>VDFB02281492.1:1007037070-1007106896 GCA_007258455.2 Sequoia sempervirens | reverse complement strand
TACTCTAATTCTATAACATTGACACATCATTATTCAAAAAGTATCATGATTTTCTAACAAAATATTATGTATTATTTTATTGAATTTTAAAACATTATTTCGTTTGCATTTATTGCATGCCATTAAATCATACAAAACCTTTATCTAAAATGAATTTTCAATTTCTTACTCTTTATTTATGTATTTAAGAGTTATGAATTTTATTTTGAAAATATTATTTAATATTTTCATTTTACAGTTTTTAAATAAAAAATAAGATATTAGTTATGAATATTCGTTTTTGGGAAATCCTCTTTGTAAAATTTATTAGCTATTTTTTTAAAATAAAATATTATATCACCATTTCAAACTTACAATCCCTTAATATCGTTAATTCATACATAGATAATATAAGATTATTACATATCTTAAACCTCCACTCATGGAAGAGCTGAAGAAAAGCAGGTTGAGCATTAGCTAATCTCAACTGTTATTTAAGCGTTACTATATTTTTCCTACTTAGACATAGGCACGTCAATCAACGGTAGAAGGTTTGATGATGGAGCTATATTGGGTTTGCTCGTCGTAGTACTTGTTCCTCAGCATCACTCCTCCATATTTTGGGGAGGCCTTGACCAAAGGCAGCACTTTGGTGATGAGTGTGGCTGCCTCAATATAGCCGCTGCTGGCAGCACCAGGCGAAGCCGGAAGGCCGAGGTAGAAGCCCCGTGTTTGAACAGTGACTACAGACATGGTCCAGCGGTTCCATGAATTCACCAGATTGGAAGGGTCACGATTGGCATACTGACAGGAAGGGTTGTCGTAGAACCGGACCCACACGTAGTCGAAAAGCCCTGTCTGCAAGGCCCTTCCGAGCGAACTGTCCGGATAGGGGCACTGCGGAGTGGCGCTGAGATCGACCTTTTTGTAGGAGGTGCTAAGATCGGACACGGCCCTGGCCAGATCGTCCCAGTGCGCCGTCGTGGAATCGATATGGAAGTCAATGCCGTCGAGAACGGCGTCTCCTAGAGGCCTGGAGGCCGACTGCCCTCCGAGAAAGTTGTTCCACAGATAGATGGCCACGTTCTGCGCATCCGCTGTGGAGGAGATGAGTGCGTTTCCGTAGGGTCCTCCGAGGGACAGGAACACCTTTACGCCGCTGGACTGGCAGATTTTAATATCGGCGCTCAGCGATTTGCATGTTCCCGCCGCTGGATCGCAGTGGCCTCCCAGGTTGAGCACCGGCGCCTGCTCGTTGCCGAACGTCATTAGAAATGCCAGATTCACAATTTCGAAGTTGCCGCTTGCGCAGGTGTTGGCAAGAGAAGCTTCGATGCTATTCTGACCCCAATATATGCTTATGCCTCCCGCAGATGCCCCGCTCCACAGCAGAGCAACTACCAAGGCAATTGCGGCTCCTTTCATTCGACGACTCTCCATGCTTTGCGATGAATGATTTTGCATGCTTTAAGCCGGTGGGATCGGGCTCCTTATATAGGCATTTTGCAAGATGAAATAGTTCCAACAATCATATGCTTCCTACGAATTCCATACGGAACAGTAAGACCGTACAGTTAATACTGTACGGCCGGCCCCACTGCTGCAAACAATCTCAGCGAAGTATGGATAGGGTTTTCTCCCCCAAATATACAGTTTGTTTTGGCATATATACGATGTTTTGAAAGCATATATACATGTACATATTTAAAATATATATTGACATATACACATGAAATATTTGTTTGACATTGTGGTATATGCAGCACACGGATAGATACGCAACAGCCGACGTGTTACCACGGGTATATATTCAAGGCAATAGGCATACGGGTTTATGCATATCGTGGCGTATACACATTCTGGCATATATACATTTTGGAGTATATACAGGCTTTCATTCGGTGGGTGAAGGAAGCTGATTAAAATCCGTTGATTTAATTGTTCTTGAATCACCTGTTAAATCCGGACGATATCGGCAGATTTATTTGGTTTTAATCAAATGTTTATTTTGATTTAAATTTGTTGGAAGCTTAGTTTGAAATCTATATACATCCCATTGAAGTCCCGGTAAGTCCAACGGCTTTTAAATTGCATTTTATAAACCTTTAAAATTTGAAATTAAACTTATTGTATCGGCATTACACGTTCGCCCCACAACTGGACAAAAATCTGTGCTTAACTATTTTTGCTACCCTTTTGCAATCCGCTCAATCAAGCGGCGCTCTAAACCCACGGTCACACCCAGTGCTGACGAGTAGTCACCTAGCCAATCAGGGGCCAACGGACAGGGCTTATTCTCGCTAGACACCATTCAAATATTTTAAATAGAACGGTTCTTCAAACTGTCATGACTTACTCCTTTTTAATTGGATTTTTAAAATTTTATAGTCATTCAAAAAGTTAGTTCGGTGACATGCACATAGGGGTGAAGGTAAAATTTTAAAATTTTGTTCTAGATTTCAAATAAACTCATCCAAAGTCAGATTTTACTTCGCAACTTCAACTAGTCATAACTTATGTGTTTTTCAATTTTTTTTAGTGGTTTTTTTTTTTTTTGGTAGGACTAATTAGTATTTTTTAATTTTTAATCGACTTTTGTGTTAAGGTCTTTTTGTGGGTCCAAGATTTATCTTCTAAACTACTAACATAAGTGGTTTTGTAGGATGTTTTCTGAAGAAATTATTATAGACCCTTTCTTTTTCCGTGTGCTTGTCTTTCTTATTTGTTTTCACATCAAATTTTCTATTAAAATTTGCTTTCACAATTCATTTTAGATTAAAAATTAATGTCTTTTAAATGTAAAGGTAGACTTATGCTTTCCTTTCACACCTTAAGGTGATATTGAGGATCACAAATAAGTATTATCTTATTTTATTTTTAGGGAGATTGCTTGAGGATTTCATCATCCCAAGGGATGACCTCAATTCTAGTGTTCCAACAGAGTATAAAAGGTGGAGGATGAATTGAAAGACAACTTTTGCAAGTTGAGACTTTGTCATTCAAGCTAAGCCCTTAAGAACTTTATAGCTTGGGAACGTGAAGGAGAAGGGTGGGTTACCCTCTTCTCCTGACTTTGATATTTTTGCACTTTCAAATTCATAGATTACCTACCTCTTTTGCACTTGTGGCATATAGAGGATTCCTTAGAAAAGCTTTGTATAGCCTATTTTAAGACTGTTCAATCATCTTCGAGTGTGGTGCAAGGGATGTGAATGGTACCCTAAAGTTACTCACAATGTACTTGCATGTGGTGAAATAGAGCTAACCTTGGGAAAGACTTTGTCCTCCAAGGTATGGGGTTTATTAATGGTGCTTGACCATATATATCCTATCTATCCATAAATAGGTAGATAGTATTAATGGATTAATTTCCATTGCGGGCCCACACTAAGAGTTACAAATTTTATTGAATAATTTTAAACTTGTTTTTGTGTCTTCTTGTTTGCATGTTGTTTATGTGAAGTTTTTTTTGTAAGCCTTTGCACCAAGTTTGATTCAAGTCTAGTATTTGAATTTTTTTTCTTGTTTTAAATCATTTTCCAATTAGTATCCTTTAAAACACACAATGTTGAAGCCTAATCTAGGATAACCATTACCTAAGCGCTAAATCTATTTTTCCTTTGTCTCATCACCAAAAACCATATTCTGTAGTGCCCCTCCGTTTGTGATGTCCTTGTGTTGCCTCTGACTCGATTGTAAAGTTAGTATTGATTGGCATGATTTGAACTGATTCAATTTATTTGGTTTGTGTTTTGAGGTATTAAATAAAATAAAAGCTATAATACTTATGTGTTTTTGTCAAATAAAATATTATTAATGTTTAAAATGAATTAAATAAATCAAACTTGAATATTATAATTAAATAAATAAATGATTGTGGAAGTAATGAATAATAGTATAATAAACAAAATTAAATGACTTCCTTATTATTATTTTTGGAGGATAAAATACTTCATATGCAATAAAAATAAGATTTTTATTATTATTTCTGTGTGAAATAAATAATAAACATGCAAAGAAATATTATTTGAATTTCAAGATTCAGTTATGGGGAATGTGCAAAGACATTCAACTAGGAATTGAAGGGGCACCTTCAGTAGTATATTTGTATCTCTGGCATGAGGGTCGAAGAACACAACATGTTTTCAATTTTGCACAATCGAAGCGAGGGAAAAAGCTATCAGGTGTGCAGCTGTGGAACTTCACAACAAGATTCGGGAATTGAGGAAAAGAAACCAAGGTATGTTATTCGATTACCATTTGTGGTAGTAATATAATGCTTGGGAAATTTTGTATTCTTAATTGTCTCTGCATGTTTTTTTTTTCCTTGTATGAATGAATGGTTTAGAACGAAGTATGGTGTAAGAAGAAAGTGCCGCAATGGTGCTTGATGCAGTATAGAAAATTGGGTCTGCATTTATTCTTAGAGCCATGCCCTTCTATCCTATATCATTCTCCTCCTAAAGTAGCCTTTATTTCCTCTTGATCCGTTTTGGTTTTTTCAACTATTCTTTTTTTGGGCAGCTGATGGTAGAATAGATAGCTTGACTATACTGAATTGTTGTATTTCTCTTGACATTGAGGTCATCGTTGTTTCTTTATCTTCACTCACTCTGTCATTCTAAATCACTACCGAAAATTGATAAATCTTTTATGAAATTATTAGGTAGAGATTGTCGCATTGATTATTATTCTGCAGACGTTTAGTTTCTGAGTTTCCTCCTTTCACCTTGCCTAAGAATCTATCCTTCTTACTGTAACTGGACTATCATATATGAGTATTTTCTCAAATGTAACCTATAATTGGGACGTCTCCCTTACTCATCATCATTTGCTTATATAGTCGTCAGCTTGGGTTTAAGTTTAATATTAGCTCGATGCAAGATTTGGCGTTGGTTCTACCTGTTACTTCTTTATATATCTCTGAATGCATTATTTGTTTCCGTATCCTATCCAGTCAATAGTTATCTTCATATAGAATTCTTTTATAGGAGAGCACGAGTTTCATTTTAGTCACCTTCTCAATCATTGTAGGAAGTCCATGCCATTCCTTTACATTCGACTAAATCTGAAGAATAGCAAATCCTTTACCTGAACTTAATAGGGAGTTTAAAAGTTTAAATAACCTGCTTGATTCTGCTGGCAATCTATCGCAGTTGTTGCACTTGAAAATCAATATTGTCAATTGTGGTGAAGATTAATTTTCAAACTTTAAACTTCAGCGTGTCTCTGAAAAACTCGCCAGGAAACATAATATGTTTAAAAAGGAAAGGTTGTACATTAATTCTCCTTCTCTTAAGTCACGTTTTTTGCACCTCACCTTTCTCCATCTCTTCCGTCTTATGGATATCATGTGAGAGTTGATAATAATGCAAGTAGATGGCGATATTTCCAAATTCCAATATTCATTTTCTGATATACTTGGCATCCTATCTCTGTTACATCATTTAGAGTGGAGGCATTGTACAAAATTAAATAGTCTCCCTGAAATCATTGGCAACCTGTCATAGCTGCAACTTTTCGACTTGCAAAGGTATGGTAAATTAAATAATCTCTCTGGTTTCATTCATAACCTATCACCATGGTGCACTTGATCATGGTAGGGTGTATTGATTTAAATAATCCCTCTATTTTCTTTGTCATCCTGCCTCAGCCGCGAGCTTGAGCATAATAGGAAGTTTAAAAGTTTAAATGATCTCTCTTATCTCATTGTCAATCTGTCTGCTCTTTTCCATCGCAGTCTCTGTGCTTAACACCAGATAGAATGCCTCTTCATGTCCTTATTCTGTATTTAATTCGCTTAATTTTCTTCTGATTGTTCTTTTTATGGAAATGACTTAGGGTTCTTTCGATGCATAATTCTTCTCCAGGAGAAAATAAACATATTTATGTTCTGTATATATATATATATATATATATATATATATATATATATATATATATATATATATATATATATATATATATATATATATATAACTATATGTGATCATAATATAAAACATAGTAATGAATTTGCATTCTATAATAGCATTTATATATTGAGCATAATATAGGATTTAAGTATTTATTAACTACTGACTTCTCCTGTAACTTTTCTATACTGGTATTTGGTGGAGTGAGAAATAATAAACACATGTACAATGTTAGGAAATGGAATCTTATGAATAGGTTTAAGGTAAATATTATGTGAACGGTATATTCATTTATTGCTATTATGAAATGAATTAATATCTTGCTTTTAGGTAATATTAGTAGTTAAGGAAATTACATTGAAAGATATTTAGTTAATGAAGTGAATGAATTAGAGTAGGTTAACTGAAGATATTAATTTTATTTAGGTTAGGGTTATGTTGTGAAGGATTAGAATTATATCCCAGCTAGATAAATGATCTCTTATTTGTAATAAGAAAGTGAAGTTATATATATATATATATATATATATATATTTGTTTTACAATAAATAGGCTCGATATTGGTTGAAGTGATATTTAATTAAAGAATTTTTATTTGAATAAATAAAGTTACCAATTGTTAATATGAAATCTTTCTGTGTGGTTGGTCATCATGTATTAAGGATGATGAAGTATAGAATCCTCACATTTATTAGTTTAAGAGGAACTATATGTGCTTTCAGAATATTATTGATTATTGTATCTAATTTAAATGGAAAGGTAGGTTGAAAATATTAACTTGGGATTTCTTTTAATATAGTGGAAATTAAAATATGAAGTATATATTTACGTCTTCTTATATGTTCTCTTAATTTGTGTTCTAATTAATTTGGTGATATCTTTTAATTCCTTTATATTTCTTTTAGTTTATGAATTAAATAAACATTGTCTTAATATCTAACTCCTCACATCTTATAGAAATTTACTAGAAATAATGATTCTCTTATTTGTATATTCTAATTAAGTAATTGTGAGTATCGTGTCATGGGTGTTTGTATTGAACTTTTATGGAATTGTGTATCCTTGGCCATGGTTAAGTATTATAGTAAACTCTATTTGACTTCATTATGGTAGTTTTATAAACTTGAATCAACGAAATAAATTATTCCTTGAATTGAGTTTTCATTCTTAATTATTTCATTTGGATTGTTAGCTAGTGGATCACTTTATGACAATTCGAGTGTCTAATCATGGATAGTTATTTAGAACCTTGAGATTGTTATTGTTTTGTTGTTGAGTAGGTTGGTTTTTATTTGGGAATGTAAATGGATCATTGTTGTCATTGTCATCTTGCTGAGTTTTATGAAGGTGATTTACGTACCACTCTAAGGGATTCTTGTGAGGAGAAAATTGAGGTCTCCTGTGGAATGCCTAATTGGTGGCTTTTGGATGTTGAGTGATTTTTGTTGAATTAAAGGTTGATTTTCTTCTATGATTCCTTTTTGCGGTGACACCATTGTTGATATATGGATTGTATTTGTGTTTAGAGTTGATTGATTTGTGGATGGGGTTTGATGAAAATTTCTTTGTGTGGCTTTTTGGAGTTAATCTCATATTTGAGGGAAATTTTATCCTTGTGTTGGAATTATTGGGGAAAAACTTGTGTTGCTTCATTTTACCCTTGTTTGTGGGTTTTCATTATTTTTGGCTTCTAGAGACTTGAGATGATTGTTAGTTGATGTTGTCTCTATATGTTCCCTTGATGTGGCAAGTGTTTTGGTTTCATGATTTTGAAAGGGTTGTACGGGAATTGTTGAGACTTTGATTATGTATTTATAGCGAGATGGGTAATTCCATGCATGCTTCTCTATTGTGATCTAATGATTTTGTTATGCTGTACAACCCTTGGTTTCTTGGTTTTTTGGTTTGATTTTGTTGGGTCTCTAGGGAGAGTGGCTCTAAGTGGGTGGTCGGTGCACAAAGGGGCGCTAGGATAGCCCTCATTAGAGTGTGATTAATAAGTGAAAATCTAAGTAATTAACTAGGGGTGGGGTAGAATCACATTAAAAAGATAATTGATGCCTCATCCGCCTTTTAGTGCTATCACAGGCTAAAGGGGATTGAGAAGGCCATGGTTGGCAAGATCGTTGCCTTGTCTTCATGAAAGGTTGACGGTTCCACATGAGCAACCCTATGGGGCAGTTCCTTGAGATAGGTAGCCTGGATAACCATAGATGGAGGCAGTTCCTAGTGCTTGGTTGCCTGGATAATCCATCAGTAGATGGAGGCGGTACCTTGAAATAGGTAGTCTGGAGAATCCATGTTAAGCCATGCGACGACACTCTCCCCTAGTTGCCCAGGTGTTTTACTTTATTGTGTTCCTCTGGAAGTATGTTATGGGAGTTGGTTTAGATTGTTGTTGAATGAACTTATATTGATTTATGGAGTATTGCCTTGATACATCTTTGGTGTACTTTGTGGTCTTGTATGATCTCATTGATATTTGACTTATGACCTTGTACCCTTATGGTACTGTGATATGATGTTATTGTATTAGTTAATTGCAATTTGGAATTGTGTTATGTTTATTAATTCAGTTTGATTTGGAAGTGTTTCATGATCATCCTTTGGTTACTTGTTTACTGATTATTGCTTTGATTTATGTGATGAGATTTATGACTTTAAGTTATTATGTTGACTCTTGGGTGTTGTTGATTATGTTATTGTAATCCTTGAGTTTTATGATACTTTTGTATGTTGTTGAGTCTTGTGGTTTTTTGTTTGGATGTTCTTGGTTGAAGACTCTTTCTTGTCAGCTCCTAGCATGGGGGGTGGGTCTTCAGACTCACATGGTCAGGTGGAATGTGCTAAGCACCCCATTGGGACCCCAGTCAAGGATCGAGAGGTGCGGATTGGTGCTGTTGTGGTGACTCCAGAGTTGTATTTGTCTTGGAGCTAGTTATGATACTTTGCATTCATTTGTTTATTTGTATCATGTTATCTTGTGTATGGTTTCCGTTCATGATTGGAAACACTTTTGTATCATTGTACTTCTTAAACATTGTGCTGTAATGTAATGTTAAACTCAGTGTGGATATTGGCCATGACAATTGTTATTCAATGTGTTAAGTTAATCATGCATATGTTGTATTTATGTACACAGATGGTTTCTTATCAACGAATTTTTCATGAAAGTGTTACATTTGTTAATGTTTACTTTATATCTTTGAATTTTATGCTTTATTGCTGTTGTATGGATCTAAGTCTCGTAATGACTCCTCGTGTACCCCAAGGGATGTATGTGTTAGTGAATCTACTTAAATGAAATTCATGTCATGATTTAATGTGTTTTACATGTATGTTATTTTAACCTTAAAAAAAGAAAATTGTGCAGTAATTATTGTTTAAGTGTCCTTTGGGGTTTGCACGATGGGGCATTACATATTCTATAAACCATAATCCAATAAATTCCATATAGCCTATCCATCCTTTCCAAATCATAAGTCCTAGTCCATGCCTCACATCCTTTTGTGCATCTAATCTAAGTCATAAGAATTTTTACCTCAAAATAATACCTTCTCCATTTTAGATTATCCATCTTAATGACATCCATAGTCCTTAATTCACTGTCCATATTTTGACTTGAGCCATTTTCAAATCATCCACAACATACCTTTGAGTGTGAGGTACACATCCCTTTGTTACTCATTGTCAATTTGTTCATAACCTTAGTCATCTTTGAGTCACATCCAAAATATTTGAACACATTAGGATATCCTTGGTCATCACACCATCGCCATATTTTATCCACAACATTTGTATAGTCTAGTTCTTATTATCATAAAAATCAATCTTTGGACATAACTTTGAAAGTATCACCTTTGGATATTTTAATCAAATCATCATTTAATTCATATTTTGGGACCTTTAATCTACACCAAGTCCTTTTTTTCTACAATAATATACATAGATTCATTTATTAAAGTCATAATCAAACTATCATAAGATCCAAGTGTGTAACTTTCACTTTAGATCCCA
Source organism: Sequoia sempervirens (assembly GCA_007258455.2). Taxonomy (NCBI): domain Eukaryota; kingdom Viridiplantae; phylum Streptophyta; class Pinopsida; order Cupressales; family Cupressaceae; genus Sequoia; species Sequoia sempervirens. The sequence goes on along the minus strand of VDFB02281492.1, from coordinate 1,007,096,985 downwards.
AACGAAGAAAATATGTGTTCCACCTTTTGGGAGGTGGAACACAAACTAGGTGTTTAGGGACCTAGACCTATTTCCTTGAAGTTTCATTTAAGCAAATCTTAGAGATCTCAACCCAAGGATGGAATAAGGGAAATATATCTACTAAAGGTTTTCCTAGGGTATGATTAGAGACTAAAAAGGGGGCTCACCACCAAGCTAGGGCTTGGAAAGACTAGACATGTAAAGTATATGGAAGACTTGAATAAATGACATAGAAATGAATGTAAAACAAAACAGTAAACTAGAAAAGTACAAAGGTGGACTTGGGAAGTTGAATGTGCTCAGAGCAAGCTCTAAAATCCTGAAAAAAGCTAAATTAAAGGCTCACTGGGACTCATACGCGGGGCTGGGCATATCAGTCCTAGATTAGGGTTTTTGGGTAGGAACTGGAATCTAGTAGTGACATGTCTAGAACACCTAAAATATAGAAAATTCATTGTATTGGGACTCATATGCCACAAGTGGTGTATCATTCCTATTTTGATTTTTTAGATGGTTAAGATCTGAGTCTATTCTCTTATCTCTAGTCTTCCTTCCACACTTCATTTTTGGATCTGAAACTCTGAGTTCAGACCTGTAGATGACTTTTTGTGAAGATGACAACCTTGTGACAACTTGACAACTTCTCTCAACCTTGCAACTTTACCTTCAAAGGATCTTCAAGCCTCAAAGCCATGTAGATATGCAATCACACATGTATAGAGAGAAAAACTTGTTGATTGTTAGGAAATAGGGGTTTGCCTTGCTCAAACCCCATATAGGTAATTAAACCTTATGATGTTCAACAATGAAGCATGAACATGAAATATGAAACATGAACATGAAACATGAAACATGAACAATGATACCTTGAATGATGTCTTGAGATGTAAATCAACTATCTAACATGAAGTGGTCATGTAGAATGTAGATCTTGATCTTGAATTAGATGTAGAACAATGATTGATCTTGGATCTTGAATGCTACATCATAAAACTAGTTCAACACAATGCTTGAAGCCTAATGGCTTTGACATGACCTTGGATTTTGAATTTCTACAACAAATGATGAAGAAATATGCCCTTGAATGCCCTTGAATACTATTGTAACCTCTTTTTATCACAAACTTGCTATTAGGAATGCTCTCTTAAGAGTATTAGGTGAAAATGAGTGAAATAGCCTTGTATTTATACTTTTTTATGCCAAATTTCTTGAAATTACAACACTATAAGTTGGCATCAAATCTAGGTAGATAAAATACCACCAATAATTACATTTAAATTAGGTCTTGATTAGAGTGGGACTCATATTCCCAAGGTGGTGTACGAGTTCCAGTGGCTCAAAACTAGGGAACACACTCTGAGATAGGTTCCATTAAAGGTGAAATTAAAAATCAAGTCCCAAGACCTAGGTGGGACTTATACACCCAAGGTGGCATATGAGTCCTAGACCACTAAATCTAGAAGACATGACCCAAAACACTGAATTATGATTTGTCATTTGATATGTGTTCGGATTATCTCTAGAAAAATGCATGTAATAAGGCCAATTAAGGCATAGATAAGCCCAATTAATTAATAAAACCCTATATTAGTGTGAAAGTGTTAGGATACACTTTAGAAAACCCTAAATAAGGAACCATTAGGTCCATTTATTTTACAAGGGCCCTAAATTTAATGTGAAGGTGTAAATGAATACACTTCACATCACTAAATTAAGGAAATGTTGGGTAAATTTAGCTTAAAAGGGCCCTAAATACAATGTTAATGTGTAAAATGCATTGCAACACTAGATCAAGGAAAAATTAGGTTCATTTAAATGTCAATCATTCCCAAATTAAGTGTGAAAATGTAAAGGGATACATTTTTCTACACTACATTTAGCCCACACTTTAGTTAGAGGAGGAACTTGCTTCAAAATCACATTAAAGTAGACATTCAAGAGGGGTCCATGTGTACCAATGTGGATGGCCCAGGATGACAAAGATCAAGGGGGTGGTCAAGCCCACAAGATCCAAGATCCTATGCCAAACCAACATAAACACAAAAGGACATGCACAAGGTTTATGATATGCAACATCAAGATACACAAGCATGCAATATTAAAGACATAAAGACAAAAGAAAAAGAAAGAAAAGGTGCATCAAGCTTCAACCATTTGTCCCTCACATTTTGGATTAGATCTAAGTTGTTTTTCCAAGAATTTATGCTCACTCTGAGGCAACAGAACTTTAGGCTATCTGTTGGGTGAGTATCCAAAAAGGGTGGCTTACAAGTGCAACCTGATGTCCACTATGCAAACCAAATGCATGCTCACAATGGCTAGTGGAACCTTAGGCCATCCACTAGGTGAGACCCCACTGGGACACATACGTATGTAGCTTGTATGTGCTCACACAGACAAGCAAGTGGCTATGGGAAAGTCATGCCTAAGTTTGGCTCCCATATGTACAACCATAACAAATCTATACCTCCTGATAACTTTGATAAGGTACCACACAACAATGATCTTCAAGCTCCATGAGGCAAGAAAAGCTTTGTATTCTTGATACTCATGAACAAACAAGATGGCTACACAAGAATGCAAAGTGTGTTATGCAAGCTGGCCATATAACAGTTATTATAAGTGTAAAGTATGTTCAAAGGGATTTTTCTTAGTTCATGTAAGGTCTCTTCTTAGGGAACATCATGCCTAATGTCTCCAAGAGAGGAAAAGTCAAAGAAATATCATGCTCTCAAAGGAAATCAAACCTGATGACACCACCAAGAAAATGACACATCACGAGAATAAACAAAATCGCATAATGAAATATGAGTGTCGATCTATGCCCCCAATTTAAAGTAGTTGCTAATACCATTGTTGTGAGAAATTTCTTTAAAGTAGAAGATGACATGAGAGCTTATTCTAAAAGCTCAATCTAAAGTCATATGTTTCCAAATGAAGCTATGCCATGAAAAAGCGTATCCCCCAAAACTCAATATGTTGCATGCAAGCCAATTTAAGGCATGTCATACACATCTCAAGCTTTCTCTTATATATACATGAAAGGTTGTCAACTAGACCAAAAGAGACAATGAAAAGTGACATGGACAAGGACAAGGATACCTAACCCTGTGCCCCCACTTAGTGCAGGACAAGGATGAGCCGAGGTGATTGATGAAAAACATGCTAGAGTGAAAATCAATATCGATTAGAGGAATTAGGTGCCTCAATATAAGGAAGAGCACAACACTCCTCAAGATGTTGAATTTCATCACTTAATTCCTTACATTCATTAGTATAATGACCATGAACTCTATGATATGCACAAAATGAATTCTTGTAGTAAAATTTATTTCATGTTCATGGAGGGAGGGATATCAAATGATCTTGGAGGAGTCTCAAAAAGATACTCTCTTAATCAATAGTAGATGATGTTTCATTATTTTATGACAAAGATGTCTCTTGCTTAGTACAAGATGTCATACTTACACAAGAATCTTTAGATTGTGAGATTTTGTTCTCTCCTTCAACCTAGAGGGTGTAAAATCTAATGAATTCAAATCATTAGTGTTTTGTGTGATGACATTGATATTAAGCAAATATTTCTCTGTTTCTTTTGTTTCCTTCAAAGGATAACAATCAAGACCATTAGTGTCTAGCAATTCAAGATCCACTAATGTTAAAGTTGTCTTAGGAGAATATTTTGTAAGAGTGTTGATATTGAGTGAAGGCTTGCTTGTTTCTTTTAAAGGACAATAATTGGGACTACTAGTCCTTTCTTGCATGTTAGGCTCTATAGGGACACATATACCTTGTTCTTTAGCACCACACCCTTTTCCACTATATCCAAGTTATTCCATGATTTCATAACCTTATCTATAAATATTTTTTATTTCTTTTGGATTCAGTGGTTGTTCATAATTAAAATTTTCAAAATGAAATGAAAAAAGTAGGTGTTCCACCTTTTGGGAGGTGGAACACAAACTTGGTGTTTAATGACCTAGACCTATTTCACTCAAGTTTCACTCAAGGAAACCTTAGAGAAATCAACCCAAGGATGGAATAAGGGAAATATATCTACTAAATGTTGTCCTAGGGTATGATTAGAGAATAAAAAGAGGGTTCACCACCAAGCTAGGGCTTGGAAAGAATAGAAGTGTAAAGGGTATACAAAACATGAATAAATGACCGAAATGAATGTAAAATAGAACAGTAAACTAGAAAAATACAAATGTACACATGTGAAGTTGAATGTGATAAAAAAAAGCTTTGAAATCCTAAAAAAGATACAAGGCTCACTGGGACTCATACGCCAGGCTGAGTGTATTAGTCCCAAATTAGCGTTTCTGGGCAGGAACTGAAATCTGGCAGTGAAAAGTTTAGAACTCTTGAAATATAGAAAAATCATTGTATTGGGACTCATACACCACAAGTGGTGTATTAGTCCCATTCTAATTTTTTAAAGGGTCAAGATCTGAGTCTGTTCTCCTATCTCTACTCTACCTTCCACACTTCATTTTCAGATCTAAAACTCTAAATTTTGACCTATACATGACTTTGCGTGAAGATGATAACCTTGTGACATCTTGACAACTTCTCTCAACCTTTCAACTTTTTCTTCAAAGTATTTTCAAGCCTCAAGGGAACCTAGATTTGCAATCAAAAACCAGTTCCTTGCCCAAGTTCTTGGCTGCCACCAAGATTAGTTCGTGTCCTCACCATCTTCACAAGATCATTTTTTACTTGAATTTTTATCCATGTTAGACTAAATTATGTTATCAAGTATCTTATGGAAAACATTAAAAATGGAATTCATATGCACATAAAGAATTCCACATAATATTAAGCATATTATTTTTGATAAAAATATAATTTTATTCATTTCATAAGGATTTCAATATCCCTTTGATTACTTGGAGTGACTATTCAGATAGTTGAGTGGAGAGTACCCCTCAGATTCACTCTCTGACACATAACTTAATGGAGTATAACCTATTGACTGAGATTGTTGGTCATCTATGATTTGTTTGTACCTATCCTAGAAAGGATAACAACCTTCAGATTTGTCATCTAATACATAGTTACGAGGTGCATATCCCTCAGATTCATTGCTCGAGGAAATTAAAATTACTTCCGCTAGTGGAAGAACTCTAGGATCCCTAAAGGTAAAATTCAGATTGACACTCCCTTCCGAGGGCATATCCTTGTAAATTGATATTGAATTAGAATTCTATAGTGAGATGGAAGGTAGGTAGTTGTACTTCACCTCCATCTTGATCTTCCTCTTCATATCATTGATCCGAGAAAGTACATGACTAAAGGTTTTAGTTCCACTCAACCAGATGGTATTGTCGAAGTTCGTACTCTCTATTATTCTAATGATGGTTTTTCTTTCCTTCTTGGCCTTGAGGTAGCACTCATTTCAGATTACTGACTTTTGAGTTGTTAATCTAAGATGCACCATCCTGGCACAAGAATTTCCTAACATTAGATAATGTTGAATGGAAAGAATGATGAGCTCATAGGTTCTAGAGTTAAACCTAGTAGCTCTAATACCACATGTAACATGCCAACCCTTCGATGAAGTAAAAATTCCTAATTTTTCACTTTGCGAGTAAATAAACTATCTAACAAGCCATAAAAATTAAAAAAAAAAATTCTCTATTGAGAGTATACAATAAAAGATTCCATAAAATAATACAATAAGGATTCCATTTAATTAAAATAATTTCACAAGTTATAATCATACAAGAATGAATACATTAACATACATAACTCAATGAGATTTAGAGAAAAAATAGCTTATAGATGGTCCAAGATCGTTACTTTCAAATCTTGGTTCTTTCTTCACCTATTGTGGATGAGAAGCATCACTCAAGTAATTTTTTTCCAAGCACAAACTCATATGCAATCCCCTACACATCTATCATTTGACAGATGACCATTTCCTTCGATGAAGAGATTGGTAGAGTAACTGAATAACAACAACCAACTAAGCATAGTGTTGTGTCCTACATAACTGGAACTTGTAAACACACAATCTAGAACTAGCATGTAATACTGGATCACAGTGAACAAATAGTGGAGCTAGAGGTAGTCACATTACTTTGGCCAAAGTGTTCTCATTCAGTACTTCAAATGAAGGTCATCTATCACATACACTACTCAAGGTTGATTTGACTTAAGGTCATCTTAAACTACATATAGGTATTTCCTTCAATGGATAATCTATCACCCTAGACATAACCTATCACCATTTCTACATACTTGGAATAAATCTACTTAAACAAGTAAATACATATTCTTCCTCCAATACTGGATAACAATCCTAGGAGTAAACAATAGCTATTCTAGTTAAATCAATGACCTAGCTAAGAGTAACACATATGCCACTCATGTTTAATCATATCTAGTATGTAATACCTATGATAAACATCAACCTCCTATTATGGAGTACGCACAAGCACATCATAAAAATAGAATAACAGCTTCTATTTCCTTTTCATATCCATACTAGTTTCCCTAAATACAAGTACTCATAATGGAAAATTCAAAGAAATCATGGAGAACAATATTTCAAAACTAAAATAATAAAGAATAAATATCCTCATGCTTGTTTTCACTTATCCAATCAATTGAATGCAATGTGGCTTCCCCAAACAACAACTATATTAATTGTAACTTCTCAAGATATGTCGCAACAAATCTCTATTACTCATGTTGATTGAATACTTCTCTCAAATATAATGAAACTCTCCTCAAATAAAATGGATTATAGCTGATAATAATGCAAAGTAAAGTGCTTGCAAAAACAAATGAGTTTTCCCTACTATTTATACAACAACAATGAGGCCTCACATCCTACATATTAGGCATGAATATTGATAACAATTACCATGCATGACCTACTCACTCGACTTAGTAAAAATATGGCACAAACGTAAGAACTTACTCAACTAATCATAGCTACAGATCGACCTTGTTGATTGACAACAATAAGAGACTTATTCAAATTAGCACATGATTGATGTGGTGCAATTTGAATTACTCAAACAATGGACGTCTACAAAAAATAGTTTTCCAAAGGTGGTGCCAAGTAAATAATCTCTATCTAATAGTTGGCATTGTTTCCATCATATTTGACATAGTCAATAACAAACATGCAACACCAAGCTTACATCAACTAAGTCTTGGTATGAGTCGATTCAAATAATTAATCATTTTGACAAATCCATCATCTTGTTTATCCACTACCTTACATTCCTTTTATAAATATTGACCTATATGTTCATCGACATGGCATTTAGAGTTTTACCAAGTCAAAGAAAATTCCACATAAGGCGTCAACTAAGTCTTCACCATATTTCAACTTAAAGCTACAAGCTAATTTGTAGAATACTCTCTTCAATAAGCGTTGGCAACATGAGTTAAACTTGGCCTCATAAAGTATATTCATAAGTATCAAATATTCAGCCTTCAATTGAATTAAATAATCAACCTTTATCATTATTAATGATAGTCAATTCCCAAGCAATAGTTAATATATTAAATAAATATATATATATATAGATATAAGTATTAATGTATATGTATATATATGTCTATGTATATATATATGTTAATATATATTTATATAGATATATCATACATGAACTAAGTATGTATGCATTTGATATACAAATAAATATAATCAAGATAGTATTCACATAATAATCATAATATGTTGATTGTATACATATATATATGTATTTGAGTATATGCCTCTATGTACATGTATACATGCATGTGTAGAACCCCAATCCTTTACCTACACAAACACAAGAAACAAACATAATATTAGATCAAATGCAAGTGAGAATCAAGATTCCCCATGAAATTCATTTGCAAAGCTCAAATAGGAAAAAAACTAAAGAAAATGAACCAAGAAAACAATGAAATCCTATTTTAAGATGCAAAATCTCAATCCTATGGGGGAATTGGTGCCAATTTGATGTGGAAATTGGACCTTTCCCAACTCCTATACAAGCTTGTGATGATTTGATGAAGATTGATCCACTTGATGATTGATTCAATTGAACTCCATGAAGAAAAATTGCAATAACCTAGCTATAAACTTGATAAAATGGATGAAAATGGATATGCTTGAGGATGAAATTGAGTATAGTAGAATTGCTCAAATTGTGGATCAAATACAAAGGAAAGGCTTCTATTTATATAAAGACAAGATGGAGGAATGAGCAAAAGGGATGAATGTGGGATCATTCAACATCCAATGGGAAAGTGCCACTTGTCAAGATATGAATGGAGGAAGCTTGAGCACATTTTGATGAATGTGCACAATAAATGAAATTAGTTGGAATTTGAAAGTCATGAAATGACATGTTAGAGGGAAAAATAATTAATTAAATGGCACTTGGCTCAATGCACAAGGACATGTAAGAGGGAATGAATGTCTTGTTGGAAGGACAAATCCACTTGGAGGGATTTTCAAACTTGGAGGAATGTTCCCCTAAAGATGCCAAGTTGAAAGAAAATGGGGATTTAATAAATCAATTAAATGTATTTTCATGTGCAAGTGGAAAAATCTAGAGGAATTAGATGATTAGGATTAAATTAATCAAGATTTAATTAATTTAATGAGGGATTAGATGATGTGACTATTTGATTTATATTTTTGGGTTGATTTAAATCAAAGTTGAGAAGAATGTGATTTAGATTTAATTAAATAAAATATTTTTATTTATTTAATTACAGAGGGATGATGATGTTAGATTAAATTAAATAAGGTCTAATTTATTTAATTTAATAAGATGACTTTAGAGATTTAATCAAATAAAATGAATTATTTAATTAAATAGAGATCAAAAGATTAATTAAATAACATTGATTTATTTAATTAATGAGAGAGAATGAATTAATTAGATAAATAATCATTTATTTAATTAAGGGATGAATGGTGATGATTTAGCTATGAAGATGATTCAGGATGAAATGATGTTAGTAATCAGGATCAAGTATGTCGGTATATTTTCCATGTCTACATTTTTCCCCTCTTTGAAGCAAAGTACTTGTTGCTTTGGTTCAAAGAATAAACTGTCTCGATCAAAATTTAAAAAAAAATTGATTTTCAAAATTGCCCCATTATTGCCCCAATGAACAAATTATGCTGATATACTGCCTCCTCAAGAGATCGAACAAAAAATTTGATTTTTTTGGGTGATCTCACAAAAAAAAGATGACAAGGTGCCTAGCGGGTCCAAAAAGGCTCCAAGATGCCAAAAGATGAGATAAAATGCAAAAAACAGTGCAAAATAGCCCTCGGTCAGGTAAAAATAAGAACGGGGGCCCAAGACCCTAGCTGGATAGCTAAACGGGGTCAAAAAATCCTAATTTTTAGGTTTAAATAGGCCTCAAGGGCCCACTTTCAATTCATTTGCACATATAGCCTTTTGTGATTTTTGTACTTTTGAGCTATAACCCCTTCACGAGATGGCACCATGACAGCTTCCCCAACAAATTTTGGATCAAGTATGCACACACCAGAGGCTACCTGGCATTGGACCACCAGTGAGTCAACTTGACTTGACCTTGTTTACAATTTTTGTGCACATTTATTAGCTTAGGAATTATGTCCTTTAGCAGCAGTCCAATATAGCGTCGCTTGAAAGTATTTTTCAGTACCGCATGACCTCAAACTACACCATAGTCATGAATAGTGATGCCACGATGTAGTTTGGAATTAGGGTTCAAATTCTAAACTGAACTGCATATGAAAAGTGTGTCACGGCGGGCCTCTTTGGAAATTAGGATTTAACATCAAATTGAGTCACACCTCAAATTGCGATGCCACGATGGAGTTTGAGAGTTTAGGGCTTCTAGCGGCATAGATTGGAATTTTCAAACTGTGCCATACCCACAAACAACATTGTGCAAGTTTTTTTGGGTACGCCGAAACAAATCATGATCATAATTTTTGATGAATTTTAATGCGGTGGCTTTCTTGATGCAGGATGAGGTGATGCTACTTCATTCACAAGAGCATAGGTCCTAGGTAATTTTTGGAATTTTGGATGATATGCCCGAATGACAGTAGGAGCACCTAGGGGTGATCGAACTTTGGTACATTTCCTACGCACCACTAGTGAGGACACACTTGGGGATGATGACAACACTTCCAAAGAAGTGGCACAATGAGACATTGTCCTTCCACCTTCCGATAGGCGAGGCCACAGTCACACTAGAGGACGTGTGGTAGATACTTAGACTACCCATCCACAGAGAGCATGTGATATACAATGTGGATGCTGGGAGGGATTCCTACTACGATGTGATGGGCCTCGATGAGATTTTCTTTTGTGAGGGCTAGATCAAGTTAGAGCATCACAGGCCTGCTATGTCATCCTTTTGCTTGGTTATAGAACCTATCATATCAGGTCTTGTTGCACTAGATCGGTGGGGCTGATACTTCAGCCCTAGATGGGGGCTCACTTGGGAGTGGATGGTCTGGTGATGAGTATTCTTTGTGTGGGGGCTAATACTGCTCACCTCATTGTACAAATATTTGCATGAGTTTGCATATATTGATGGCAGAGCCATTGGGGTTGGGGTCACACTCCTCGACATCTAGGCCTAGGAGCACATCATTGTGCTTCATCCAAGATTTATTGCAGCTGCTATGGAGCCAGATGATCCAATTGTTTGGCGATACAGAGGAGGTGTTTCATTTATGCACATAGGATAGCATGGGATTCCCCACTAGAGGAGAGTCATTGATGGCATGTGAGCCTTCACATGGTGGCCCTATCTTGGATGGCCTGCATGGTATGATGATGTGCAATAGCTCTTTTTTTGCTTGACATAATAGACTAATGTAGGGTAGGGAGCACACTATAATAAAGAGATACCTATCAAGTTGCATGCAAAGATAGTTTGGGGAGCCCCATGAGAAACCCAATGACCAATATGTTGCAATATTTGCACGTACGACGAGTTAGACCTCATGGGGCCTATACATACCTATAATGGAGGAGGTACATAGTTTTACATAGCTGGTGGCTAGGCCATGGCCATATGATTAGGGTCAGGGTGATAGGTACTACTCAGGCTTACAGAGATTGGTTCTAGTCACCTCTCAGACTTACAGTGCCAGGGACACCATCGACATGGCGTAGGGCTAGAGGTAGAGGGGTAGGACAAGGTCGGGACTAGGGAGGCCAAGGGGATCAAGGAAAAGATGGGGGAGGAGATGGGACAGCCCACCAGCCAGATCATGGTAGGGATCCATAGGATCAGCCCCATCACGATGCCCCGAGATAGGACCAGGACCATGGGTGATAGGATGGACAAAATGGGTAGGATAGGCATGATAGCTAGCCACCATGGGATCTAGGACCTCCACCACCTCCTGATTAGAGAGATGCTCAGATATTGTAGCTATAGGTTCATGTGGTAGGCTTACAGGGATAGGTAGCTGCCTTGATGGTAGACCTAGACCAGCTGAGATAGGAGAGGGATTAGGCTACCTAGCAGAGGTAGGCTACAAAGATTATAGCTGCTCAAGAGACATGCCACCGTCAGTAACTCGAGAGTATGTCTGCTTCCTCCTCCCAGAGTTTTGTTTCATTACATGCATACAAGGATACAAGCAGGCTGTCAGAGAGGCCAACTACTACAGTGTCCATTATCATTAGGCCATGCCTCGAGCATCCCAGGTCCCGTATTTTTCATTACAGATAGGGTACAGAGCCCCAAGGACCACAAAGAGAGATAGTTTGGTGAGGGCGAGGGCAACCAGTAGGGTTAGCCAATTTTTTGATCAGAGACATGATTACTTTTGCACCCCATGGGCTCATTTTTTATAGCCTTGTGGGCCATTGTACTTTATGTATTCAATACACACTTGATCCAAATTTGTACCATGACAGTATATTTTTTGATGATATATATGAGATGTGATGATTGGATGATGTGTCCTATTCTATTTTATGCATTATGGATGGATTTTATTTCTATATACGATGGTCCTGATTCTATCTTATGTGATGCAATGCAATGATGTTTCTATATGATGATGCATATAATGTATGGATGCATTTCAATATCTTTTCTTTTGTACTTTTTATGATGATGTATAAAAAATGTTATGATATACAAATGCTTAGACTAACAAATCTATATTATTCATTTTAAATGGATATGGATGAGATGAATGAGATGTATTTTTTTCATTTCAGTACTTTTATGTATGATGATGCACTTATGATGTTATGGTGATGTAAATGAATGATGATGCATATGATATGGAATTATGTAGGATGTTTATGATATGATACTTATGTTATGATAATACAAATGTATGATATGTATGCATATGATGCGATGGATGATATTCTCTTTATGATTATTCAATGGATGTTTTATGAGGTATGTGATATGAATTTAATAATGCATATGGGATGGTTGCTTTCATGATTATATAATGAATGCATATGAGATGCTTAGAATAACCAATCTATATTATGTACTTATGTAGGTGATATGATAAATGATTTTTGTATGATATGGTATGCGTTATGCGGTATGTTGATGGTTTATGAATGTAGGATGGATGCATTAGTGATAATGATTTGCGATTAACTATCATGGTACCATGTTAGCATGGAAAGAAAATGGAAGAAAGAAGATCCAACAAGACACAAGATGATGATGATGATGATTTGCTTACCAAGGAGTGGGATTTTAAAAGGTCCAATTACCTTATGTTTGATAACACACATAGGCACAATGCATCAAGGTATAAAGAACCAGTATGGCGTTGTACCTAGTGTGATGGACTTTGACTTGAAAATTAGATAGGATTACTCTTGTTGACACCTGGTATACGATACCTCATTTAAAAAGCAATTTAGATATTCCAAACATATAGGACCAAAAAATAGAAAGGCAAGCCTTCTTATGTGGTCAATAAGACACCTAGAACATCCTCCCTACATCCAAACAAAGCACACATGACCAAGTTATATTACAACAATATCCAACAAACACAACTAATAAAAGATAATGATCATTGCCCCATTCCTATCTCTCTAAATCCTTTTGTTTTGACATCATCAAGAGGTCATTGGAATGAGTGCGTTAAGATAAGCCAAAAGACAAAGATAAAGTAAACAAACAAGCTAATGTTCTTCAATACCACTAGCCAATACTAAACTACAGTGATGCCTGATGTTGATGTCAATTGTAGGAAGGATGCATCCTAGGACATGATGATATCAAATGATTGATTGGATGATAGGCTATTGACACAAAGAATTGACCAGCTTATCTATGTACTGACCTACACTTGAGACCTTCATGATTAAGTTTTCACTTTTGATCTGCTAGACTTGTTTCTGATTGTTTTACCAAAGGTTGAGGGTGACGATTGATTTATTGTGATTGATTTTTATTATGGGTGAAAGTGAGATGAGACAAATGGATTTTTCAAATATTTGGACTTTTTTTAATGTTTTTTGAAATGTTTTGAGGTTGTTTTTGGTATTTTTGAGATTTTACAAATGTTTTTTATTTTTGAATTTTCCAATGTTTTGGGGTTTTCTGATATTTTGACCAAGAGACTAACCTAAAGACCTATCTTAAGGGCCTTGGGGGATGATCAACAGATTAGCCTTGCCTACGTTATACACGCAGAGACCACGTAGTTTGACTAACATTAACTCGATTATTGATCATATATAAACAGATGGATTTCTAGTTTATTATGAAAAACTCCTAAAGGACTTACCTAAGTGTCTCGGGGGAAGATCAAAGATCAACCTTGCCTATGTTCAAGGATCATAGACCCGTAGTTCGACAAGACGACTCTTTTTTTGGATTTTTGACTAGTTTTTGACCTGTTTTTGGATTTTGATATGTTTTTGGATTTTTGGATTTTCTGATGTTTTTTGATTTTTTGATTTTAGTGATCTCAAGATCATATAGGAATCTGATTCGATGAGAACATGCCCCCAACGTGATAAAAATGACTACTCCAATAAGGTAGGACAAACTGACCTTGAGAATGGGTTGAGTAGTACTAGGAGGGATTATGATGTGAACACAAGACCAAGCTATGATGCAGACACATATGGGTGATGGATAAAGATATGGAATGTGATGGATGAGGAAAGCGTAATGGATGGATGATGCAGAAAAAGCCGTGAAGATCCTAGTGGATGGAAAGTGCTTATTTACATAAGGCGCCTGTTTGCCAGGTTTTCACCAAGGTACTTACCCAAAGCGCAACCAAAGTGGTTTTCACTAGAGGACGATTTTTCTCTTTACTAGTTTTAATCCTTTTTCTAATTTTTTTGGATTTTTTATTTTCTAATTGTTTTGTTGTCACCAAAATGCTTGTTTGCTAGGTTTTCACTAGGGTGACCATTTTTTTCAGGATATTTTCTGATTATTTTGTATTTTCAATTTTACACCTTGGAAGATTAGGCGTAAATTTTTTTGAGATGGGAGTTGTTCATGGGCTCCTACAAAGGTTCCCCTTTAGGTGTTGATAGTCGATATTCCCCTAACTTGTAACTTGTTGTGATCACAAATGGTCCCAACCAATCGGATTTGAATTTTCCTTTGCTATTTGGATTTGGGATGTTCTTCTAATTCTCTTTTAGCACTAGCTCTCCAACTTGGAATGTCTGACTCCTGATTTTCTTGTTGTAACTCCATTTGAGTCAGTTTCAATAAACTTGAAAATGGTTTAAGGTGTCCATAAGCTGCTCATCTAGTAACTACAACTCATTTAATCTTGATACCCAATATTCTTTATCTGTGACGAGGTTTTGCAATGATATTCTCAATGACGGGAGCTTGATCTTGATGGGTAATATGGCTTCTGATCCGTAGACCAAGGAGAATGGGATGGTACTTGTGGGTGTGTGACTGCTGGTTTAATAGGCCTAAAGGGAGGGATTTAGCTGCAGATGCTAGTCATGACTTGCATCATTGACTATTTTCTTGGTGATCTTCAAAATGGTTTTATTGGTGGCTTCTTCTTGGCCATTGCATTGGGGATAATATGGAGTGGAAAAGCGATGTATTTTAAATTTGTCATATAGGCCATGAACAACTTAATTCTAGAAGGGTTTCCCATTGTCTGAGATAATAGCTTGGGGGACACCATAGCGGCATATTAATTAGTTTAGGATGAACTTAGATATCTACTTTCTGGTGATGTATGTCATGGGGATGGCTTCCACCCACTTGGTGAGATACTCAGTGGCGGTAATCATAAAATTGTGGCCATTGGATGAGGTGGGGGTGATTTTTCCAATGAGATCGAACCCCCACTATGAAAAGGGCCATGCTGTGACAATCAGATGGAGCTCTTGAGTTGGTGCCTGGATGAGGTCCCCATGCTACCGACATTGTAGACACCTTCTGACATAGTCATGTGCTTCTCTTTCCATAGTAGCCCAATAATACCCCATCCTCAGTAATTTTTTAGCCAAGGTAATTCCACTCGAGTGTGAACCATAAATACCATTATGTACCTCAGTTAATGTAGTCAAGGCTTCTTCAATGTTTAGACAATGTAACAAGGTTCCTTCTATACTCCTACAATAAAGGGTTTCTCCTAGGATGAAAAACCAAGATGCTTTCTTGACAAAGGTTTTCTTAAGGTTTGAGGTTATGTTAGCTGGGAGGACTCCTATTCTCAGATAAGTGTATATGTCATTGTACCAAGGATCACCAGGACCAATGATTTCACACATAAATTCAGATTCTAGTACCTTGAATGTAGGGACAAGAGGCTACTCTACTAGGAATTCATGCTTTGGGACACTACTAGGGAGTTCTAATAGGGATCCAATTATCACCATGGTGTCTGTTGCTATGTTGTTTTCTCTAGCTATCTACTCAAATGTGATCTCAATGAATGACTCCTTAAGACTTTCCACCAATTTCTTGTATGAAGTTAGCTTGTCACCCTTAATTTGATACTCATCATTCACTTGATTAATTATTAGCTGTGAATCCCCATACACCTTGAGAGCCATGATATGCCACTGTATTTCTATTCTGATTCCTATGGTTAGAGCCTCATATTCTGCTATATTGTTTGTGTAGGGAAATGCCAACTTGTAGGATATTAGTATGTAGTCTCCCTGTGGAGTGATGAAAAAGACTCTGAATCTTGATCCTTGTTGTGTGTAGAAAACATAAAAGTACAACTTCCAATGGTTTGCTATGCTTAAGTTGAAGATAGATTCATCAGGGAGCTTTGAAATTAGCGGATTCTATGAATACATAGGTACTTCTGCCAATTGGTTTGCAATAGCTTTCCCTTTGATGGCCTTCCACTCTACATACTCGATGTCATATTTTGATAGGATCATGATCCACTTGGCCATCCTTCCTATGAGAATTTCCTTGGAAAGCAGGTACTTCAGGGGGTTGATCTTGGCAATGAGTTTGATTTTGTGTGTTAACATGTAGTGTCTGAATTTTTGTGAGGCAAACACCACTGCTAGACAAGCTTTTTTGATGAAGGAATAATTTAACTCATGCCCTAACATGGTTCGGCTGATGTAGTAGATGGCCCTCTCTATTCCATGTTCATTGTGTTGAACTAGGAGAGCACCAAGAGCTATTGTCGTTGTTGATATGTAGAGGATTAGAGGATTTCTAGGGATTGGTTGCATAAGCACTAGAGGTGTGAGAAAATACTATTTGATCTTGTTAAAGGCCTCATCACACTTCTTGTCCCACTTTTACGCTACTCCCTTGTGGAGTAGGTGAGAATATGGGATTGATTTGTTCGCTAATTGAGCTATGAGCCAATGGATTGATTGGATCCTGTCTTGTAGGCCTCTTAGCTACTTCAAAGTATTGTGTGCCTCCATCTCGATGATTTCTTTTACTTTAGCTGGATCTATTTCATTTCCTCTTATGGACACAATGTATCCCAATAGCTTCCCTGATTGTACACCGAAGACACACTTCTTTGGACTAAGGTAGACCTTATATTCTTCAAGTCTATCAAAGATGCCACTTAATGCTACTATGTGGTCTTGCCTCTTTCTGGATTTTTCCAATATTTCATCAACATAATCTTCCACAGTCTTATGGATCGTGTCATGAAAGATTAAGGTCATGGCTCTCAAATATGTTGCTCCAACATTCTTTAGGCCAAACAACATCATGTTCCAACAGTATGTCCCCAATGGACAAGTAAAAGTTGTTTTGTGTTGATCTTCTTTGGCTACCATGATTTGGTTATACCTAGAGAATCCATCCATTAGTGAAAGCATATCATGTATTGTTGTCATATCTATGATCATATCAATGTTGGGAAGTGGGAAGTCATCTTTGGGACATGCCTTGTTCAGGTCTCTAAAATTTGTGCATAAACGAATGTCCCCATCAGGATTTAAAATAGCTACCAAGTTTGATACCCACTCTAGATAGTCAATTGGCCATATGAACCCTACATCAAGTAACTTCTTCAATTCCATTTAACCAACAAATCTATCTGAGGATTCATTTTTTTGAGCTTTTTTCTGACATGTTTTTCTTTGGGGTAAACTACTAGATGGTGGACCACAATCTCTAGATCAAGCTCGGGCATGTTGACATAGCTCCATGTAAAGTTGACCTCTCTCTCCCTTAAGAAGGAAGCTAGGAGCTCCTATTCTTCTGACATCAATGATTCAACATAAAATGTGATATGCAGAGTTTCCTCTTTTCCTAAGTTGACTAGGTTGCACTTTTCAGCTAGAACTGTTGACTTTTCCTGATGTAAAGAATTGAGAAGAAAATTTAATCCTTCATCCTCGAGCACCTCAAAGAGGTTTCCACCATTGGATACATCCTTTAACTTTACTATTTTTGGTTCAGAGAGTACCAAAGTGTGGTTTTCACTCAAAGATTTTGAGATTATTCTTAATTTTTTGCTTTTGCGACTAAAGAATTCAATTGTTTCCCCATAATAGGCTTGTGTGTCTAGTATGATTTCAAACCAAAATTTATGATCTTCATATGGTACCATGTCCTGTAGTCCCATGAATTATGAGAGTGCCTCATCATTTTTGAAAGTGTCTAGAACCGGTGGTCCTTGTTGGTTGTAATCAATGTGCTGGGGGTAGACTAGGTTTATTTCATGGGTTTAACTGGTTGACTCAAATGACACAATACTAATCATAAGGAGAAATGAATTGTCAAAAAGCATAGGTAGATCAGTTATGGCATATTCCTCATCATCATTACTACTACAAATGTTGGTTATGTCAAATGTGATGTTGTCTATGACTCGACCAGTAGATATGGGTAAGTGAAGTTCGACTGTTGTTGGATGAGGGGGAGTCTTGACTGCTTTAACTGGGGGACCTCATCCACGTATGCTTATACTTGGAGGGGTACATATGAGGCCAATATTTTTCATTTGTGCCTTAGGAATGATGGGTATTTGAAGTCCGTTGTCATTCTATCCAAGCCTCTGGTTTCTTTCATAGCCCATGGCGAGCATCATTTGTAAGCCTTTACTACTATCATCCATAGGTAGGTTACTACTGGTTTGTTGTCTTGGTACAGGAGATGGGGTGGGTCCTCTTCTATTATTTCCCAACCTAAGTCTCCCCAACTTCTAAATCTAGAGGGGTTAGCTCTAAAAGTTTGGGGTGATGTTCAAGCTGGTTGGGGTTGCCCATGGGACCTAGGAGATTGTGGTAACTCTCCTACCATGAAAGCACCTTTCTTCATTTTATAATCCCCACACTCATTTTCTTGGACAATGACCTTGATATCAGAGATGGTGGGGATGGCAGGTGTCTTTGTTGCAGAAGTGGAGGTGAGAGTAGCTAGATCATTGTATGCAATTAAGGAGCCTTCACCGTTCTTAGGTAATTGGGGGATTTTGTAATATTTGGCTTCCATATTTTTGCAATAGTAAAAGGGTTTAGGATCCCCATGGACCGTTACCTCTTGGCCTTGGTATAAAAACTTTACACATTGGTGGAAGGTGGAAGCAACAACTTTCATCCCATTAATCCAGGGATGCCCTAGGAGAATATTATAAGAAAATTCCAAGTCAAGAAATTGACATGTTTCCGTGATGGCCAGCCCTACTTGAAAAGGGAGTTGGATTGTTCCCTGAGACACTCTTTCTTGGTCATCATAAGCTCTGATAGTGATTCCTTTTCCTTTTTCAACAACAGCTTGGAAGAATCCCAAGATTTCTATTAATTTAAGGGTGCATATGTTCAACCCTGCACCTCCATCCACCAAGACTCTTTTGACCTTATTTTTTATGGACATAAGCCTCAAGATGAAGCACATGATTATAAGATGGTTGTGTTGGAAGGTCTTGTTATAAAAATTTCAGGAGATGAGGTGTGGTGAGGTGTGTGACCATAGCTTGGAATTGATCTTCATCAAGATTGGTGTGGATAGAAGATGAAGGCCAAGGCTTCTTCTAGGATCTTTCTACGGGCTTGTGAAATCTTCAGCAACTCCATGATGGAGATTTGAGTTGTGGTTATTTTCAACTAATTGAGGACATTGTATCCACTAGGCATGGATCTTGGGTTTGAAGTAGGTGCTCTAGGAGGCTGAGATGATCCTACAATGGTAAATTTTCCACCTCTTGTGGTGACTCCACAATCAGCTTGGGCTAATTTGATGGTGATAACAGTGCAATACTCATCTAGGGATGCGACAACATGGTCATATACATGATTCACGCTTTTGAAGGTACCCTTTCCTAAATCATTGTTATTGTTCCCTTTGTTGTTATGATTAGGAATTAGGTTTGTGTAGATCTTGACATTTTGATTTCCCATGGGTTGTTCCACATTTATGATTTTGTCATCAATGAGGTCTTGGATCAATTTTTCAACCTCATGCAACTGGAAGTTGTGTGTCCCTTGATTTTTTGGAAATCACAAAGGTGATTTTCATTATACCATAGTGGTTTTACCAAGGGATCTTGATAGTTATCATAGGTGGGGATTGTGATGAGTTTCTCCTCCACTAGTCTTTTCATGATGGATTTAGTTGATTCTCCAAGGGTTGTGTACTTCCGCTTGGGGGAATTTTTTGTTTCGTTGGGGTGGCCCCCTTTGATCGCTCACATTGTTCACCATTTGGTTATTTGGCTGCTAAGTCATAGTGTTAGCTTGTCAATTTTTCTAATTGTTGTTTTGGGGTTATTGTTGGGGTGTTGGTGTGTTTTGTCAAGGAGCACTTATGACAATTTTGGCATTGAAAACACCATCATTGGTAATGTGTCTATGTTTTTCCCATGTGCAAGGTTTGTCATTATAGCTGGTGGATGGGTGATTGTTTTGCTATTCAGGATATGTGGGTGACCCCCCTTGGGAAATAAGGGCTTGTTCAATGTTAAGCTCCTTGTAAATCAATTGGTCATATGTGGTGATACCTTGCACCTTCAAATGGAATGCCAAGGCTCCTTCAAGATTTGAGATGATGGTGTGTTGTTCTTCAGGCATGACCCATTTGCTCCTATTGGCCTTGGATTGCCATTTTTGTAGGAAGGATGCAAATTATTCATTTTTCCTTGTTTAAGAGCCAATAGTTCCTCTAAATTGACATCCATACCGATATTGAATGCATATTATTTTATGAATGCATCTACTATTTCTTGGAATTTCTTGATGCCAGCAGGAAGGCGAGAGAACCAATCCATGGCTTGGCTAGCCAAACTTCTAGGAAATAGCCACATCAAATATGTATCATCATATGCAACTTCCATGCAATGTACTTGGAATTCCCTAATGTGATCTTCAAGGTTTCCCATCCCAGGGTATTTATCAAATTTGGGAATTTCAAATCCCTTTGCGAGTGGTTTCATTGCAAGACTCCTATCAAATGGATAGGGACACAAGTTGCTAGGTGTCTTTATGGTTTTCCCTGATTGAAGATCAAGCACTTGTTGGGAGAGCAACTTGATTTATGCTATCACATCATTTTGTGGATTAGGGGGTGGAATGAAGGTTTTTTGTGGTGATTCAATCATTGGTTGGATGGGCGGATTGGTTGGTGTATTAGTGGATGGTGCTTGCACATTTTGTTGTACCAAAAACGCTTGATGTTGGTCTTATTGATGTTGCACTAATAGTGCCTATTGTTGAGCTTTTTGTTGTTGTTGCACCAACAACGCTTGTTGTTGGGCTGCACTAGTCGGGATGCTTCTTGTTGTTCTTGGTATTGTTTCAGCGCTTGTTGGTACACTTGTTGTTGGGCTACTTGTTGTTGTGTGAGGTACTGTGCTTGTGCTTGTGCGACATGTACAGATTGTGCGACTTGAGCTGCTTGGGAAGCTTGTTGTTGTTGTAATAAGGCCTAGGCTTGAGCAACCTATTGTGCTTTTTGTCCAGCTAGTTGTGTAGCTTGTCAGTTTTGGATTTGTTGGAGTTTCTTTTGATATGCAGCTTGTAACACAATGTTGTATTGGTTTGATGTCTTTGAGTTGCGTGGCAGAGGCGGTGGTAGATTTGGAATGGTGTTTTTTGCTGTGATGAGAGGAAATGTTGTATTGATAATTAGGATTTGGGTGGTGGATGGTGCAATTGATATGCTTGATCCTTGAGACACCATGTTTTGAGATATTTGAGGGATGATCGATTATGTGATGGTAGCTTGTGTTACTAGGATGGCTGCCATCTGTTGTTGTGATATCGATGGCAAGATAGGCAGATTCAATATGATGCTTTGATTGATGATTGGGGGGTTTCTTTGATTGAGTGGTGGTAACAGAGGTAACCCCAAAGTGAGTAGTGATATGGATGTTGACGGAAATGGTGGAAGTGGTGGAAAACTAAGTGGTATACTTCCTTGGGGAAATGATGAAGATGAAGGGTCAAAGATGCCCCCTAGTCAAAATAAGTCACCTTCTCCCCGCAAGGTTATAGGGAGAGAGGTTTGAGGTGTTGTGTGAAATACTGATGGGTCATTAGGATCATGAAAGGTGAGGGGGATATTTGGGTGTAATGGATTTTGGGGGATGGGTCGCCCCAAGATAGTGTTTGCATCCAAATTTTGATTACTCAAAAGGGGGTGTGTTTTGAGTGCATTGAGAAATGTGTTTCCCTTGTTAACAATGGGTTGAGTTGGAGCAATGGATGATGTAATTTGAGGGATGATTTGAGTAATTTTTTGAGTTGGGGGTGTGGATGAAATTGGGAATGTGATTGAAATTGGGGGCATGATCCCAAGAGGTGGTTCCACAATGGTGCTCACATCATAATTAGAAGGGAGCTTAGCCCCTTGTTTTGCTAATTCAAGCATGTATTGTGAGGGATGGAGCTTCATCGTGATATTGACAATTCTATGATTCTTGGGATTTTGGACCATTTCGATGATCTCATCTTGTGTCATTCTGAAGGAATTATTGGTGATATCCTCTACTTGAACTTCCTCTTGAGGATTTTGTGATGATGAAGGAAGATTAGTCAAGGGATTGCTTGATCCAATGAGATTTATTTCAGCATTGGTTTTGAATTAGGTCACTTGAAGTGGATGTTTATTTTTTGGCCTCCATGTTCATCTTGTGTTGTGATCTAGTTTGTACCATAAAATAGGGATCAATTTTCAAGAATGTGGGAGATGAATCTCTAATTCTTTGGATTGATCTAGCTTTAGGTACAAAAGAGAAAATTTATGATGATTTAAGGATCAAAGGTGTGATGATGAAATGTGTGAAATATGAATGCTATGGATGGTGAAACTCTAAGAAGATCTTGAGGGGATGCTAGAATTTTTGGACTTTTTTTGGATTCTTGGATTTTTGGATTTTGATTTTGGATTCTTGGATTTTGATTTGACCTTGATTTGGTTTCAGACTATTTTGATTTTGGATAATGAAAAAATGGATCCCAAGATGTTGGATGTTATCTATGGGATAGACTTGCTCACAAGATGATAATTTGACTAAGTGTAGGGAGAAGGATGCATCTACCCACACCTAACCAAACAAGATGATTTGATAATAATTTAACTAAGGATATGGAGAAGGATGCGTCTACATATACCTAGCTAAAAATAATAGTTTTGATGTTTAATTCAAGGATTTTGATTTGTTTCAAGGATTTTGATTCATGGATTTGCCAAAAAGTCTAGCATGAAGGATGATTTCAAGATCTTCAAGAGTTGTTTGTGAGATGATTTTGATTGATTTTTGAAAGATGGATGAAGATTTTGATTTGATCCTATGTGTACCTAAAAAGACTCTTGTTTTACAAGACCTCATTTTTTAAGAACATGCTTTACTTCTCATACAAGATGCTCAAATTCCCAAAAAGATTTGGATTTTGACAATAATAAAACGAGTACAAATTGGGATTGTTTCTTGAAGCTCTTCTGTAAAAGTTGAAAATCAATCTTTGTTTGAATTCATAGAGTGTTGAGAGACGCTTTTGACAATTTTTTGGACTAAGAGCTTTTGACTTTGGTTTCCAGATCTTGATCTTGCATGAAATCATTTGAGACACATGTGTGGGGTTCTATTGTTCTTGGCTTTGCTTAGTGACTTCTTTTTACCACAAACAATTCTTGATTAGGTTTCCTCAAACTAAATGTCTAATGTCCTAACTTCTTATCATCCCACAAAGTGTATTATGTGGAAATCAAGAAAATTAAGGAAATTTTTTCCTATTGTTGACTTTAGTAAGAAAATTGACATATAAATTCAAATGTTTAGAACCCTCTAAGGATATAGTCCCCAGGGAAAGCAATAACACATGAATTTTGTCAAAGATATTTGCTTCATAAAGGGTTTGAATTTTGATGATAATGTTGAATGTTTGTTTCCCAATGTTTTAGATCAAGCAAAGTGTTTTGTTTCTAAGAACATGTACAACCCTATGGATATTGATAAGCCTAGTTTTTGGTCTAGTTTTGGGGAGAATCTATAGTCTATTTGGTCATAGATGTCATGGACTTTAATGCTTGAGTGTTGGTATTGGAATATTGTTTCCCTCAAACCATTGACATTTGATATTACCCTATCTTTGCAAGCTTTAATGATATTTGGCATAATATGTGAACTATCTATATTGATTTTGAATGTGGTTATTGAATGTCTCTTAAGGTAGTTATTATGTGTACTGACCTTTCCATGTAGATTTAATGTACTAAGTTGAGGAAGACACCGCTAGCTGAGAATACACCATAAAATCCCAGGAAAAGGAATCACTCCAAATCAAAAAAGTCTGGCGGCACAAAATTCTCCATGCAACTGAGTGTAGCTATCTTGTTTTAGTGGATTTTAATGATCGAGCATGCATGAGCATTACTATTGTGCTAAGTTTACGTCTGACTTGCATGTCTAACTAGGTTCCATGCATGCGTTACCACCATCGCTCCACTTTCCCTACTTTCCCTAATTGGCACCCTCCTAGTCATGGAGTTGACTACCTTGTTTAGATGATAGCATAAATAATAATTTGATGCTCCTCCCTCCTAGTTTTTTTAGTCAATTTTTTAGTGAGAATAGAGGAAGAGGTTGCATGATTTGATATTGTACTCCATTTTTGATACATTACTCTTTGTATTCATGATTTATAGTGAATTAAATAGAGTTCTGTGTTCGAGCATCTAAGTTCTTGTTAGTTTAGAGGATACTTATCCAAAGGGGCCCACTCGGTGAGTACTCTATTCCATTAGTTTAGCATTAGTTTAGTATTACTTTGTGTTTAGTACTTAGTTAGAAATATGGCACCGACTGTTCCTGTAGCCACTAGAATTCTATTTTGTGTCTGTTCCTATAGCCAAAGCAGACATAATAGTTTCCTATTTGTTGCTAAGATATTTTATTCCTATTATGCATTTCAGTTCAGCATAGTTGATGGTTGATGCTCAACATTTGCTTTATTTCCTTTCAAGCAATTTACTTCCAGTATTGTGTGCTTCTTAGCTGTAGAATAGGAATGGCTACTTGAGAGTTCCTCGTGCACATAATATGCTGGCCCATTTCAATTTCACGTCCCCGGGTTGACAATTTAAATGGATCTTCATGATGATTAAAGTAGCTATTTATGTTAGATGTCTAATCTTTGAATCATGGCTCTAAAGGCTAGGTTATGAAATCATTGTAGGAGGCCAACATTTTTGGCATCATTGCTAGGGATGGTGTCAAGCTAAGAAGTTTTTTGGAGTCATTGTTAGTTTCTTGCTATAGTATTTATGAATTTGTTCTTAGGATATCCTCATTTAGGAAGTAATGACCTCTTTATTCATTACCAATTTTTTGTGTGAGCTGACCGATAGTGAGTAAGACTGCATGCATAGAAGAAGGAGAAGGGATTCTTATGGGAGATTCCTTCCTAACAATCCTAATCCATCCCCACTAGTTGAATATCAAAATCTACTAGAAGAAGAAGAAGAAGATCCACACCCTTTTGCTAATGCATATCCTGATTTGACTAGCACTGAAGTCTCCTCTGAAGATCAAAATCAGCTTGAGAACCCCCTTGCTTTGGAACCACATCAAGCAGGCATGGGTGATGCAAATGGGAATAGAACTAACCCACCAACTTTTCCTTTTCCCATTGTCCATCAAAATGAAGTTAACAACATCAAGAACATTCCTGCTTCAACACTGCCCAAGTTTTATGGACCTGTGATAGAAGATCCTGATACCTTCTTATTTGAGTTTGACATACTTTGCAGAAGTTATGATTATACTACTAATGCCCATCAACTTAAGTTATTTCCTACCACTTTGAAGGAAGCTGCATTAAGATGGTTCATGTGCCTAAGTAGAGATACTGTGGAAAATTTGGAAGACATGAAGATAAAATTCCTTGATAAATTCAAGGTATACTACAAGGGTAGTGACATGAGAGGAGGTGACATTTTCAGGATGCAGCAAAAGGAATATCTGAGCTAGGAAGACTACATTCCAATATTTCTATTTTTCCTACAAAAATAGCCACACCATGCACTTAATGGGGATTCAGAAAATTTATTTTTCCTAAGAGGAATCAATGACAGTTGCACTAATGCCTTGGACCTCATGGCAGGAGGAGATATCTCCCAAGTTCCTTGGGAGGATATCAAGAAAATATGTTAGAACTACTCTAGGATAGCTTCAAAGAAAGGGAGAGTTTATCAACCTTCCATGGGTAAGACAACTATCAGTGGAGTTTCAAGAATGGAGATTACTCATTTGCTGGAATATTTCATGAAAGACATTATCAAAAATCTAGCTACTCAGTTAGATACACCTCAAGACAAGAAGAAGCAAGAGGAGGAAGAGACAATGTTGAAAGAGTATTGTCCCCACTGCAAACAAAATAAGAAGGATTGCAAATTTTAGATGTTAGCTAACCTAGAAAGCAGGTAGATTTCACCTGAGTTCAAGCCAATTCAGATTGAAGAAGTCAAGTCTACTTTGTTACACAAAGGAAGCATTGGGATCTAAGACAAGGTATGCCACCAGATCCACTATCCTATGTTGGGCCATATTTTAACTCTTATTCATCTGGTAACAAATGGCAGCACCAATATCCACCATAGCCTTGGAGTAACCCTCCAAATGCTTGGCCCAGTCACCAAAGTTCTCCAAATTGGAAACAACTTCAAGGGCACTGGAAACCACCTCTAGGAAATTGGCAGCAAATAAATCAATGGAGAGGAGGACGTCAATGGCCTACTAAGACAACCAATTACACGCAGCCACCTTCTCAGTCCCAGTAGCCTACTCTAATGCCTTCACCTAAAAATCCAAGCTCACATGCACCTAAACCAACTCAGCTACCAGCTCAGCCCACATCCAATCCTAATAAAAAACCACAACAACAACCTGTATACTCTATTGTTTCAAATAAATTCCCTACATATGTTGTGAGTGTAAGTGATATCTATCTAAGTTCAGGAACCACTCTACCAGGCCCTTCCAAGCCCATCATCACTGAGCTTCCTATAGAAGAGAAGGAGCCTCTAGATGACCCCATTCAGCCAAACACACCAAAAAATCTTGAACCAATCCAATTCAAGCAGACGAAGCAAGAACCGCCATTTCCTTATATATTGGAAATTTGCAAGAAGAAAGAAGAAAAGGAGGATACCAATTTTGATATCTTGGATCAACTAAAGCATATATGTGTTTAGATACCCCTATTATAGGCCATAAAGGATGTTCCAATCTATGACAAAGGTATCAAGGAAGCTTGAAAGTCTGAAGTACAGTTCATGTGGTGGGCCAGATAGCTGATATCATGTTGGGAAAAGTGACTATTCCCAAGTATAATGACCCAAGCAGTCCTTTGGTCATAGTTTTCATAAACGGGATCCAAGTGAAGAATGCTCTGATTGATTTAGGGGCAACAATCAATGTAATTACCAAAGACATCCTGCAATAACTAAACATTGCAAGTATGAGATCTACTCCTATTGTCTTGTAGCTTGCTGATAGCTTTACTGTTAAGCCTGATGGTGTAGTGGAGGATTTTGTGGTAGTTCTAGACTCCTGGGAGTATCCAATAGACTTTATGATTTTTTCTCCTAAGGCTACACTAGGCGGGTATCCCATCATTCTTGGAAGGCCTTGGTTAGATACTGTAGATGCATACATTGGATGTCATTCTAGTGGCATGACCATTTTCGATGGGAGGAGAACTAAAATTTTTGTTCTCTATCCACCTTCTCAACCATCTCATGATGAAGATAATTCTATTTTTCCAAGAGTTGGTGAAGAGGCTGAGGATGCTAACTATGTGGTGAGGCGTATGATTCTGGGAAGAAGCTCTTTCATGCAACTCCAAGATGAGGATGAAGTGTTGGATAATCTCATTCAGAATCATTATGAAGTGGAGGAAGCATCATCTTCTACTTTGGTCAGGACACTTATTCTTGCTCTTCTTGCAACCATTGTTCCTACAGACATTTTTCCTATAGCCACTCTTTCTATAGCAACTGTTCATGCTCACATTCTTCCTACAACAAGAGGTATGTTCCATACATTGCTTCCATGTGAACTAAAGGTACCATGTATTAATGAGGTATCCATGATATAATTAACTACACAAATCCAAGTGTTTAAAAGAAAATAACTGAATGTTAATAGTAAGTTGAATAAAGAGCAACAACTATTATTGGAACACCTATTAAGGGCCCATCAACATGTATTTGCATGGTATTATCATGACATGAAAGGTCTAGATCCTAAATTTTGTACACACAAAATTTATATCAGAGATGATTGCACTCTAGTAAGATAGTCACAAAGAAGAATCAAACCTACACTAAGAGAGATTGTGAAAGAAGAATTCCATAAATTACTAGATGTGGGATTTATATACCCCATTTTAGATAGTTAGTGAGTGTCTCCATTAGTTATTGTACCTAAGAAAAGAGAGAAATGGAGAGTTTGCATTGATTATAGAGAGCTTAATGTTGCCACCAAGAAGGATCACTTTCCTTTACCCTTCCTTGATCAATTTTTGGACACACTTACAGGAAAGCAATATTTCTCTTTTCTACATGGATTCAGCAGCTATGGCCAGATCCAAATTACACTAGAAGACCAGAAGAAGACCACATTTACCTATCCATGGGGGACCTATGCCTATTTGGTGCTCACATTTGGCTTGTCCAATGCACCTACAACATTCCAGAGGGCAGTCATTAGCATCTTCTTAGACATTTGTCATGATTGCATGGAGATTTATATGGATGACTTCACCACTTATGTTATAGATTTCAATCAAGAATTGGAGAATCTCAAGAGAGTCCTACAGAGATGTGAGGATCAAAATTTTTCCTTGAATAGTGAAAAGTATTTTATGATGATGCAAGAAGGTGTAGTTCTTGGCCACTACATCTCCCACAAAGGAATTCAAGTAGACCCTGCAAAAATTGAGGTAATCACAAATCCGCCTACACCTAAAAAATAAAAGGATGTTAGGAGTTTCTTGGGCTATGTAGGATATTATAGGTGATTCATCAAGGATTTCAGCAAGGTAGAAGCACCATTGTATACTATTCTCATTAAAGATGTTGAATTTCAGTGGACTGAAGCTTGTGACAAAGCATTTTCTAACTTGAAGGCAACTTTGACTCATGCCCTTGTACTCAAAGGACTGAATTGGGAGCTTCCCTTCCACATCCACACTGATGCATCAGACTACGCCATAGGAGCAGTCTTAGGGAAAAAAGAGGGAGTTGTTGAAAATATTATCTAATTTGTTAGCAAAAATTTCCAAGGAGCTAAATTCAATTATACAGTGACAAAGAAAGAGATGCTGGCAATAATCTATGCACTAAAAAAACTTAGACATTACATAACGGGCTACCAAATCTTTGTACACACTAATCATGCTACCATCAGGTATCTCATGAATAAACCTTTGATCATAGGTATATTGCCAAGATGGTTATTATTGATTTAGGAGTTTGATATAACCATTGTAGATAAGCCAAGGAAGGCTAATGTTGTTGCAGATTTTTTTTCAAGACTAACTACATCAGAAGATAATCAGCCCATAGATGACTTTTTTCTTGATGAGCATCTATTCTCTCTCAGTGTACAAATACCTTGGTATGCTAACATAGCTAATTACTTGGTTACAGGTAGAATTCCTTCTCACTTCTCTCCAAAAGAGAAAAGGGAACTCATTGAAAAAAAATCCCCCTTCTCTTGGAATGCTGGATGTTTGTTTTATATTGGACCTAACCATGTCATGAGAAGATGTGTGAGAGAAGATGAGACATATGAAATTTTGCATGCATTCAGAAATGAACCATGTGGAGGAAACTTTATAGACAAGAGGACAACAATGAAGATTTTGAACATAGGATATTACTAGACAACACTCCATAAGGATGCAGGAAGGTATACCGGAAAATGTGATAGATGTCAAAGAATGGGCAAACCAACCAGATATGATGAGATGCCACTTTTCCCTCAGATAGTAATCACTCCCTTTGACAAATGGGGATTAGATTTTGTGGGACCAATTGACCCTCTATCAAATGGTAAGTATTATATACTGGTACACACTAATTATGTAACTAAATGGGTAGAAATTAAGGCCATGAAACATGCAAGAAATATCAAGGTTGTAGAGTTTCTTTATGAGGAAATTTTCACATGATATGGAGTCCCAAGAGAAATAGTGACTGACCAAGGGCCACAATTCACATCAACTCTTGTTGTAGCACTAGTAAATGAGTACAATATAAGGCACATAAAGTCTACTCCTTATCACCCCTAGGCTAATGGCCAAGTTGAGGTGACCAACAGAGAAATTGAAGCAATCCTAACTAAAATAGTAGTTGTCCATAGAAAGGATTGGGAAAATAGATTACCAGAAGTTGTTTGGGCCTATAAGACAACATGGAAAACAACTATAGGCTTCACCCTATTTGAATTGTTGCATGGGAAGACAACCATGATGCCAATTGAATTTGAACATAAGACTCTGTGAACTACAGTGGATTTAAGGATGGATATTTCTGAAGCACAAAGAGAAAGAATCATGCAGTTCAATGCTTTGGATGAGATAACAAGAGCATCCTGACAACATATAGAAGTAGTGAAGAATTAGAGAATCAAGTGGCATGACAAATTTATCAAGGATAAGAAGTTCAAACCAGGAGATTGGGCCTTGCTCTATGATTCAAGATACCAGGACAATGCAGGAAAATTGCAGACAAGGTGGCTAAGACCATATGAAGTTGTTGAGGTCTTTCCTAATGGAGTTGTTCAACTCACCACCATTGACCCTGTCAGGTTCAAATTACTTGTCAACGGTCATCACCTCAGATTATACCACAAGCCAAGTTCTAAAGAAGAGTTCCTGCAATAGTTCACCCAACACTTAGAGCTTCCTACAGCCAAAGGTGGTAGACCTAGTGTCCCTCCTTCATCCTAATTGAGGTACGTAATTTCCATAATAAAGACTTTCACTTACGTGGAAGTCCATTTCTCTATTTCTCTACCCATCCACCCATCCATCACCACCTTTCTCTCTCTTCCACCTCATCTTCATTTATTGCTCAATTCATTTTTCAACAAGGCAAGTGTTACTTTATCTGTGATCTTTGTGAAAAATCTTCCAGAAACTCAGGTATGTGCGCATTAATTGCTATCTTTAATCATTTTTTAAGTACGTTCATTTAATCACTGTACATTAGTATAGACGTTTGCATAAAATGCCATCATTCCCTGTCACATCACCACTCCCATCTTGCATGTGTGGAAACATTCCAAAACTTAGGTTGGGGGAGGGGAATGAAAAAAGATGCAAATATTTTTATTGTCCATGTGTCAAACCATATTAGGTTGTGTCAAAAATTTAAAAATGAGTTGATTTGAAATTGAGAAGATGGCTTTCATTTGTGAAGTGAGAAAAACTACAGCCACCATTTCTTCCTATCATAATTTCCCTTTAACACTCCTTTTCTTACCATTATTTCCCTGTCCTAATCTTGAATTGCAAGCAAAAAAGGAAAAACAAAAGGAAGGAAATTCAATCGATGCTAACACTAGAAATCTAGCAGGTTGGTCTTGAGATTTAGCAGACACTACAGGGAAGTGCATTTGATTTTTAGATGGGAATTTCAAGAAAGAAGGGGAATTTCATGAAAAGAAGTTGGTGAGAATTTGTTTGATTGCAGACAATGGGAGGTGGGTTAATTGAAAATGTACGCATGACACATGATATTTTATTGCAGGATGCACAATGCTTGACCAAATTTCAAAATTGTGGATGGATAGATTAATTTTTGAAGTTGGATGATTTTGATGAAGGCATTGCCCTTTAATTTTCCCAGAAGTTTTCAAAAGGGAAAGCCACAGTAAGAGGGTTAGAAGTTGTGGCAACAAAGGAAAGAATTGCAGAGGTTATAGGGTTACCTACTAATGGTGAAAATTACCCTACTTATAGAGACACAGGGTCAACTAGGGCAAAATTCATAAAGCCAAATGACCCTCCATTAAGCATAGATAAACAAGGTGCAAATAGAATGTCTTTGCCCAAGCTGTGGAAGCAGATAGTTGTGTATGTTATCAAATACATCACTTGTGATGGTCGCCAATGAAATTTTCCTTCTGTGCACTTCAAGCTTTTAAATCACATAAGGCATGAAAGGAGGATGAATGTGCCCAATATGTTGTACAATATTCTCTCAATCATGGTGTCCAAGACCCAGAAAGGTAGTGATAATTCTGTTTCCCACCATTGCTTGATTAAAATTCTAGGTGAAAGGTCTCTGTGTGATGTATCTGGAATGACCTGGGAAGAGTTTGTCAATGTTGAGCATTTTCCACCTAGGGCTATACCTCAATCCCATAGGTCTAGCAGGAGAGTAAGCATGACTAAAGCCATTTATAGTGCTTCAACCTCTGGTGTTGGCTCTAGCATGAATCCTCCTGCAGTAGAAGAAGCCATAGAAATTAGTTCTTTTAAAATAGAGCACTCAAAAAAAGAAAGCTCTTCCTTGGATTCTGATGATGAAGTTCCTCTTGAAACCCTCATGAAAAGTAGGGTACAATAGAGAGAGGAAGAAATGAGAAAAGGGAAGGCTAAAACACAACCTATAGAAAGAAAAGTGTCAAGTTCTAAGAACAGGAAAACTAATACTATTCATCCTGTAGCCAAAGGAAGATGTGAGAAACCTCCTGAGAAATCAAGACTAGTCGAGCCTGCAATTGGTGCACCTCTGCAGGAAATCCCTAAACTTGGTGAGACCTCCTAAGAGGACCTTGAACCTCCAAATAGAGCAGGAGAATGTTGAAAAAGGAGAAGACATATTTAAGAGAGAAACAAATATAACACTGGCCAATCTTGCTAGCATTGTAGAAGAATTGGAAGGAAATTAGGACTTCATGTAGCATTAGGAAGAGGTCCTGCAACATGAGTAAGAGGTCCTATAGCAAAAACTAGAACCAAAGCCGGAGTTCCTGCAACTGCAATAAGAACAAAAGTTGCTGCAACATAAGGAAGAAGAAACAACACCCTTAGATCCAGAGATAATTGGACAGCTAGAGCTTGTCCAAATCTTGCCATATGAGGAGTCGTCATCAACAAAAAGACTGGTAGGCATTCATAATCCTCCCGATTTTATAGTACATGAGACAATTTTGAATTTATGGAGAGAAATGCTAAGAAGGGAGGAAGAATGGAAAAGGAAAAACATAAATTGAAGGAGGAAATCCAAAGGATGAAGAAATTGAGGATAAAGATGCAAAAATTGCCACCCTGAAGCAAAGGGTAGATGATATGGCAGCTCTAACGCCAAATATTCTTGAATGTAGAGATGCTCCAAGGGTCTATGCTCTGCTCCTAAAAGAGAAACATCTCTCTTTTAAGATGTCAATACTTGTGTTAGGTTTGAATCCATCTATTGATACCCCTATGGAATTTTTCAATGCTTATAGGATTGCCTCCTCTAAAATGAAGAATTTTCTATGTAAATTTTAATTTACATAATTATTCTATCACAAAAGACCATGATTGGAATCCATTGTTGTATGTTGGGGATGTTCAATTGAGAGTGTCCATGTCTTGGGTGCAAAATTATATTAGTTGGGGACAACAACATGGTGCTTATAAACAATTGGAGACTGATATCCCTCTACTTGTTAGGGCTAAGTCAAGCAACCCAAGTGATATTTACAGAGAATGGCACAAAATGTTGCTTAGATCGAGTTATGGAAACATGATTATGCCTTAGATTGAGGTAGTTTACATTGAGTATGAGGTAATGACAACAACAAAAGAGGAAATCGTGAGGAGATACCTACCAAAAAGATGGAATAGTTTGACTGATGAGTTGAAATAGAGTGAACCCCATTCCATCCATAATTATGCTCTAGCATTAAAAAGAATCAAGAGGCATATTCAGATTGGAAGAACATAGGGATGGTCTTGGTTTCCCCTAATTTTTTAGCCACCCATGTTCATGTGGTCTGTGCCAAATTTTAGATTATACTAGGATGACATTATTGCAAAGGGGCAGAGATGGGACAGGTTTGACAGATTGGGAGGATTCTTTTGGAATCCTAATTCACATACTGTAGGCACTGATGTTGGACAACTATCAGTTGCGAATTTTAGAGCTTTGACCAAGTAGAAGAACAACTCTTGCCCTGCTGGAGGACCAGTAAAATGATAGGTTGGGGTGAGTGATGAGCATAGTTTTTGGTCTAATTTTGGAGAGAATCTATAGTTTATTTTCTCATAGATGTCATGGACTTTAATGATTAAGTGTTGGTATTGGCATAATGTTTCCCTCAAACCATTGACATTTGATATTACCCTATGTCTACAAGATTTAATGATATTTGGCATAATATTTGAACTATCTATATTGATTTTGCATGTGGTCATTGAATGTCTCTTAAGGTGGTTATAGATGTGTAGTTACTATGTGTACTGACCTTTCCATGCAAATTTAATGTACTAAGTTGAGGAAGACACCACCAAGTGAGCATGCACCATAAACACCTAGCAAAGGAATCACTCCAAGTCAAAGAAGTCTGGTGGCAGAAGATTCTTCATGCAGCCAAGCATAACCACCTTGTTGTAGTGGATTTTAATGATCGAGCATGAAAAATCATTACTGTTGTGCTGAGTTTGTGTCTGAATTGCATGTCTAACTAGATTCCATGCATGTCTAACCACCATTTCTCCACTTTCCTTGCTTTCCCTAATTCACATCCTCCTAGTCGTGGAGTTGAATACCTTGTTTAGCTGATAGCATAAATAATAATATGATGATCCTTCCTCCCAACCTTTTTAGTCAGTTGATTAGTGAGAATAGAGGAAGAGGTTGCACGATTTGATATTATACTATAGCTTCGATACATTACTCTTTGTATTCATGATTTACATTGAATGAAATAAAGTTCTGAGTTTGAGCATCTAATTTTTTGTTAGTTTAGAGGATAGTTATCCAAGGGGGCCCACTTGGTGAGTAATATGTCCCATTAGTTTAGCATTAGTTTAGTATTACTTTTTTTTTAGTATTTAGTTAGAAATTTGGCACCGACTGTTGCTACAACCACAAGAAGTCCATTCTATGTCTGTTCCTTTAGCCAAAGCAAATAGATTAGTTTCCTATTTTCTACTCAAATAATTTATTCTTGTTATGTATTTTAGTTCAACATAGTTGTTGGTTGATGTTCAACATTTTCTTTATTTCATTTCAATCAATTTACTTATAGTATTGTGCGCTTCTTAGTTGTAGATTAGGAATGGCTACTTGAGAGTTCCTATTGCACATACTATGCTAGCCCATTTCAAGTTCACATCCCTAGGTTGACAATTTAAATGAACCTTCATGATGATTAAAGTAGCTATTCAGGTTAGATGTCCAATCTATGAATCATGGTTGTAAGGGTTGAGTTATGAAATAATTGTATGAGACCAACATATATGAAAGATTGTATTTGTTGAATCCCCACTTGGACAAATCCAGCTATGCCTACTTTTAGCAAATGGTTAGATGCTTGACCCCACTGTCTCCCCTCCATGATACTCACTTATATGGGGTAGCCAAGCATCAGTACTGATGAAACTCCAATTAAATACTTTCCATCTCTACTAATAGCCATAAAAGTGTGGGTGATCTTTAGAATGACTGTTGTTGCACCAACAAATAGATCAAGGATTTTGGCCTTTTCTAAACAAGGGTTTTAATGTGGGAATTTCATTCGTGGGGGACCATCCATGTGGTGAGAGACCATTGTTTCCCTTCTCATTGGAATAATCCTTATTATACTTTCCTTTGTTCAAGTACCCATACTTATATACCAGTTGGAAGTTGCTTGGCTTTAGTGTGTTGTTGGTTGGGTTGTTCCCTTAGGTGATTAATTTTTCCCACAAGGTAGACACTCTAAGATAAACAAAAGCGAGCAAAGATATCCATAGTTTGGTTGATCACCAAAAATCTTTAAATTGATTGTCAAGATTGTCGTGAGGCACGAGAGAAGCACATACATCTTTTTGATGGTATTATTTTGGGTAACTAATTACAAGACAAAGAAACACATGTTCATTTTATCCTTTCAAAGCAAGAGTGACTTCTATTTAAGCACCAAAGGAAGTGTGAGATTTTGATTATTCAATTGTTAACCTTAAACAAAATCTAGTAGATTTTCCTAAAGTTCTTATTAAACCCTTTGTAGCAAAATGAAAGCTTTTGTAGTGTTCTTTTTAGTGCCCAAAAGAAATTTAGTGTGTCCTAAGCACATGAAAGGTAACAAATCCACAGAAGAAATATTATAAGTTCTCCCAAAGTGTTAAAAAAAACACAAAAATGTTCCAAAACACTTGATGTAATGAGATGGTGATGTCATTATGAACCTTCAACTTTATTTCCCTCCTTCACCTTTGATTAAGCCAACCTACAAAAAACTAGTTAGGAATGCAAAATAGAGGTTAGAAAACTAGTTAGTAGCCCAAATCAACAAAAATAGAAAAATCTTATGTCAAAATTAACTGATTTTAAGATTTTTACTCTACTCTAGCAATGCAACCCACATATGCAGCACTATATAGCATTGCTAAATCTGCATGCGATGTTTTGCAGTAGAACAGAGAGCGTGATAGTGGCACAGTTTTACGCAGCAACAAAGTTTGAAGTTTAAAAATCCCAGTGCCCGAGAATTGAACCAACACTACTACAAACTACAAACTCCATTGCTATAACCTTCCCGCCCAAAAATTCAAATCTTCAAACTTTGACATAACTTGGTCATGCATGTTTTTCTTGGTTTGTAGGGAGGGTGTTTTAGGTGTCTTGTTGACCACATAGGAAGGCTTTATTTTCTATGTTTTGGTCCAAGATATTTGAAATATCTGAACTACATGCTGAATAAGGTTTCGTATGCAAGGTGTGAACATGAGTACTCCTATTTTCTTGTCAAGTAAAATTCCATCACACTAGATGCAACACCATCCTGGTTCTTTATACCTTGATGCATCACATCTATGTGTGTTATCAAACATAAGGTAAGTAGCCCTTTTAAAGCCCCAATTCCTAATAATCAAATAATCCATCTCTCATCATCATCTCAAATAAATTTGGCTTGTTGAATCCTCTTGTCATCATCTCATTTCTTCTTTCTTCTCTCCATGCTAATAGTTAACCATCATCGTCAATGCATCCATCCTGCATCCACAAACTGTCAACATGTTGCATATCATTCACATGCATTTTCATCATCACATAATATAGATCTGTTAGTCTAATCATCTCATAAACCATAAAAATCCATAAAACATCCATTGCATAATCATATAGGCATCATCACATCATCCATCTCAAATGCATTGCATCATCATTTTAGTTGTTTAGGATAATATAGATTTGTTATTCTAAGCATCTTAAAACCATCTCATTTGCTATCATGTCATCATAATCATCCATACATCCATCTTGAACCTCCTTTTCGTGATATCGACCCTCAAATTGAACTTTTTGCTCGATCTCTTGAGGGGGAAATGTACCGGTATACTTCTTTCCACTGGGGCATTCAAAAAAATTTGATTTTTTTTGAAATTTGATAGCGGAAAGATTTTTTTTTGAACCAACACATCAAGTACATTGCTTCAAAGAGGGGCAACATGTAGACATGCAAAATAGACAACATGCATCTAAATACAACTTAACATCAAATTCTTTTGTTAATCAAATAAAACAATTTATTCGATTAAATTCCTCCTTTAATTAAATAAATCAACTTTATTTAATTTAATCCTCACATACCTCTTTGATTAAATAAATCATTTTTATTTAATCAAATCCTAGCATCCTTTTAATTAAATAATTCACTTTATTGAATCAATATCTAAAGTCATCCATTTAAATTAAATAAATTCATCTTTATTTGATTTAACACTAACATCATCCTCTTTGATTAAACAAATCAAATCTTTATTTAATTAAATCTAAAATCATTTTATTCTCATTTTGTTTTATTTTAATCCTAAAATCTAATTCAAAAGTCAAAATCACCTAATCTTCATTTAAATAAATCAAATCATGATTAATGCTAATCCTAATCCTCTTTTATCTAGATTTTGCAACTTGTGCACATAAACCAATTTAATTGATTTATTAATTCCTCCTTTTCATTCAAAAGAGCATCAAGATGTAATATTCTTCAAATTTGAATTTTCCCTCCCACATGTCTTATCCTCCAACAAAGCATTTAACTCCTTTTACATTGTCTCTTACATGTCCCCCACTTGGAATTTAAGACTTTTTTTTCTCCCTCCAACAAGCCAACTTTCAAATTTGAAATTTGAACCTAATAGCATTTATCATGCACAATGACCAAAATGTGCACAACCTTCCTCCATTGACATGTTGACAAGTGGCATCTGGTCATTAGCTCATGTTTTGTCCCACATCCTCCATTTTCTTCAATCCTCCATGATAATTTCTTATAAATAGATGCCTCCTCTATTGTATTACTCCTCCATGATATTCTCCACAATCTAAGTCATTTGAATCCACATCCATCATCAAGGAGCTTATCAAGGATTGGGAAAGGGCTTCTTTCCACATCAAAGAAGCACCAATCCACTATGGGATAGGGTTTGATAATGTTTTTATGTGCTTTCACTTAGTTGATTTTGTTCTACTTACTTTGTTTGCATATTTTAACATGATTAACTATTTCATAGGGATGTTCTATTTGATTTGCTTAATTTAACTAACAATGTTAATAGTTGTTTGTTTTGAGCATTTTCAGATTTCAGCATCCACAGTATGTACATACATATATCGATACGTTCATATGGGCATGTCCATTTTCCATCGTACGTGTGTATTGATACATATATACATATGGATATATGTATGTACTATACATATATATATATATGTGTGTGTGTGTGTGTGTATGCATTCAATTCAGATATAACCATTCATAATTACCATTATATTGATAAAAATTTACATGTGGTACATCTATACATATGCATATACATATAATTAGATCCCATTGCTATGTATGTATATATACACATACTTCATGTATGTCCTTCTTATCAATATAACCATAATAATACAAGAAAGAACTGTTAAGCTCAAATAGATAAACATCACCCAGTAATGCATCATATAGTAAACAAGACTCTACTAATGCAGACACATCAAGTAAGGATGGCTTACCAACTTCCCACAAAATGACTCAACTCAATTATTCTACTATGGTATGTGTATGCTCAACTAGTTTATGTTACTAGTTACCAGACCAAGATTTTCTCCTGAGTGATACTTCCCCTCTAATTACATGAATTGAATGTATACCTACAACTACTAACACATGCACACAACAATTAGAGCTATTCACAAATTATGCAATATACATAATATGTCTCCAATGTTAGAATAATTATATCAATTCAATAACCATCTATTCACATATATGCAATAATTTTAACACAACATCAAATGAGACAACATTCACATATAACACATCTATAAAAAAGTACAAGCACAATTTATTCATCTCTAGAATTCACATTACACTCATATTTACCCTACATAGCAATAGTAAATAGTAATTACACAATTGGGGTGTAACAACAAGTTTATGCTTCTTGGAAACCAAAACATGGAAATACTTGGATATGTTGCAGCTATTGCAAATTCTCCTTCCCGACTGGAAATAATTGTAGATCAGAGATTGTATTCACAATTTCATCGGGTTCTATCCATAGAGTTGCCACCTCTCTTCATTGAGGACTAAACTTCAAAAATATGAAGTTATTTTATAGATTATTTTCATACTAGGTCTTCTTAAACAATAGAGCCACACATAAATCCATTTATATTTACTGCAATGCAACCCTTTCCAGGTCTAAAACCTCAATATCTGAACAAGATGTTCAAATTCACCCAATTCTTGACTCCTTCCAAAAAACACTAGAGCCTTCTGAAATTCTCATCCTAACTTCTCATTAGGGCGCTTCATCATACAAGCTTGGGTCTACTTTATCTCTTCTCAATGAATTATTTATTCTTAATTTTTCTTGATTTCCTCAAATAATGCACACTGGCACAGAGATATTTGGTTCACCACACATGCACTTAGTAGGAATTTATGAAAATACTCATGGAATTATGGGTAGATCTTGACAAAAATTTCAAGCTCAAAGGAATTACAGTATATCTTAAGCAATGATATGACAACTGACTTACAGACACAAAATCTAAACTAAAGGATGAACTTATATTTTTAAAATTTTGGACTCTAATACTTCTGATCTGGAACTAGAGACCTTGTACTGCGATGTCCCAAGTAGAGTCCCCAATTTTTTGGTTATTTTTTAAGAACCAAACTTAATATCACCAGATGCCTATGAATCTTCCATAAATTCAATGATTAGCAAAGGTAAGGATAGCCCAACGAATAGGTAGAGTCTTGCTAGGCTTCTACCTTTGCACTTTGGGCACTGTGAGACCCATGAGGGTAATCTTGACAATGTTTAGATGATGTTTTTGTGCCATTTTATCATGATCATTATGAAAAATAGATACATTCCTATAAGATGCTAATTAGATAAAAGCCTTCAAGGATTTAGCTGGCCCTTAAGAAAATTATTACCTAAAGTAAGGAATTTGTTGTACTTTAAAAAAATTCACTAAAATTAATGGTGTATTAGTGGTTTTCATTAAAATTTGTGTTTTTGGTCGGGTACAGGCCGACTCATTTACATCTACGATGACCAAACTAATAGATCAATGTTTTATCCATGGGTAACAGATTGATACTTGTAACAAACTATAATATATTAGCAATTTAAACTCAACATTTATAGGATATTAAAATATTGCTATGCAATACACAACTCATAATATCCAAAAACAGAAACTACTTAGTAATCCTTGAATTCCATTTCACAAACCTATAATTTAATTAAAGAATTTAATTAGTTCTTTGAACGAAAGGAAAAATAAAACCATACATTCAACCAAAGTGATTGAATACAAATAAAAGAGCCTTGATCATTATATTCAAAATTTGAGAGACAAAATATATAGGATATTATTTGTTCCATAATTTGCAACTCTCATTCATATGCCATTGCTAGTGGAAAACTATTAAGACTATTACAAACTAGAATGCATACCTAAGACTCAATACTATTCTATTCATCTCTGCTTGACTTTTACAAAATTTCTCTCTTATGAGCTCAAATTTTCTCCAATCAAAGACCCTTGTAATTGGCCTTGAAATCCCATTTATAGAAACATGGGAGAAGCAATATTTAGGCCAAATTATAATTTCAACCACATTTTCATTTGACATTCATTTGTATTTCAATTTCAAAACTCCCCAAGTAGTTATATTTGCACTTTGCAAAAAGGGGGAAAGCACATATGACAAAAAATTCCTTACTCACTAAAGAAGATATAAATGCCTTCCAAAAGGCATCTTTCACCATTGCAGCAACATTAAAAAATCTCATCCACATCAGCATCTAAGACAAAATATCCAAACTGGGACTCTGTTTCTGCAGTGGTTCATCATCTTCAGAATCAAAGAATGCATGTCACCTTCGTGATTTTTTTGAGACTAGAAAATTTTTCTCCCCATCATCAAATTATTCTAGACCTTCAAGTGTAAGAAGATATTGGGCATATTCTGGACCATCTTCTGCCTCATTTTCCACAACATTAGGTTCCCCCATATAAGAATCATAAGCGTTGTGGTCATTATCCTTCTTCTTTTTCTCGGTAGACTTGGTCAATTAACTTGATTTAGTTCCATAATTTATTGTAATATGTTCCTTTATGAACATGCTACTAGGTTTTCTTGATTGCGATTCACAACTCTACTTCTCAAGTTGAGAGTATTCCTGGTTTCACCCTCCATGGGAAAATCTCTCTTCACTACCTTTGGCTTCACATATTTCTCAGGTACATCTAGCTAAGTTTCAGGCATGTCATCCCGGGGCTTAGGAATTTTGACCCCCTTCTATTTGGGTTTCCTTTCTGGCCTAATGTTAAACTTACTAGGCTCGCTTATTTTCATGGTATGATAGGACTAGCATTTGCAAATTTCAATTTTATAGAAAAATATCACTAGTTTATACTCCTAGAGACAAACTTGCAAAACCAAAACTCTTCCTAGACCACACACAATTCCTACCACCACAAATATAATTTGCAAATAACCAAAACCCTTTCAAACCCTAAGCACTCAGAGCTTTTAAATTTCCTATCAATTCCTAAAACTAACCAATTTATGCAAAATTGACATAGAAAGGTGTGGATACCTACTTACCTAAGCAACTTTGTCTTCAATGTCTACAACTATTTCCCTGAGCTCTTCACATCTTATTTTTTTTAAAACCAATTGTACAACTCTCAACAATTACAATTGTGAAAGAAAATGGCTGACAACCCTCTTTATGGTGAATTCCTAAAGCGTGTCCACTATTAATGTTGATAAGAAAGCTTGCGCAATTGAACTGACAACCAACCACTTCAAGTTTGAATCCTAACTGTTGATCATCAAAATCCAAAATATCATCTATAGCTCTTCCTCACCCACATGCCTTTTGTTTTTTCATATTTGTTCTGAAGCCATCACTCATCATTCTTTTGATCTCATCTCCCTTTAATGTATCCGCAATGCATTAGGACCTAATTATGAGGAGAATATTCCATTGCTCATCATTGATTTATTCTATAAAAATTCATTTGAAACTGTGATGGCTTTAGGTGATGCAATAGGCACAAGGCAGAGCAGTTCTATTGCACATCACTGATTCACTCTACAATAGTCAAAACACATTAGTGATAGAGAACTTCTAGCGATGGTTCAAGATCATACCACATTTCCATATGATAAGATCAAGGCCTTAGGAAGCATCACCCTTAGTAATATTTTATATCTGTGATCGAGCATTAGAACA
Source organism: Sequoia sempervirens (assembly GCA_007258455.2). Classification (NCBI taxonomy): domain Eukaryota; kingdom Viridiplantae; phylum Streptophyta; class Pinopsida; order Cupressales; family Cupressaceae; genus Sequoia; species Sequoia sempervirens. Next base: position 1,007,054,095 of record VDFB02281492.1, on the reverse strand, counting down.
AAGGACTACATTGTGCATCACTGATTCAAAACTTGAAGCATATACACGATCTGTAATGAGTGATACAAAGGGAAAGTCTCATCGCACATCATGAATTCAAGGAAGGTGATTAAAATGAAATCCATGATATACTATAGCTCAGTGATATAAGGGAAACTCAAGGCCATTATGCATCACAAATAGGATAGAATCAACTAAAAGGTAATGAGTGATGAGTGATAAAAGGCAGTGAGTTAGAAATTAAGTGATTTTATAAAGCTCGTGCATAATAAGTTGTTTTAAGAAGGGGACTGACTAGATGCAATGACACAAAAGGACGTAAAAGACGTTAAAAATCATTCTAGAAAAGGATGTAAAGGCCAAACATGCCAAAAACTAAAACATTAATAAATATCAATCCAAACCCAAAGATTAAAAATTATTATCACACAACGGGAAAACAAGGAAGCCTAGGCACAAGGGGGTGATCAAAATATGAACTTCAATGACTCAAGTTTTTCCTAACATGACTGGGAACTAAGCATAGTAGGCAACAAAAGATCATTCTAGAGAACAAGCATTTAAGCAAAAGGAAAGGAAGCTAAGTAAAAAACCCACACTCAGTATAAACCCTAAACCCTATCATCAGGCAGACCAAGGGACCATACAAGTAAGGCCATTTATTTGAGTGGAACATGAAAATTTGAGGGTTCCACTAGTTTCTTTAGTGCAAGCCTTTTCCTCCTTAATTTCAAACTTGTCTTCTACCTTAAAATTCTAATATAGGTTTGTAGATGCACTAGTTGTTGGACTTTTCCCTTTCTCAAAACCAAGATCTAATTTTTCTTTTGATGGATTTTGAGAGATGATTATTTCATCAAGAATGTCAAAACCTCCCTTTAGCTTTAGACCCTTGTCAATTTGTTCTTATTCTTTATCCAATTATTTCCTTAGGGAGAAAATATTTTCTTCCAAATTGGAGCATTCAATAGATTTATCATTCAGCTTGGAATTTAGAAAATTTGCAGTTATTTTACCTTTTTCAACTTGATAATTATTTTTTATAATTTTTGAAGTTTGTACTAGAGTTCTTCATTCTTCTCTCTTTCTTCATTTAGATCATTTAGATCAGAAATGAGTTATCCTTAATAATCCATTGGAATATCTTCTTTATTTAATTTAAATTGAAATTCATCCTCCTCCTCATGAAGTATGTCCTTTTCTTCTCAAGAGCACTCCTTGTTTGGTACTTCATTCCCCATGTGTTGCAAATATATGATCTACCTCAGTTGTTAGGCTTGTATCAAGGAACCTTGCTCTGATACCAATTGTTGAACACACTAGAATACTGAGAAGGGGGGGTTGAATCAATATACTTCAAATTTCAAACCCAATTAATAACTACTAATGATAATTTATACTAATTAAGAATTCATCTATGTAACCAAAACAAGAAAGAAGAAAATCATCCAAATAAAAACATAGTTGACAACAAATTTAGGTAGGAAAATCTACACCTGAGAGAAACTATGGTGAGAAATTTTGCTAGAAGTTATTGTGCTAATCTAGCCTCATAACTGAATAACAGTTACAACTTCATTTTAGGGCTACAACCCACATAATCTACAACTCCTTATTTATACAACTTTTATTAGGGCTACAACCCAAGGAAATTGGTGAAACTCCCGAAGTTGCAAATGTTGGTTGTTGTAATGATTGGAAATCAACATCAAAGGCCCTTAAGCATTAATCACAACTTAAAACTATTGACTATCTTGGGGCTGGCATACTTATCAAGTTATTGAAAGATTATTCTAGGAGTCATGAGCTGGAAAAAATTTATTACTAATGGTTTTTGTAAAGATATCAAATAGCTTGTTACTACTCCTAATAAACAACCAACACATGCTAATGGCTAGTCACATTTACAAGATGAAACAATGAACAAAACTTATGAAGTGGGGACAATCCTCATATATTAAATGTTAATGACATAAGGTAAGCCATGTCCATAAGAGAAAAATCAACAATAAGAACAATCATTATGCATGGACAATCACCATAAATGATTGTAGCTTAAGAGTGATGAAGACAGTCATTAAAAGAGTTGCAAGGTTCAAGGATGGTTAAAAGCATGAGAAGTGACAATCAAGTACAAGGCTTCCAACATGATGAAAGGGGATTGATGACATAGGAGGACTCATCGAAGCTCCTTCTTAAAAAGAGACATTTGTCTTCAAGATAAGAAAATGGAGTAAAGGATAGTCCATGTCAAGGCAGGGTAACCATGCACCTTGAAGGGATGGACCTGAAGGAAATTTTAAAAAAATATACTGGGCATAAGTGAGATTGTTATTGCATATCCTTTCAAGGGACATCCCTAGGATTTAAAAATAGTGCTATGATGAATAGAGGACAATAATGTGAACTCATGGGCAATAATATTACAATAGAATATTTAGTGTAGTAAAATGGATCCCTTGACATTTTCACACTCGTTTGGGTCCTCCTTGTGGATTTTGGCTTAATGTTACCTTGATTTAGTGTTACAATATGGATAACACATTCACATGAGGTCTTGAGCCCTTGTGAAATAATGAAATTTAATGGTTCCTTGTGGAAGTGTTGTGCAATGTTGTAACATGCTTTCACACTTTTCTGGGGTTTTATCCATTAACTAAGCATTATAAACATAATTTTAATCCAAATCAACCTTAATATTGCCTTATTTGGAGTGTTGTAAACTATTGTAACATACTTTCACATTTCTATAGGCTTTTCATTAATAATTGGGATTTCTTATGCTTTAATTGGCCCTATTTTACATCCACAAGCCTCATTTATTGCATCTTTTCGATGATAATCTCAACACCAATCATTAGCCAATCATAATTCAGGTGTTTCTAGCTTGTGTGGCCCATATTTAGTGTTTGGGACTCATTCACCACCATGGGTGAATGAGTCCCACCTAGGTATTTTTGGCCCTAATGTAGGTTTCACACATTTCTAAGAACTTTTTATTTATGCTCCCATACATTATGTTTGGTGGGACTCATTAGCCACCTTAGGTGAATGAATCCCAGTGGACCAAATTCAAATTTAATTCAAATTTTTGGCAGGATTTTATTCTCTTAGATTTGATGTCAGCTTGTAGTGTTGTAATTTCTAGAATTCTTGCATAATTAAGTATAAATACAAGGTTCTTTCACTCATATTCAACACCTATCATTCAAGAGTTCACATGAAGACCATTTGAGCATTCACAAGAGCTTTCAAGGGAAGATTATCAAGCATATTAGAGCATTCTTCAAGAATTAATCATCATGTCAAAGATTGCATTCTTCATGTTTTTTATTGTTCTTACAATTTTGATGTAGAGTTTATGATTCAAGCAAGTGTTTCAAGTAAGATCAACATAATTCAAGATAGAGTTAAGAACCACATGCATTTCAACCATTTCAAGCATATTTACAAGACCTTATTGCTAGGGTTTGGTGAGTTGCAACATTGTCTTTTGTTCATTCATCATTATCCATTCATATTTGCTTTCATTTCAAGGTAATTACCAACAAGGGGTTTGACCAAGGAAAACCCTTATTCACTAACCCCCACAACATTTTTCCCTCTTCTTGTGTGTGATTTACAGGGCCAGGTTGTAGATTTTTCAAGAAGCAAAGTTGGAGTAAATGCTGTTAAATCCCTAAAGTTGTCATCAAGCCTTGGAGAAGCTTGGAGAAAGTCTATAGGTGGAAATTTATAGTTTCAAATCCAGAAACTAGTAAAAAAGAGTAGAGCTAATCGAGTAGGAAGAAAATCTAGTTCAGAATGTCTAAAAAGGTAGAAATGGACCGATTCATCACTATTGGTGAATAAGTCCCACTATATAGGCTTGAGAAATATTTTCATAGATCTCAATACCCTTTTGGTTGAAACCTGTATTTGCACATTTTTCCAAAAACTGGATTAATTCATCCAATCTCGCGAATGAGTCCTAGGGTGATCCCACAATACTAGTTTACAATTTTTGGCCAAATTGGACATTGACATTTTTTTCTTACTAAATCTTCACTTTTGGGGACCTATAGTGGTTGAACTGTGAGGAATTTGAAGATGATGCAAACTAGTTATTTGTGAAACTTTTTATGTAGATTCTAAAAATATATTTTTAATTTTATTTTTAATCAAATTGCACTTCTTTTTCCATCTCCTTCTAAATCTATTTTTTTCAGTAAACAACATTTTTAAGGAGTGACGCTCATCGTATAACACAACATTTTTTCCATCAAGGATAAAATTATAATTTTTTCAAATATAGATGTGTAACTATGATATCTAGTGCTTCCAATTGGTTTCATAACATTTTATTCAATATTTTTTCCTTAATAAAGTTTTGAAGTCAAACCAATTACAATTTAGACATAGGAAAACAATATAACACGTAACTTTTTTTGTATACATATCAAAATTCAATTTTTTTTTTTGTTAGATCAAGGAATTCAATATATAGTGCACTAATTTTTTCAATTTTTTCTAATAATCTGTTATTTTTCCACATATGTAGAACAAAGAGCTTGATTTTCGGTGAAAAACCTAAATTCACAAGAAATAAAAAATAAATATAATAAGAAAATTAAATTTATTTAAAATTATACTTTTTGGGAAGCTTATAATAAGGACTACATAATTACAAAAAATAAATTTCAAATGAATTCATTTGATCCCCCAAAAGGTAAATCAAGTGTGGTTTTTCATCACCATTTTGATAGGTGTAAAGGAGACTTTGTTATAGGTATGGTTTAAAACTAGCTGGGTTCTATCCAAGGGGGTTTGATCTAAGGTGGTTTGATCAAACTCTCTTCAATTGGAATCCTTTAAATGGAAATTTTCAAGGATTAAATCATTACATTTTCTAAAAATATATGATTTCAGCAAAAATTAGGATCTCCTAGAAATTGTAAATCAGTATTGTGGGATCACCCCCCAGTTAGCATTAACAACAAATTTTCCAGAATTCCAGACCTCCATTCTACCTTCTTCAGTCTTCCAAGTGCACACTTTCTATTTCATAACTTTCTATTACATATTTTTCATCTTTTTAGGTCATTTTGTGTTAGTTTGCATTCAATTAAGGTTTTGTTTTACATCTTGCATTGCATTTTCTTGTCCAAGTCTAAACTTGGTGGTGAACCCCTCATTAGATATCATTCAGCCTTTATGGCAGTCCCTTTGAAAAATTTCAATCTCCTTTGCATTGAAATATCAAGGGTTTGTTCTTGAGTGAAGAGTGTGAGAATTTCCTCTCCTTTTAGGTCCAAAACCCTAAAGTTGAAAGAGAGCCCACAATTTTTTCCCTTTTCATTTTGGTGAAACTGATGTGATTCCTTCCCTAGGTATTTGTGCTAGCATCCCTAGTTCCTATGTAGCATCACAAGTTATATCTCCTACCTTACCTCCTATAAGCATTCCATTCACTTGTCCTATGAACACATACACCCATTCACCTTTATCACTTCCATCTCATAACACAAGCAATGACCTTCTCATCACTCAACGTTTCCAAACCATGTAATCCCTTCAAAAGAAAATCTCCACCATCAACCAAAATCAAAATGGTCCACCTACATATTATGTCAAAAGTAGCCCATTTTCTTTGGAGATATTATGAACACAAATGCCATAAGGTGTAGAGGTGCCTAGATTTGAGAAATATGGAGGGAAGGGAGATCCTTCTAACCATGTTAATTCCTACACTACCTTATGTAGTGACTTTTTCCTTGATGATAAACTTTTGGAAAAAGTTTTTCGTAGATCCTCGAAAGATACTACCTTGGAATGGTTCTCTTCTTTACCAAAGAATGAAATTTGTTCATTGAATGAAATTTTTGAGGAATTTGTAAACCATTTCCAAGTGCATATGACTCCCAAAATTACCTTAGCCAAATTGATGAGATGCAAGAAAAAAGAAGAAAAGATAACTAATTTTTTCTCATGCTATCAATTGCTTTATTTCCAAATAGATGTCAAGGTTCCCGACCCACACCTTATAAATATGTTCATATAAAACTTGAAAAGTAAGAATCAAGACAAGCTTACCATTGTGAAATTCCCATCCTTCATGCACTTGTGCACTACCCTCCATGATTATCAAAATTTGGTTAGCAGTCAAGATACAAAGCCCACTTCTAGCTGAATCGAGAGATTCGAGCCTGTAAACAAAAAAAATTCTCATCCCTTTAGAAAACAAAATAAAGGGTTCCTTCAATTTAACCTTCCTTATTAAACTACTCAAAACGTTCGTCAATAACCAAGTTGCTACTGTTAAAGCCATAGTCCCCTTTAACTATGGATATCCGAAAAGACAATTCACTCCCTTACCTGATACCCTTCATAACACAATGTCCCAACTTCTAGAACAACAAATCATTACCTTGTCTCCTATCAAAACACCCAACCCTAATAAGCCTTTACCTTCAAGCTTTAAATCAAATTCTTATTGCCCCAATCACTAATAAAATGGAAATGACAAAGAACATTGCAAGCATCTTAAACATCTTGTGCAAGACCTCATTGATTCCAGTCATCTATCCATTGGAGGTGTTAGTGATCAAGGAAATAAGTCTATTTCCTTTTTGAACCAAAACTTGAAAATTTTCACCAATCCCATGCCAAAACACAACATTTCATTTAATTAAGTCAGCGAAACTACAAAGAACGATGTGATGAATGATGATACAAATGATGAAAACAATGATTTTGTTCTAAAAAGTTCTATCAGTGTCAATCCTATAGATGAAATGGTAGGGGTGATAGACATCATCCCTCATAAGGGCTGACCTAAGAATTCTCTTGACATTTCTTTCTCCTCTAAGGATATACTTAAACATTTTCCCAATGGTCCTCTTTACATAGCCAATCATATCTATGATAAGCCCACTAATGGGATATTAATAGATCTCACCCGTGGAGAGAACGTCATCACTGAGGAATTTTTAATTTTGCATGAACTATATCAAGATGAACATGATAAACTAAAAGCATGGATCAAGAAACATAATTGTTTTGCTTGACCTACGATAGGATTGATCACCTTACCATTGTAGATAGGACCAAAAACATTAGATTTCACGTTCTCCATCATCCCACAGTCTGACCAACTTCATGTGAAGCTAGGCCACCCATGGCTTCACTCCATAAAATTTTCCCCTTTGGTTGTACATAAATGCTTAAAGTTTCCATTTGAAAATGAAATATTCACTATCCACAATAGTGGCTTGAACCCTTTTTCATCCAAAGGAAATTTTTCCTTAGATTCCTTTTGGGCCGAGCCCATGGAACCTATAAAGCCACGAGAAGACTCTTTTTCATATCCTGCCAAAAATTCAAAGCGAAGAAAATCATCGAACTCAAGCTCTGAAATATGTCCCCATCAACCTCACAACCTACCATCCTTGACGAAACCATGCTTGAACCTAAAGAATACCCAAAAAATCAAGACCAACCTAGGACAAAACCTTCACCTACATCTTAAAAAAAACCAAGAGACAGTGAAACCAACCCTGTCACACCTCCTATAATTAAACAAGTTTACAAAGCTAAAGATAAAGTGGTTGAACAACCTCCTGTGGTTCCTTCCATTCGTCCCCTTAGGGATGAAGAGAAACATACAACTGATCAACCTGCTCCTACACAAATGCAACTTGAAAATAAAATTAAAAAAGAAAATAAAAATCCAAACTTTATTGAAGCAATGCATGATGACTCTATCTCAAAAAAATACAATTCAATGCAACCTCCACAACAAGAGTAAAAATATTCAATTGACATTATCCTTCGAGCTCCTATTGTGATCAACTTAGACGATGATGATGAGGTTGCTAAAATTGATGAAGAGGCGCAAAATGAACTAAATACATTATTTTTCTCTTCCACGAGCTTAAATGAAAAATCTCCTATAAAGAGTGTTGAGCCTAGTTCTTCTCCTAGTTTGGAACTTGCTCTTGTCCCTTTGGCTCTAAGTTTCATGCCTTCGGTATACACAAAAAATGATTGGGAGGAAGATGACTTGCTCCTAGGTTGACTTGCATTTTCCTTACTAGTCTTTTGGATCTTTTCTATTTCATTTTCTTTTGTGTGATTGTGTGTGCATAATGCAATCCCCCATGATGTTCTATTTGATGTTCTCTCTCTCTTTGTTACATTCCTTTATTTGTACCTTCATTTTTCTCTATCTTGTAAATATTTTTTCTTCACTTTTTATATCTTTTACATTTGTCTTGTGATTTCCTTTTGGGGATGACGCAAGGTATCGAGAAACCCTATGCCTCTTCCATGTTGACCCAAAAGGATTTCTTTTTCCTTTTTCCTTTTTAGTTTCTCTTTTTCACTTGTCTTCTAGTTTCCTTTCTGGGATGACGCAAGGTGTCGAGACACACTATGTCTCTTCCATGTTGACCCAAAAGGATTTCTTTTTCCTTTTTCCTTTTTAGTTTATCTTTTTCATTTGTCTCAGTTTTTCCTTTTGGGGATGATGCAAGGCATCAAGACATTCATTTCTCTTCCATGTTGACCCGAAAGTTTTTTCTTTTATTTGCTCTCTTTGTGTCATTCTTCCAATTCTATGTGTATTTGGGGGATGATGGCAGTTCCAAGCTCTCTAAAAACAATGTAGCAAAGAACATATTGACCCCAAATCCATAGATCCCTTATGTGTTCTGTGTTTTCATTTTTGGGGGCAACCCCTCTCTTTTCTTTTTCTCTTACATGACGCAACTTTACTCAAAAACACATGAATTGGCATAGGGCTTTCCAAGTTGGCTCTCATGTCTTCTTTTTTTGTTTTCATTTTTCATTTGCTACTTTAAAGTAATTTCTCACAATATTGTGTTTAGAAATTTCTTTAAAGTGGGGGCATACATTGGTATTATTCTTTTGCATTTTTTATTTTTAATGGTTCTTAGTGCAACTTTCTTACTTCATACAATGCGTTTGTTGCTTTGTGGATGAGATTGGGTGTAATTTCCTTTAGGAGTGTGATCTCTCTTAGCATATTGCATTCCTCTTAGTGGCTTGATGCAATAAGTTGTGAAATCTCTATTCTCTGAGCGGTCCTCTCTTGGAGACATTAGGCACAATGTTCCCTAAGTTAAAGACCTCACATGAACTAAGCAAGACTCCTTTGAACATTTCCTATTTTTTCATTTTGCATTTTTTGATATATGGCCACCTTGCATAATATAGCTTGCATGCTTGTAGTGCCATCCTGTTTGTTCATGAGCTCCAAGCATATGAAGTTTTGCTTGCCTCATGAAGCTCAAAAATCATTTTTGTGTGGCACCTTATTTAAGTTATCAGAAGGTATAACTTTGGTATGGTTTGAGTGGGAATCCCAATTCGAGGCATGAATTTATCTATAGCCACTTGTGTGTGTGTGAGTGCATACTAGCCATGAGTGTATGTTTCTAACTTTTTAGGACTTCTCACCTGGTGAATAGCCAGGAGTTATGTCTCCTTAGAGTGAGTATGCATTTTTTGAACAAACAACCTAGATTTGATCCACATTATGATGGAAAAACAATCGAAGATTGATTCTATTCTTTTATTTCACCTTTTCCATTTTTCATCTTTGGCAGTGTGTGGTTGTGCCTTGTCATTTTTCTTTATATCATTTACATGCATGTTCCTTTGTGCTTATGTTGGTTTTTCATGAGATCTTTATCTTGGGGGCTTGATCACCCCTCTTGATCATTTTCATTTCATCTTGCTAGCATTGGTTCATGGGAACCCATCTTGGTGTGTGTTTGTCTACTTTAGTGTGAGTTTTAAGCAAGTTCATCCTCTCACTAAAGTGGGGGCTAAATGTAGTGTAGTAAAATGGATCCCTTGACATTTTTACACTCATTTGGGACCTCCTTGTGGATTTTGGCTTAATGTTGCCTTGATTTAGTGTTGCAATGTCAATAACATATTCCCATTAGGTCTTGATCCCTTATGTACTAATGGAATTTAATGGTGCCTTGCTAAACTGTTGTGAAGTGTTGTAACACGCTTTCACACTTTTATGGTGTTTTATCAATTAAATAAGCATAATAAACATAATTTTAATCCAAATCAACCTTAATCTTGCCTTATTTGGAGTGTTGTAAAGTGTTTTAATACACATTCACATTTATTTAGGCTTTTCATCAATAATTGTTCTTTATTATGCTTTAATTGGCCCTATTTTGCATCTACAAACCTCATTTATTGCATCTTTTTGAGGATAATCCTGATACCAATCATAATTTAGGTGTTCCTAGCTTGTGTGGCCCAGATTTAGTGTCTGGGACTCACTCATCACCTTGGGTGAATGAGTTCCGCCTAGGTATTTTTGGTCCTGATGTAGGTTTCACACATTTCTAAGCACTTTTCATTTTTGGTCCCATATATTATGTCTGGTGGGAATCATTCACCACATTTGGTGAATGAGTAGTGTGGCCCAAATTCAAATTTAATTCAAATTTTTCATGGGATTTTATTCTCATAGATCTAATGTCAGCTTGTAGTGTTTTAATTTTGGGAATTCTTGCATAATTAAGTATAAATACAAGGTTCTTTCACTCATATATTCAACACCTATCATTCAAGAATTCACAAGAGAATTTGAGCATTCATAAGAGAATTCACGAGAGCTTTCAAGGGTAGATTATCAAGCATATTAGATCATTCTTCAAGCATCAATCATCATGTCAAAGATTGCATTCTTCATGTTTGTTATTGTGCTAACAATTGTGATGTAGAGTTTATGATTCATGCAAGTGTTTCAAGCAAGATCAACATCATTCAAGATAGATTCAAGAACTACATCTATTGCAACCATTTCAAGCATATTTGCAACACCTTATTTCTAGGGTTTGGTGAGTTGCAACATTGTCTTTTTTTTATTCATCATTCTCCATTCATATTTTCTCTCATTTCAAGGTTTAATTACCAACAAGGGGTTTGACCAAGGAAAACCCCTATTCATTAACCCCCACAAAATTTTTCCCTCTTCTTATGTGTGATTTATAGGGCTAGGTTGTAGATTTTTAAGAAGAAAAGTTGGAAAAAAGTTATCAAATACCTAAAGTTGCCATCAAGCCTTGGAGAAGCTTGGAGAAGGTCTACAAGTGGTAATTTATAGTTTCAAATCTGGAAACTAGTCAAAAAGACCAGAGTAGATTGAGATGAAAGGTATCAAGTTTAGAACTTCCAAAAAAATAGAACTGGAATAATTCACCACTATTGGTGAATGAGTCCCATTGTACAGGCTTGGTAGAGATTTTCATAGATTTGGATACCCTTTTGGCTGAAACCTGTATCTGCACATTTTTCTAAAAACTGGACTGATTCGCCCAGCTTGGAAAATGAGTCCTAGTCAGCATTAACAATAAATTTTCTAGAATTCTAGACCTCCATTCATCCTTCTTTGGTCTTCCAAGTGCACACTTTCTGTTTCATAACTTTTGGTTACTTTTTTTCATCTTTCTAGGTCATTTTGTGTTAGTTTACATTCAATTAGGGTTTTATTTTCCATCTTGCATTTTGTTGTCTTGTCCAAGTCTAAACTTGGTGGTGAACCCCTTATTAGATATCATTCAGCCTTTATGATAGTACCTTTTCAATATTTCAATCTCCTTTGAATTGAAATCTCAAGGGTTTCTTCTTGAGTGAAGAGTGTGGGAATTGCCTCTCTCCTTTTAGCTCCAAAACCCTGAAGGTGAAAGAGAGCCCCCAATTTTTCACCTTTTCATAAGATAACAATTCATTGATAATGACTCAAAAGAAATTCACCAAAAGGGAAAGAGGACAAGAGGAGAAGGTTTGAAACAAGTTCATGATGAAAAAAAGGATGGAAAGTCAATATAACAAGTAGAGACAACATAGTTATGCTCATTGCATGGACCAAAGATGATAGTCTCGACAGAGGTAGATGGTTATACTAAAGACCCTAAAATAGTGTTTGTTTGATGATGCTATTAGAATGCATGAGACAATGTTAAGAATTTGTTGAAATTGTAAATGAGTCATAGTCTCAAACAAAAATAAAATCATGCAGCCATTAAAGGAGTTGTCCAGGTTACAAACCTTCATAGAAAAGAAATAATAAGTGGGAGCTTTTCTCTTATGAGAGGATGAAATGGAAATTTCCATTTGAAGAAAAAAGGCTCATATACCTATACCATGTAGACCCCATGAAGAACAAAGCATAGTGATAGGTCACTATTAGTGAGAAGAAAGAATAAATAATGCTATTAAATCAAGTCATGTCAAATAGCAGATACAACCACTAAAATGAGCTTGTAACATGTTTTATTTTCTAAATAGGTGGTAGTGTCTTTGTTCACAATGTTATTCACTACAAAGAAGATGATATATCAAGAGAAGATAGGAAAAAGAGACTCCATGAAGCATGATGAGGGTGTAGATTTAAAACCCTCGCAGTCAATATAAAGGTGAATGGGACTGCCATCGTGCTAGTTGAAAGCGGTCAATTGGATATTGCAAAGGAAATTTTACATAGGTTTTAGAAGTTGTAGTAGGAAATCTCTTCATTCAGATGCCTGGTGTGAATAAATCTAGCACATGTTTACTTTTCACAGGAACAATTTGCGCTTGCATTGAAAATGTATCAAATTTGTTGAGGAATTTATACTTTGGAATTGATGCTCAAATTTTATTATATTCAACTCGAACACATTGAGTAGAGCGGAAGCAAGTTCACAAAGAAACATCATTGTGAAAAGTAAATTTGGCACCCTTAAATTACATGTTACGCTATGATGATTGGTTTTCTATGTAGAAGCTTTCAACTTCAACACTCCAAAAGCAAGAATGTATTGTTGATGATGTTCACCAACCAATGCTAGAATTAATGAATATACCATGTGTGTTTAGTCAATTGTCAGCTCTAACAAGCCTGCATACACATAGTTTTGATGAGAAGAAGATATAGTTGCATCTTGACTATTGTAAACATGCGCTTGATGCCACCAAAGTTCATTGTGAAATAATAGAACGTGAAGAGCAGCTAAGGCATGCAGTTCTTTGTTTCATATCGCCCACTACAATTTTCATTGTTTTTCTTCTCTCTATTTCAGTGATGTGTGATACATCACCTTCTTTATTTCCCATCACTACTACATATCTCCCTCTTCTCGTGGCATCAATTGTATGAGATGCTTAATTCTCTATCGTGCAATGCTATTTACTATCTTCATCTTCTCTTTGCTTTAGCAATGTGTGATGGTGTTGGTGGGGCCGTGAAAGGTTTTTTTTTAATATTATTATTTGAAGGGGTATTTGGACGGTGGAAAATATTTAAAGGAAAATACATGGGTGAATTGTTTTCCATAGCCCGATAAAGAGAGTAAAATCCCTCAAAATAAAATAAATTTTTAGCTGTGGTAAAAACAAAAAATTTAAGTGTAGGGAAATGAAATAAAATGGTAAATGCATAGGTGAATAGATTTTTACAGCCCAATGGAAAGTGAGTGAAGGTTTTTAATGATGAAGCAAACTTTTAGCTATGGTAAACACCAATTTTCAGCTGTAGGGAAAAACAAGGAGTGAAGTTTTTCACAGAGTAAAAAATATTTTTTTGTTGCAGAGTGAAGGAAAGCAAGCAAGAGGTGGGAAAACAAAATGCAAAATGGGTTTTTCTTTGAGCGACGAAATTATTAATCTGAGGACCCAAATGATGCCAGTTGTCAGTGATGATTTCTAGTTAAGGTTTTTCCCTTTTTCCTTAAATTTAATTTCTACTTCATTTTTGGAGGAATTGCTCACTGTTTGGTCTCACAGGGAAGATACAATTTTGTAACAAGGTATGAAAATGAAGTAGGGTTTATTGTAGGTTCTGAAGTTTTTTGAATCTTGTAATAGAGAATTTAATCATGGAATTTTCATATTTACGTGTAATTGAAAAAATATTTTGAGTTGGTTGTCTCCATAGTGTACACTGCATAGATTATGAATATGAGATATCAAAGATTCTTGGTATTTGTCTTCTTTTCTTTCCATTACGAGTGTTGATAATCTTGTTTATGAACCTAAAGTGGAAAAAATTGTTTGGGATGCTGATGCCTTTTCTGAATGTTATGATTTGAATGTGGATAATGGACTTGTGGATATTGATAAGTCTTGTTTTTAAAACCTTGGCACATATGATAATGTGATTGGGTTGTGTTGTTGGGATGATGATAAACTTTCCTGTGATGCAATCCAGTTGAATGAGTTACAAATGTCTGAGCATTCTTTTCTTAATATACATGAGGATTGCACACTGTTTCTGAGGTATGATATTTTTATGAGCCTAATCATTATGAGGGAATTAGTAAATGTAATAAGACTGTGTCTTCATATAGTCTTGATCATTATCCTCATATTTTGTCACTTGCCACAAAATCAAAAAATGAAATGAGTGGTAGTGATGCGGCCTATGTTATTTGGTTTATATGTGATAATAAAGATAAACAAGGAGCAAGTTATCACTTGTTAAAAGGTATCATGACACTTGTTTTTGTAGGAAAGAAGTTACTCATGTTGCTATGGTGTGACAAAGGAAAGTATGGATTGAAGGAGATCGGGTCCTTTAACAAACTTGTGTTTGACAGAGGAAAACATTGGTTTCCCTTTTTCATTTGGTGGCTTGGGGCCATCGAATGAGGTTTAATGAAAAATTGAATAAAGATAGTTGTAGATTTCCCAATGTTTTTGGCTCTTGGTCTACTCTTTCAAAATATTTTTAAGTCTCACTCTGTCCACTGAGGAACAAACGCCCCCAGAAAGAGCTGCTGGTGGAACTCTCAAAGTTGCAAATGTTGGTTGCTACAATGATTGTAAATCATCATCAAAGGCCCTTAAGCATTCATCACAACTTCAAACTATTGAATTTCTTGGGGTTGACATACTTATCAAGTTATTGAAAGACTATTCTAAGAGTAATGAGCTAGAAAAATCCTATTACTGATGGTTTTTGTAAAGAAGTTAGAGAGCTTGTTACTACTGATAAACATGCAACAAATGCCAATGGGAAGTCACATTCATAAGATCAAACCATGAAAAACAATAATGAAGTGGGGATAGTCCTAATAGATTAAATTTTAATGACATAAGGGCAGCCATGTCCATAAGAGAACAATCACTAATAAGAACAATCATTATGCATAGAAAATCACCATAAATGATGGTAACTTAGGAGTGATGAAGGTAGTCATTAAAAGAGTTGAAATGTTATAGACCTTCACGGAAAATAAATAATAAGTGGGAGATCTAGCTCTTATGAGAATATGAAATGAAAATTTCCATTTGAAGAAAAAAAGTTCATAAACCTATACCTTGTAGACCCCATGAAGAATAAAGAATAGTGATAGGTCACTTTTAGTGAGAAGAAAGAATAAATAATGCTATTGAATCAAGTCAAGTAAAATAGCAGATACAACCACTAAAGTGAGCTTGTAACATGTTTGATTTTCCAAATAAGTGGTAGCAGATTTTTTCATAGTGGTATTTGTTGTGTGGTCTCACAACACGCCCCAAGACTGAAAGACTTAGGGACCCAAGTGAAAAATAACTCTTATGGTAGGAGCTAGCAAATTAAAAGATCACTAGAAGTGGAAAGGAAAGAGAAATCTCTAACAAAGAGTACTTCATAACGTAAGTGTTCCAAGTACCAGGTACCAAGAACCGGAAATGTTTAAAAAGGAAAAAGGCAATGGAAGTTTAAATGGAAGGCTCCAGTCTGATGTTTGTAATTTGGTAAGATGGAGTACGGTAAGATGAAAGCCTTGTAGAACTGAAGTTCGAGAAAGTTGTGGGTAAACCTAAATATTGGGTACTGGGTATCGGGTTGTAATATGAAGTGAAATTAATTTTTTTTGAGATTATCTAATGATTTCTGTAATTTGGTATATATATATATAAGGATTTATAATATGCTAGAAAGCATGTTATTTATGATATTTTTGTACTAACATTTGAATAACGGTTTTATTTACATGAGATTTCATTATTTTTTTATTTCTTTTAAAGGGATTTAATGTAGAGAATTTCTGATTACATGAGATACAAATTGCAATGCAAAGTTCGGGTATGGACGGTCAGGAAAATTTGAAGCACAGATAGAATTACGTTCGAGTTGGTTTGCTTATTCTGGGAGATTATAATGAAGAAAACTTTGAGTCCACCAGAATACTCGAGATCCTGGTATTGTACCTGTGATGGAAACAAACATCAATCTATGGGAGAACCCATTCCTGAGAGTAGCAGATCCGGAGCCAAGCGAAGTGTGGGGGTGAAAATTCCACTTGTTCATTCTAAATGTATGTAAATTTCCTACACACTATCATGATTCAAGTCATTATCTCGGCGATAATTAAAGATTAACACCCGAAGAGCTCCAATGAGTAATTGAAGTTGATTTTCATTTAATTTGATTTCTATTCTCCTATTGGTCACTACATTCCACGTGCCTTGATGTGATTAGTCCCTTGGATTCCCTATCATCTTGTCTTATCCTATATGAGCCTTGTGTTCTATAGAAGGCCAAAGGATCTCCCTTTTTATTTTAAGTTTAGAATTTTTGGATGTCGAAGGAGCATAAACTTTTTCAAGTTTTGTTGTTTTTCCCTATTTTCTGAATCATTCTAGTGTAAAAATTTGTATGCACGTAGACATTGATTAATATCAGAGTCAATTAGATAGCTACCTATCTTATGAATCTTTTGTAGCTAGTTTTTTTAGTTTAGTTGAACAAGATTGTATGTTTCATCATTTAAGGGTGCATAAAGAACCTACTTGGTGTCCATAAATGAAACAATCTCTTTAAAAGCTTGCATCATTTTATATGTAGCTGTTAAGCAATTTGGTGAAGTATAAAGCGGTTTGCTCTATTTTAGTTGATTCTTTGGGGCATGCATGGAGAATAACTGAGAGAAACTTTTAATTTTCATTTTTTTTTATGTTTTATTTTAGAGTAGATGTTTAAATTCTTGAAAATGTTCCAAAATAAAATGAATGGATGGAATTTTA
>VDFB02281492.1:1006859274-1007036970 GCA_007258455.2 Sequoia sempervirens | reverse complement strand
AATGGAGCAAATCTTAATGTTTGTAGCATTTATCTCATAGATAAAATTGGTGTGGAAAAGAGTCTTATTCAACTCAATTATGTTCACATTTGTGGCTTTGACAATGTTAATAGGCAACCATTAGGAATGAACACATTACCCATTGAGGTTGGACTTGTAGTTTTGCGTACCCCTGTCCAGATAATGC
This sequence comes from Sequoia sempervirens, assembly GCA_007258455.2. Classification (NCBI taxonomy): domain Eukaryota; kingdom Viridiplantae; phylum Streptophyta; class Pinopsida; order Cupressales; family Cupressaceae; genus Sequoia; species Sequoia sempervirens. The sequence goes on along the minus strand of VDFB02281492.1, from coordinate 1,007,036,783 downwards.
TAGTACCTCTTTCATACAACCTTCTCCTAAGGAGACCATGGATTAATGCCATGAGAGGAATCCCATCTACTCTTCACCGTGAGATGAAGTTTGAATACAACAAGATATACATGGTTGAAGAAGATGAAAGAAGCTACAATTCACAAGTTCAACATGATCATAACACTTCAACTCCCCTAATACTTTGATTCCAACCTCAAAGGTAGAACCTATATAAGTTGATGGTAATCCTAATTGTCTTTCACCTACAACAAAAATCTTATGTGATGATTGGGGGTTGTTAAATTTTACACCTTATTTCAAAGAATAGTCCAGAATCTCACCCTCAAAGTCCAAAGAGTCATATACAAATGATTCATATTCATTTTTTACAGATGATTGGGGTTCATTATATTTTACAACCTCCTTTATGGAAGAGAACAAAATATCACAATATAAATCAAAATAGCCTTGTGTTTCATTCACTCAACATAGTTCTACATCAACAACATCACCCCATGGTGGTGATGGGAGCCCTTCAACTCTCATCCCTCATGAGATGAAGATACATATATTTACAATACTTAACAAGGATTTGTGTGCTCGTGAAGAATCCAATCCTTCTTAGAAGCATAAAAGCTCTTCATGTATGTTGGAAGCATATTATGGTATTGGATACAAACTCCTTTCTAAACATGGATATAACGAAAACATGGAGAAAAATGATAAAGAACAAGTGGTCTATACTATACATTTTCAAGAAAGTTCTAGGTTTACCACCATTACCTCCATCTCCATTGAATGCCTTATCATCTATCATGTCTATGACATCTTGTGACGAGAAAGAAATGTCCCCTACTATTGATCAGGAGACTATCTTGTCGAGGCTTCTCAAAGCACACTTGATTACTCTTCCTCCAAGAACATGAAAGAAATTTTACAACAAAATTTCATTTTTTGTATATCATAGAGTTCATATTCATTCTACTAACCAATGTAAGGCTTTGAGTAATAAAATTTAGCATCTTAAGGATTATGGTGATCTTCCTTGTGTTGAAGCACCTATTTCTTCTAATTGATATTGATTTTCATCCCATCACATTGTTGATCACTATGTGGCATTGGTAGCTTTATGCGTCTTTCTCATTTCCATTCATGGTGGTATAATGTTAGGTGCAACCATATCTCTCTTGGAAGCAACATGATATTTCTTGGTGGTTGTCATTGTCTCTATGATTGGGGGGAAAGGATAACTAGTTTTTGGGAGGTGTTCATTCTTTCCAAGGATCCCTTCTTCCTCTCCTTCTACTCAAAATACCAACATAGCAAGTACGATGAAATTTTAAGTGTGGGCATATTGTCCTTCATTCATTGTTCACATGTTCCCTTCTTAGTGATGATAGCATACATCTCCTAGCAAGTGTGAAATTTACATTAGCATTATTTCATTTTGGCATTAACATTTTGACATTTATTGTAGCATTAGTAGAGCATGTTGATCATGTTTTGTGGCACCTTATCAAGGTTATCAAGAGGTATAGCTTTAGTATGGTTATGAGAGCATAATAAGATTCCCTCATTGGCCACTTTTGGGGGCTCACCTAGTGGACAATGAATTTCACTAGCCCGTACGAGTGCATTGTTGTTTGCATACTGGGAAGCAGATTTCACTTGTAAACATTTTTGGACAAACATCTATGGCAAGTGACCCACATCAAGTTGGACAAATAATCGAGGCTTCATCCACCCTTTTTATTTTTATTTTTCTTTTTCTTTCTTTCTTTAATTATTTGACATTATATGTTTGTGTATCTCATCTTGTTTTTGCATATCATACATCTTGTGTGCGTTCCTTTGTACTTATGTTGGTTCACCATGTGATCTTGATCTTGAGGTCTTGTCCACCTCCTTGATTTTTGTCATCCTATCTCACTAAAATTTGTACACTTGGAACCCTTGTTGGTGCATATTTCTCTACTTTAGTGTTAGTTTGTGCTTGCACTCATCCTCTCACTAAAGTGGGGACTAAATGTAGTGTACAAAAATGTAGCTAGGCTTTATATTTTTAAACCTTTGTTTGGTTCCTCCTAATTAAACTGGACTTATTATGCCTTAATAAGCCCTATTTTACATCTATAAGCCTAATAAATTGCATTTTCCAAAGAGGAAACTTGACAATAATTAATTTCAACATATAACACTTTACCTTGAGCAATGTGTGTTCCAAGAATAGGCACCTAGAACCCATTCACCCATGGGTGAATGGTCCTCCCTAAACCTTTGAATCCATTTTTAAAACATGTTTTCTGTGGTATTTTTATAATCCTAAATTCAAATTTTAATGCTGGATTGTAATGTTTAATTTTTTTGAAATTAAGGATAGATATCTATAAATACAAGGTTGCTTCATCAATTCAAATCATCTAGCAAGAGGTGATCTTTCATATGAGCAAATATAATTGTCAAGAGCATTGAAGAGAAGATTTCTCAAGAACTTTTTGTAGCATTCAAGATCTCAAGCATCATGTCAAATTTATGTTCATTCATGCATGGTTTTAGAGCTAACATTGTTATGTAGGTTTCACAATCAAGTTCAAGAATTCAAGCATCAACTCAAGTCATCAAGATCCACACCCAATTCATCCATTTCATGCAAGTTTCATATCTCCATTCAAGGGTTTACTCAAGGGTTTGGTGAGTTCCAACATAGTGTTGTTCATTCATCATTCCTTTATTTATTTATTCATTTCAATTCAAGGTTTAATTACCAAAATGGGGCTTGATCAAGGGAAACCCCCCATCCACAAAAAAAAAAAAAAACGTTCCCCTCTTATATATGTGCAGGTTCATAGGTTGAAGAAAAGTTAAAGATCTCAAAACTGAAAAAATCACAAATTTACATTTGTTGTCACCTTTGTTTTCAAGATACAAAAACTTGAATCTCAAATTTATTTCTAACTATCTCACTATGAATCCTAGAGAATCTGAAAGTGAATACATAGTAGCAGAGGATCCATAAGTCAATTTTGGAAATCAATAGAAAGACCCATTCACTCATGGGCGAATGAGTCCCTGACAAGCTTACAAAATTAGTATTTTGTGATAGGTGCACAACTTCCAGACCTCTGATTTGCTAGATCTTTGCTATTTCCCTCAATTTTATGCTTAATCTACAAGATCCAAGTGTTATCTTGAATTTTTGAGTTGATTTACTATTGTTTAGTTTTTCTCCCAAAATGGTTGTTTAGGCTGATACCCCAATCCTCAATCATAAGGAAATATGAAGATTCTCACATTGATTTGATTCACCTAAGGGTTGTTAGTTAATTCTTTATGGGGATCTCATTTCCTAATGAAATATTAAGATAGGTCCATCATAACTGCATTTTCTCCATTCCAAATTGGATCATCCCTATTTTTTTATGTTTCACTATTATATACTAAGTAATGTTGACTTCTTATATTACCATGCTCTATGATAATTATGCAAACTTTACATAATATTCCATATGATTCCATTTTCTAATAAATTTATTAGAATGACATATAAAACTACAATTTGTTTATAAGGTCCTTCTAATAGTTGACATGATTATCTATACATAGTTTGATACATGTATTAGATCAATGTCTAAGATTATTATACTTATATTCACACTCATCCAATTTTCTCATGTTTATACTCAAAATCCTTATGCCTTACACTTATATGATTATGAGTTCCATTATTTTTCTTAAGATATCTCACATCTATTTGATCTTGCAACATATATTTATCCAACACTTTATAGCTTTACTTCTTCCCTATTTGGTATTTATTAATGAAATAATTTTACCTATGTGTTACATGGTATCATATTTATATAATTGTATAATGATTCACGTTTCCATATGTTTATATACATTTATCCAACTTGGTTTCATTCTTTGGAAGCAATTAATTAGAGGGGAGGAATATAAGGTTACTAAATTTCCTTATTTGAATATAGATGTAGTGATTTTCACATAATCAAAGTTCATTTTAGATGCTACCTCATTACTTTTGTTTCCCCGAGGTTGTATATTTTGGTTTGTTACCTAAGCACTATTTTTGATCCATGACAACTATAATATGTATCACCCCTTTACTCTTGTATTTTTTCTTTTAATTATAAACATCATATATTTTTAGCACCTCTGTAATTTTACTCATTAAATTGTTTTTCTATTTTCAATGTTTCCAAATTGAGCACTTAATTTAGGAGAAAAAATACCAAAGTGAAATCATCATTCATATCTATTTTAGTACATGAACAATACTTTCATTTACTTTGACATGTAGTCTCATTGTCTATTTTGCATACAAGTCAAAGTAGGAGTAAAATATAATGATGAATAGTTCATATATCACACTTTTCATAGCACTTGTTGGCTCATTTTTTTTGTTATGAACCAAAGGAAAAAGGGTGTGCTCCACCTTTTAGGAGATGGAACAAAAACAAGGGGGTAGGCCCTCTTATTTCACTCTTAGTTCATTAAAGGAAACCCTAGAGATCTCAACCTAATGTTATAATTAGGAAAATACATTGCTACAAGGAATCCTTAGGTGTGATGAAAGGGGGTTCATCGCTAAGAAAAATCTTAGAAAGAAAGAAACAAAAGTAATATGTAAATCTAGCTATATGACCTAAAAAAAGAACTTGAAATTGGAATAACAAACTAAGGCTAAATAGAGAAGTACCTGGAAGATTGAAGATACCTGAAACAAGGTTTGTAATCTTGAAATTTCAAATTTTGATGTGAACTGGGACTCATAGGCTAGACTGAACGATTTAGTCCTAGTTTAGCATTTATGGTTGAATATAGAATCTATAGAAAATTATTGAAAAGTGGTATACTGGGACTCATACACCCAAGGTGGCGATTTAGTCCCAATATTAGGGTTTTTCTGAAACTCTGGTATCCTCTAATGATCTTTTGTAGCTTCTGTCTCATCCAATCTCTGAGTTTGAAACTTTGAATTCAGGCTTGTAGATGAGTTTTCATGAAGATGGCAACTTCTTGACAACTTTGACAACTTCCATCAATCTTGCAACATTGTCTTCAAAGTATCTTCAAGCTCAAACCACCTAGATTTACAATCACACATGAAATGAGAGAAAAATGTTTATTTGTTAGTGGATAGGGGTTTTCCTTGGTCAAATCGCATTTTGGTAATCAAACCTTGAAATGCAATGAAATAGAATGAAGGAATGATGAATGAACAATATGTAATGTTGTAACTCACCAAACCCTTGAAATAAAGACCACAATATTGTATGAAATGGATAGCATGAATGTATATCTTGACTCTTGATTGTTGATATGAGAAAATGTCTTTGAATGCTTACTTGAATCACGAAAACCTACATCACAAATTTTAGCTCAAAGAACACACATGATGCATGATGACTTTGACATGATGCTTGAATCTTGAATTGATAATTCAAAGTTCTTGATAATCAACTCTATAATGCTCTTAAAAAATCTCTTGATCACAAATTTACTATAATGATCGAATAATTGAAAGCTTAGATCTTGTTAGGTGAAAATATGTGAAATAACCTTGTATTTATACTTGTTTATGCCAAATTTCCCAAAATTATAACACTACAAGTCGACCTCAGATACTAGGAGAATAAAATCCTACCAATAATTGAATTCAAAATAGGTTCAATCTAAAGTGGGACTCATACGCCAGTTGGGGCATATGAGTCCCAGTAGCCTAAGCTTGGGACACAAATTTCAAGAAATATTAAGTTCTATACAATATTCAAGGTCAGGCCCAAAAACATAGGTGGGACCCATACACCAAAGGTGGCATATGAGTCCTTGATCACTATTTTTGGAACACACAACCCAAAATCATGAATTATGATTCATCATTAGTTAAGTGTCAGGATTATCCTTAGAGAAATGCATTAAATAAGGCTTGTGGATCATGTAAAAAATGACCAAATAAGGCATAAAGAAGCCCAATTTTAGCAGGAGGGCCAAACGAGTGTGAAAATGTAAAGGGATACATTTTTCTACACTACAAGTTATTCATAGTGCAAAAATACATATATATGGTGCATTAATAATTGAGAAAGGGAACTCAATCCATTCCTTTTCTATTCCTATCTATAATCATTTCCATGTACTCATCCTAATTCATTATTTTATGAATTTCCTTCCTTAGGTTAGTGATCATGTATTAATGAAAGTGATGTTGATCACTTTTGTACTCACAAAACAACCCTTTTCCTTTTAAATTCAAAATCTTAAATTTTGTATAATTTACCCTTCCTTATGACCATTATGCTACATTCAAAAGGATAAACCCTAGTTAATAATAGATATCATGCTAGATTATTCAACTTGATCAATCATTACTACTTGTATAAATTATCAAGAGCATTTATCTTTGGCCTACAACACATAAGAATCTAGGAACTCTTCATAAGTTGGCATTGTTTTCCTCAATCTTTTGTCTAGCCACTAAATTAGTGTACTAACATGGTTCGACATAAGGGATTAATTATACTTCCTAGCTGAAAAATAACAAGTACCACAAATATTTTTTATTTGAGGCCATATTGAGAACATTGAGGGGAATTAAAAACATTTGATAGTCATAAAATATAGACTAGACTAGAACCACATTGGTAGGATCAAATCCATGATTATGAAAGTGATCTAATGTGATAAACAAAAATTTGAATGCTTTAGAAATATTTGTCTAAAGATCATTGATATTTTGACACTAAAATACATTGTAGAGTGGCATAAATGTGCCTAGTATTTTCTATTATTTACGTATACAATATATATACAAATATTACTCTAAAATTACATATAAGTAAATATTTACTCTAATTCAATAACATTGACACATCATTATTCAAAAAGTATCATGATTTTCTAACAAAATATTATGTATTATTTTATTGAATTTTAAAACATTATTTCGTTTGCATTTATTGCATATCATTAAATCATACAAAACCTTTATCTAAAATGAATTTTCAATTTCTTACTCTTTATTTATGTATTTAAGAGTTATGAATGTTATTTTGAAAATATTATTTAATATTTTCATTTTACAGTTTTTAATTAAAAAATAAGATATTAGTTATGAATATTCGTTTTTGGGAAATCCTCTTTGTAAAATTTATTAGCTATATTTTAAAAATAAAATATTATATCACCGTTGCAAACTTACAATCCCTTAATATCTTTAATTCATACATAGATAATATAAGATTATTACATATCTTAAACCTCCACTCATGGAAGAGCTGAAGAAAAGCAGGTTGAGCATTAGCTAATCTCAACTGTTATTTAAACGTTACTATATTTTTCCTCCTTAGACATAGGCACGTCAATCAACGGTAGAAGGTTTGATAATGGAGCTATATTGGGTTTGCTCGTCGTAGTACTTGTTCCTCAGCATCACTCCTCCATATTTTGGGGAGGCCTTGACCAAAGGCAGCACTTTGGTGATGAGTGTGGCTGCCTCAATATAGCCGCTGCTGGCAGCACCAGGCGAAGCCGGAAGGCCGAGGTAGAAGCCCCGTGTTTGAACAGTGACTACAGACATGGTCCAGCGGTTCCATGAATTCACCAGATTGGAAGGGTCACGATTGGCATACTGACAGGAACGGTTGTTGTAGAACCGGACCCACACGTAGTCGAAAAGCTCCGTCTGCAAGGCCCTTCCGAGCGAACTGTCCGGATAGGGGCACTGAGGAGCGGCGCTGAGATAGACCTTTTTGAAGGAGGTGCTAAGATCGGACACGGCCCTGGCCAGATCGTCCCAGTGCGCCGTCGTGGAATCGATATGGAAGTCAATGCCGTCGAGAACGGCGTCTCCTAGAGGCCTGGAGGCCGACTGCCCTCCGAGAAAGTTGTTCCACAGATAGATGGCCACGTTCTGCGCATCCGCTGTGGAGGAGATGAGTGCGTTTCCGTAGGGTCCTCCGAGGGACAGGAACACCTTTACGCCGCTGGACTGGCAGATTTTAATATCGGCGCTCAGCGATTTGCATGTTCCCGCCGCTGGATCGCAGTGGCCTCCCAGGTTGAGCACCGGCGCCTGCCCGTTGCCGAACGTCATTAGAAAAGCCAGATTCACAATTTCGAAGTTCCCGCTTGCGCAGGTGTTGGCAAGAGAAGCTTCGATGCTATTCTGACCTCAATATATGCTTATGCCTCCCGCAGATGCCCCGCTCCACAGCAGAGCAACTACCAAGGCAATTGCGGCTCCTTTCATTCGACGACTCTCCATGCTTTGCGATGAATGATTTTGCATGCTTTAAGCCGGTGGGATCGGGCTCCTTATATAGGCATTTTGCAAGATGAAATAGTTCCAACAATCATATGCTTCCTAAGAATTCCATACGGAACAGTAAGACCGTACAGTTAATACTGTACGGCCGGCCCCACTGCTGCAAACAATCTCAGCGAAGTATGGATAGGGTTTTCTCCCCCAAATATACAGTTTGTTTTGGCATATATACGATGTTTTGAAAGCATATATACATGTACATATTTAAAATATATATTGACATATACACATGAAATATTTGTTTGACATTGTGGTATATGCAGCACACGGATAGATACGCAACAGCCGACGTGTTACCACAGGTATATATTCAAGGCAATAGGCATACGGGTTTATGCATATCGTGGCGTATACACATTCTGGCATATATACATTTTGGAGTATATACAGGCTTTCATTCGGTGGGTGAAGGAAGCTGATTAAAATTTTTTTGATTTAATTGTTCTTGAATCACCTGTTAAATCCGGACGATATGGGCAGATTTATTTGGTTTTAATCAAATGTTTATTTTGATTTAAATTTGTTGGAAGCTTAGTTTGAAATCTATATACATCCCATTGAAGTCCCGGTAAGTCCAACGGCTTTTAAATTGCATTTTATAAACCTTTAAAATTTGAAATTAAACATATTGTATCGGCATTTCACGTTCGCCCCACAACTGGACAAAAATCTGTGCTTAACTATTTTTGCTACCCTTTTGCAATCCGCTCAGTCAAGTGGCGCTCTAAACCCACGGTCACACCCAGTGCTGACGAGTAGTCACCTAGCCAATCAGGGGCCAACGGACAGGGCTTATTCTCGCTAGACACCATTCAAATATTTTAAATAGAACGGTTCTTCAAACTATCATGACTTACTCCTTTTTAATTGGATTTTTAAAATTTTATAGTCATTCAAAAAGTTAGTTCGGAGACATGCACATAGGGGTGAAGGTAAAATTTTGAAAATTTTGTTCTAGATTTCAAATAAACTCATCCAAAGTCAAATTTTACTTCGCAACTTCAACTAGTCATAACTTTTGTGTTTTTCAATTTTTTTTAGTGGTTTTTTTTTTTTGGTAGGATTAATTAGTATTTTTTAATTTTTAATCGACTTTTGTGTGAAGGTCTTTTTGTGGGTCCAAGATTTATCTTCTAAACTACTAACATAAGTGGTTTTGTAGGATGTTTTCTGAAGAAATTATTATAGACCCTTTCTTTTTCCGTGTGCTTCTCTTTCTTATTTGTTTTCACATCAAATTTTCTATTAAAATTCGCTTTCACAATTCATTTTAGATTAAAAATTAATATATGTCTTTTAAATGTAAAGGTAGACTTATGCTTTCCTTTCACACCTTAAGGTGATATTGAGGATCACAAATAAGTGTTATCTTATTTTATTTTTAGGGAGATTGCTTGAGGATTTCATCATCCCAAGGGATGACCTCAATTCTAGTGTTCCAACAGAATATAAAAAGTGGAGGATGAATTGAAAGACACACCTTTTGCAAGTTGAGACTTTGTCATTCAAGCTAAGCCCTTAAGAACTTTATAGCTTGGGAACGTGAAGGAGAAGGGTGGGTTACCCTCTTCTCCTGACTTTGACATTTTTGCACTTTCAAATTCATAGATTACCTACCTCTTTTGCACTTGTGGCATATAGAGGATTCCTTAGAAAAGCTTTGTATAGCCTATTTTAAGACCTTTCAATCATCTTCGAGTGTGGTGCAAGGGATGTGAATCGTACCCTAAAGTTACTCACAATGTACTTCCATGTGGTGAAATAGAGCTAACCTTGGGAAAGACTTTGTCCTCCAAGGTATGGGGTTTATTAATAGTGCTTGACCATATATATCCTATCTATCCATACATAGGTAGATAGTATTAATGGATTAATTTCCATTGTGGGCCCACACTAAGAGTTACAAATTTTATTGAATAATTTTAAACTTGTTTTTGTGTCTTCTTGTTTGCATGTTGTATATGTGAAGTTCTTTTTTGTAAGCCTTTGCACCAAGTTTGATTCAAGTCTAGTATTTGAAGTTTTTTTCTTGTTTTAAATCATTTTCCCATTAGTATCCTTTAAAACACACAATGTTGAAGCCTAATCTAGGATAACCATTACCTAAGCGCTAAATCTATTTTTCCTTCGTCTCATCACCAAAAACCATATTCTATAAACCATAATCCAATAAATTCCATATAGCCTATCCATCCTTTCCAAATCATAAGTCCTAGTTCATGCCTCACATCCTTTTGTGCATCTAATCTAAGTCATAAGAATTTTTACCTCAAAATAATACCTTCTCCATTTTAGATTATCCATCTTAATGACATCCATAGTCCTTAATTCACTGTCCATATTTTGACTTGAGCCATTTTCAAATCATCCACAACATACCTTTGAGTGTGAGGTACACATCCCTTTGTTACTCATTGTCGATTTGTTCATAACCTTAGTCATCTTTGAGTCACATCCAAAATATTTGAACACAGTAGGATATCCTTGGTCATCACACCATCACCATATTTTATCCACAACATTTGTATAGTCTAGTTCTTATTATCATAAACATCAATCTTTGGACATAACTTTGAAAGTATCACCTTTGGATATTTTAATCAAATCATCATTTAATTCATATTTTGGGACCTTTAATCTACACTAAGTCCTTTTTTTTCTACAACAATATACATAGATTCATTTATTAAAGTCATAATCAAACTATCATAAGATCCAAGTGTGTAACTTTCACTTTAGATCCCAAACGAAGAAAATATGTGTTCCACCTTTTGGGAGGTGGAACACAAACTAGGTGTTTAGGGACCTAGACCTATTTCCTTGAAGTTTCATTTAAGCAAATCTTAGAGATCCCAACCCAAGGATGGAATAAGGGAAATAGATCTACTAAAGGTTGTCCTAGGGTATGATTAGAGACTAAAAAGGGGGCTCAACACCAAGCTAGGGCTTGGAAAGACTAGAAATGTAAAGGATATGCAAGACTTGAATAAATGACATAGAAATGAATGTAAAACATAATAGTAAACTAGAAAATTACAAAGGTGGACTTGGGAAGTTGAATGTGCTCAGAGCATGCTCTAAAATCCTAAAAAAAGCTAAATTAAAGGCTCGCTGGGACTCATACGCCAGGCTAGGCATATCAGTCCTAAATTAGGGTTTTTGGGTAGGAACTGAAATCTGGTAATGACATGTCTAGAACACCTAAAATCTAGAAAATTCATTGTATTGGGACTTATATGCCACAAGTGGTGTATCATTCCTATTCTACTTTTTTAGACAGTTAAGATATGAGTCTATTCTCTTATCTCTGGTCTTCCTTCCACACTTCATTTTTGGATCTGAAACTCTGAATTCAGACTTGTAGATGACTTTTTGTGAAGATGACAACCTTGTGACAACTTGACAACTTCTCTCAACCCTGCAACTTTGCCTTCAAAGGATCTTCAAGCCTCAAAGCCATGTAGATATGCAATCACACATGTATAGAGAGAAAAACTTGTTGATTGTTAGGAAATAGGGGTTTGCCTTGCTCAAACCCCATATAGGTAATTAAACCTTATGATGTTCAACAATGAAGCATGAACATGAAATATGAAACATGAACATGAAACATGAAACATGAACAATGATACCTTGAATGATGTCTTGAGATGTAAATCAACTATCTAACATGAAGTAGTCATGTAGAATGTAGATCTTGATCTTGAATTAGATGTAGAAAAATGATTGATCTTGGATCTTGAATGCTACATCATAAAACTAGTTCAACAAAATGATTGATGCCTAATGGCTTTGACATGACAGTGGATTTTGAATTTCTACAACAAATGATGAAGAAATATGCCCTTGAATGCCCTTGAATACTATTGTAACCTCTTTTTATCACAAACTTGCTATTAGGAATGCTCTCTTAAGAGTATTAGGTTAAAATAAGTGAAATAGCCTTGTATTTATACTTTTTTATGCCAAATTTCTTGAAATTACAACACTACAAGCTGGCATCAAATCTAGGTAGATAAAATCCCACCAATAATTACATTTAAATTAGGTCCTTATTAGAGTGGGACTCATATTCTGAAGGTGGTGTATGAGTTCCAGTGGCTCAAAACTAGGGCACACACTCCGAGATAGGTTCCATTAAAAGTGAAATTCAAAATCAGGTCCCAAGACCTAGGTGGGACTTATACACCCAAGGTGGCATATGAGTCCTAGACCACTAAATCTAGAAGACATGACCCAAAACACTAAATTATGATTCGTCATTTGATATTTGTTTGGATTATCTCTAGAAAAATGCATGTAATAAGGCATGTGGATGTAAAATAGGGCCAATTAAGGCATAGATAAGCCCAATTAATCAATAAAACCCTATATTAGTGTGAAAGTGTTAGGATACACTTTACAAAACCCTAAATAAGGAACCATTAGGTCCATTTATCTTACAAGGGCCCTAAATTTAATGTGAAGGTGTAAATGAATACACTTCACATCACTAAATTAAGGAAAAGTTGGGTAAATTTAGCTTAAAAGGGCCCTAAATACAATGTGAATGTGTAAAATGCATTGCAACACTAGATCAAGGAAAAATTAGGTTCATTTTAATGTCAATCATTCCCAAATTAAGTGTGAAAATGTAAAGGGATACATTTTTCTACACTACATTTAGCCCCCACTTTAGTTAGACGAGGAACTTGCTTCAAAATCACACTAAAGTAGACATTCAAGAGGGGTCCACGTGTACCGATGTGGATGGCCTAGGATGACAAAGATCAAGGGGGTGGTCAAGCCCACAAGATCCAAGATCCTATGTCAAACCAACATAAACACAAAAGGACATGCACAAGGTTAATGATATGCAACATCAAGATACACAAGCATGCAATATTAAAGACATAAAGACAAAAGAAAAAGAAAGAAAAGGTGGATCAAGCTTCAACCATTTGTCCCTCACATTGTGGATTAGATCTAAGTTGTTTTTCCAAGAGTTTATGCTCACTCTAAGGCAATAGAACTTTAGGCTATCTGTTGGGTGAGTATCCAAAAAGGGTGGCTTACAAGTGCAACCTGATGTCCACTATGCAAACCAAATGCATGCTCACAATGGCTAGTGGAACCTTAGGCCATCCACTAGGTGAGACCCCACTGGGACACATATGCATGTAGCCTGTATGTGCTCACACAGACAAGCAAGTGGCTATGGGAAAGTCATGCCTAAGTTTGGCTCCCATATGTACAACCATAACAAATCTATACCTACTGATAACTTTGATAAGGTACCACACAACAATGATCTTCAAGCTCCATGAGGCAAGAAAAGCTTTCTATTCTTGATACTCATGAACAAACAAGATGGCTACACAAGAATGCAAAGTGTGTTATGCAAGGTGGCCATATAACAGTTATTATAAGTCTAAAGTACGTTCAAAGGGATTTTTCTTAGTTCATGTAAGGTCTCTTCTTAGGGAACATCATGCCTAATGTCTCCAAGAGAGGACAAGTCAAAGAAATATCATGCTCTCAAAGGAAATCAAACCTGATGACACCACCAAGAAAATGACGCATCACGAGAATAAACAAAATCGCATAATGAAATATGAGTGTCGATGTATGCCCCCAATTTAAAGTAGTTGCTAATACCATTGTTGTGAGAAATTTCTTTAAAGTAGAAGAAGACATGAGAGCTTATTCTAAAAGCTCAATCTCAAGTCATATGTTTCCAAATGAAGCTATGCCATGAAAAAGGGTATCCCCCAAAACTTAGTATGTTGCATGCAAGACAATTTAAGGCATGTCATACACATCTCAAGCTTTCTCTTATATATACATGAAAGGTGGTCAACTAGACCAAAAGAGACAATGAAAAGTGACATGGACGAGGACAAGGCTACCTAACCCCATGCCTCCACTTAGTGCAGGACAAGGATGAGCCAAGGTGATTGATGAAAAACATGCTAGAGTGAAAATCAATATCCATTAGAGGAATTAGGTGCCTCAATATAAGGAAGAGCACAACACTCCTCAAGATGTTGAATTTCATCACTTAATTCCTTACATTCATTAGTATAATGACCATGAACTCTATGATATGCACAAAATGAATTCTTGAAGTAAAATTTCTTTCGTGTTCATGGAGGGAGGGATATCAAATGATCTTGGAGGAGTCTCGAAAAGATACTCTCTTAATCAATAATAGATGATGTTTCATTATTTTATGACAAAGATGTCTCTTGCTTAGTACAAGATGTCATACTTACACAAGAATCTTCAGATTGTGAGATTTTGTTCTCTCCTTCAACCTGAAGGGTGTAAAATCTAATGAATTCAAATCATTAGTGTTTTGTGTGATGACATTGATATTAAGCAAATATTTCTCTGTTTCTTTTGTTTCCTTCAAAGGATAACAATCAAGACCATTAGTGTCTAGAAATTCAAGATCCACTAATGTTAAAGTTGTCTTAGGAGAATATTTTGTAAGAGTGTTGATATTGAGTGAAGGATTGCTTGTTTCTTTTAAAGGACAATAATTGGGACTACTAATCCTTTCTTGCATGTTAGGCTCTATAGGGACACATATACCTTCTTTAGCACCACACCCTTTTCCACTATACCCAAGTTATTCCATGATTTCATAACCTTTTCCATAAATATTTTTCATTTCTTTTGGATTCGGTGGTTGTTCATAATTAAATTTTTCAAAATGAAATGAAGAAAGTAGGTGTCCCACCTTTTGGGAGGTGGAACACAAACTTGGTGTTTAAGGACCTAGACCTATTTTACTCAAGTTTCACTCAAGGAAACCTTAGAGAAATCAACCCAAGGATGGAATAAGGGAAAGATATCTACTAAATGTTGTCCTAGGGTATGATTAGAGACTAAAAAGAGGGTTCACCACCAAGCTAGGGCTTGGAAAGAATAGAACAGTAAACTAGAAAAATACAAATGTACACGTGTGAAGTTGAATGTGCTAAAAAAATATTTGAAATCTTAAAAAAGATACAAGGCTCATTGGGACTCATACGCCAGGTTGGGTGTATTAGTACCAGATTAGGGTTTCTGGGCAGGAACTGAAATCTGGCAGTGAAAAGTTTAGAACTCTTCAAATATAGAAAAATCATTGTATTGGGACTCATACGCCACAAGTGGTGTATTAGTCCCATTCTAATTTTTTAAAGGGTCAAGATTTGAGTTTGTTCTCCTATCTCTACTCTACCTTCCACACTTCGTTTTTAGATCTAAAACTCTAAATTTTGACCTGTAGATGACTTTGCGTGAAGATGACAACCTTGTGACATCTTGACAACTTCTCTCAACCTTTCAAATTTTTCTTCAAAGGATTTTCAAGCCTCAAGAGCACCTAGATTTGCAATCAAAAATCAGTTCCTTGCCCAAGTTCTTGGCTTCCACCAAGATTAGTTTGTGTCCTCACCATCTTCACAAGATCATTTTTGACCTGAATGTTTATCCATGTTAGATTAAATTATGTTATCAACTATCTTATGGAAAACATTAAAAATGGAATTCGTATGCACATAAAGAATTCCACATAATATTAAGCACATTCTTTTTGATAAAAATATAATTTTATTCATTTCATAAGGATTTCAATATCCCTTTGATTACTTAGAGTGACTATTCAGATAGTTGAGTGGAGAGTATCCCTCAGATTCACTCTCTGACACATAACTTAATGGAGTATAACCTATTGACTAACTTAATGGAGTATAACCTATTGACTGAGATTGTTGCTCATCTCTGATTTGTTTGTACCTATCCTAGAAAGGATAACAAGGGTATGTACAGGATCATGATGGAAAAACAAGCCCTTAAGTGGCAAAAAATTTAGAAAAATCAGTGTTAGGCAATTTGACGTAAAAATTTGAATAAGTTATCTATATTATTTCAAAAATATGTAAGAATAGAATCTATAGAAAATTGAATGTAGTTTCTAAACTACTAGGTTTATTTAAAAATAAATAAAATCTATTTGGTGAAAATTTTAAATTTCAATGCAGAGTACTTAAATTTTAGGGAAAAATCAAAAGTAGGTGTCTGCAACCCTAACCATAATAAAATGATAATATTTTTTATAATATTTTATATATAAGAAGAGGACTCATGTCCGATGTGATACATATTTTTTAATAATTTTTTTCCAAGTAAATAATTAATTATGAATTTTTTATTACAACTTTTAAAAAATATAAAAACTCATATGTCTGACCACCTTAACTTGATCAAAACTTCATGAAATTTAATTTTTCTTTTTTTAATTCTATATTATGTGAAGCATAGAATGTGATGCATGTTTCAGATTCAAAAAATCTAACACTGTTTGAAAGTTATAGATGTTTTTCAATCAACCTATTGATTAGGACTTTAGTCGTAATTGTAATAGAAAATAAATAATAATTATTTATTAAATTCAAATTAAAGCATAATTTATATTGGTGGAAAGCTAAGAATATCCTCTAAAAACCCTTTTTGTTTCATCAATTTTTGATTAAAAAAAAGTCATCAACCACATACCCTACAAATACCCATAATATTGCCACTTTTTGGCCCATCATGATCTTGCACATACCCACAACCATCAGATTTGTCATCTAATACATAGTTACGAGGTGCATATCCCTCAAATTCGTTACTCGAGGAAATTAAAATTACTTCCACCAGTGAAAGAACTCTAGGGTCCCTAAAGGTAAATTTCAGACTAACACTCCCTTCTGAGGGCATATCCTTGGAAATTGATATTGACTTAGAATTCTATAGTGAGATGGAAGGTAGGTAGTTGTACTTCACCTCCATCTTCATCTTCCTCTTCATATCATTGATCCAAAAAAGTACATGACTAAAGGTTTTAGTTTCACTCAACCAGATGGTATTGTCGAATTTTGTACCCTTTATTATTCTAATGATGGTTTTTCTTTCCTTCTTGGCCTTGAGGTAGCACTCATTTTAGATTACTGACTTTCGAGTTGTTAATTTGATATGCACCATCCTGGCACAAGAATTTCCTAACATTAGATAACGTTGAATGGAAAGAATGATGAGCTCATCAGTTCCGGAGTTAAACCTAGTAGCTCTGATACCACATGTAACATGCCAACCCTTCGATGAAGTAAAAATTCCTAATTTTTCACTTTGTGAGTAAATAAACTATGTAACAAGCCATAAAAATAAAAAAATTATTTTCTCTATTCAGAGTATACAATAAAAGATTCCATAAAATAATATAATAAGGATTCCATTTCATTAAAATAATTTCACAAGTTATAATCATACAAGAATGCATACATTAACATACATAACTCAATGAGCTTTAGAACAAATAGCTTATCGATGGTCCAGGATCATTACTTTCAAATCTTGGTTCTTTCTTCACCTATTGTGGATGAGAAGCATCACTCAAGTAATTTTTTTCCAAGCACAGACTCATATGTGATCCCCTACACATCTATCATTTGATAGATGACCATTCCCTTCGATGAAGAGATTGGTAGAGTAACCGAATAATGACAACCAACTAAGAATAGTGTTGTGTCCTACATAACAAGAACTTGTAAACACACAATCTAGAAATATCATGTAATATTGGATCATAGTGAACAAATAGTGGAGCAAGAGGTTGTCACATTACTTTGGCCAAAGTGTTCTCATTCAATACTTGAAATGAAGGTCATCTATCACATACACTGCTCAAGGTTGATTTGACTTAAGGTCATCTTAAACTACATATAGGTATTTCCTTCAATGGATAATCTATCACCCTAGAGATAACCTATCACCATTTCTGCATACTTGGAATAAATCTACTTAAACAAGTAAATACACATTCTCCCTCCAATACTGGATAACAATCCTAGGAGTAAACACTAGCTATTCTAGTTAAATCAATGACCTAGCTAAGAGTAACACATATTCCACTCATGTTTAATCATATCTAGTATGTAATACCTATGATAAACATCAACCTCCTATTATGGAGTACGCACAAGCACATCATAAAGAAGAAATATCCTCATGCTTGTTTTCACTTATCCAATCAATTGACTGCAATGTGGCTTCCCCAAAAACCAACTAGATTAATTGTAACTTCTCAAGATATGTCGCAAAAAATCTCTATTACTCATGTTGATTGAATACTTCTCTCAAATACTATCGTCTCTCAAATATAATGAAACTCTCCTCAAATAAAATGGATTATAGCTGATAATAATGCAAAGTAAAATGCTTGCAAAAACAAATGAGTTTTCCCTACTATTTATACAACAACAATGAGGCCTCACATCCTACATATTAGGCATGAATATTGATAACAATTACCATGCACGACCTACTCACTCAACTTAGTAAAAATATGGCACAAACATAAGAACTTACTCAACTAATCATAGCTATAGATCGACCTTGTTGATTGACAACAATACGAGACTTATTCAAATTAGCACATGATTGATATAGTGAAATTCAAATTACTCAAACAATGGACGTCTACATAAAATAGTTTTCCAAAGGTGGTGCCAAGTAAATAATCTTGATCTAATAGTTGGCACAATCTCCATCATATTTGAAATAGTCAATAAAAAATATGCAACACCAAGCTTGCATCAACTAAGTCTTGGTATGATTTGATTCAAATAATTAATCATTTTGAAAAATCCATCATCTTGTTTATCCACTACCTTACATTCCTTTTATAAATATTGGTATATGTTCATCGACATGGCATTTAGAGTTTTACCAAGTCAAAGAAAATTCCACATAAGGCGTCAACTAAGTCTTCACCATATTTCAACTTAATGCTACAAGCTAATTTGTAGAATACTCTCTTCAATAAGCATTGGCAACATGAGTTAAATTTGGCCTCATAAAGTATATTCATAAGTATCAAATATTCAGCCTTCAATTGAATTAAATAATCAACCTTTATCATTATTAATGATAGTCAATTCCCAAGCAATAGTTAATATATTAAATATATATATATATTAATGTATATGTATATATATGTATATGTATATATATATATCTTAATATATATTTATATAGATATATCATACATGAACTAAGTATGTATGCATTCGATATACAAATAAATATAAGCAAGATAGTATTCACATAATAATCATAATATGTCAATTGTATACATATATATATGTATTTGAGTATATGCCTCTATGTACATGTATACATGAATGTGTAGAACCCCAATCCTTTACCTACACAAACACAAGAAACAAACATAATATTAGATCAAATGCAAGTGAGAATCAAGATTCCCCATGAAATTCATTTGTAAAGCTCAAGTAGGAAAGAAACTGAAGAAAATGAACCAAGAAAACAATGAAATCCTATTTTAAGATGCAAAATCTCAATCCTATGGGGGAATTGGTGCCAATTTGATGTGGAAATTGGCCCTTTCCCGACTCCTATACAAGCTTGTGATGATTTGATGAAGATTGATCCACTTGCTGATTGATTCAGTTGAACTCCATGAAGAAAAATTGCAATAACCTAGCTATAAACTTGATAAAATGGATGAAAATGGATATGCTTGAGGATGAAATTGAGTATAGTAGACTTGCTCAAATTGTGGATCAAATACAAAGGAAAGGCTTCTATTTATAGAAAGACAAGATGGAGGAATGAGCAAAAGGGATGAATGTGGGATCATTCAACATCCAATGGGAAAGTGCCACTTGTCAAGATGTGAATGGAGGAAACTTGAGCAAATTTTGATAAATGTGCACAATAAATGAAATTAGGTGGAATTTGAAAGTCATGAAATGACATGTTAGAGGGAAAAATAATTAATTAAATGGCACTTGGCTCAATGCACAAGGACATGTAAGAGGGAATGAATGTCTTGTTGGAAGGACAAATCCACTTGGAGGGATTTTCAAACTTGGAGGAATATTCCCCTAAAGATGCCAAGTTGAAAGAAAATGGGGATTTAATAAATCAATTAAATGTATTTTCATGTGCAAGTGGAAAAATCTAGAGAAATTAGATGATTAGGATTAAATTAATCAAGAATTAATTAATTTAATGAGGGATGAGATGATGTGACTATTTGATTTATATTTTTGGGTTGATTTAAATCAAAGTTGAGAAGAATGTGATTTAGATTTAATTAAATAAAATATTTTGATTTATTTAATTACAGAGGGATGATGATGTTAGATTAAATTAAATAAGGTCTAATTTATTTAATTTAATAAGATGACTTTAGAGATTTAATCAAATAAAATGAATTATTTAATTAAATAGAGATCAAAAGATTAATTAAATAACATTGATTTATTTAATTATTAAGAGAGAATGAATTAATCAGATAAATAATCATTTATTTAATTAAGGGATGAATGGTGATGATTTAGCTATGAAGATGATTCAGGATGAAACAATGTTAGTAATCAGGATCAAGTATGTCAGTATATTTTCCATGTCTACATTTTTCCCCTCTTTGAAGCAAAGTACTTGTTGCCTTGGTTCAAAGAATAAATTGTCTCGATCAAAATTGCCCCATTATTGCCTTGACAAACGAATTATGTTGATATACTGCCTCCTCAAGAGATCGAATGAAAATTTTGATTTTTTTGGGTGATCTCACAAAAAAAAGAGGACAAGGTGCCTAGCGGTTCCAGAAAGGTTCCAAGATGCCAAAAGATGAGATAAAATGCAAAAAATAGTGCAAAATAGCCCTCGGTCAGGCAAAAATAAGAACGAGGGTCCAAGACCCTAGCTAGATAGCTAAACGGGGTCAAAAACCCTAATTTTTAGGTTTAAATAGGTCTCGAGGGCCCACTTTCAATTCATTTGCACATATAGCCTTTTGCGATTTTTGTACTTTTGAGCTCTAACCCCTTCATGAGATGGAACCACGACAGCTTCCCCAACAAATTTTGGATCGAGCACGCACACACCAGAGGCTACCTGGCACTGGACCACCAGTGAGTTAACTTGACTTGACCTTGTTTACAATTTTTGTGCACATTTATTAGCTTAGGAATTATGTCCTTTAGCAACAGTCCAATATAGCGTCACTTGAAAGTCTTTTTTGGTGCCGCATGACCTCAAACTACGCCATAGTCATGAATAGTGACATTGCGATGCAGTTTGGAATTAGGGTTCAAATTCTAAACTGAAATGCATATGAAAAGTGCATCACGACGGGCCTCTTTGGCAATTAGGATTTAACGTCAAACTAAGTCACACCTCAAATTGCGATGCCATGATGGAGTTTGAGAGTTTAGGGCTTCTAGCGGCATAGTTTGGAATTTTCAAACTGCGCCATACCCACAAACAACATTGTGCAGGTTGTTTTGGGTATGCCGAGACAAATCAGGATCACATTTTTTGATGAATTTTAATGCGGTTGCTTTCTTGATGTAGGATGAGGTGATGCTACTTCATTCACACGAGCATAGGTCCTAGGTACTTTTTGGAATTTTGGATGATATGCCCGAATGACAGTAGGAGCACCTAGGGGCGATAAGACTTTGGTACATTGCCTATGCACAACTAGTGAGGACACACTTGGGGATGATGACAACGCTTCCAAAGAAGTGGCACAATGAGACATCCTCCTTGCACCTTCCAATAGGCGAGGCTACAGTCACACTAGAGGACGTGTGGCAGATACTTAGACTACCCATCCATGGAGAGCATGTGATATACGATGTTGATGTTGGGAGGGAAGCCTACTATGATGTGATGGGCCTCGATGAAATTTTCTTTTGTGAGGGCTAGATCGAGCTGGAGCATCACAAGCCTGCTATGTCATCCTTTTGCTTGGTTATAGAAGCTATCATATCAGGTCTTGTTGCACTAGATCGGTGGGTCTGATACTTCAACCCTAGATGGGGGCTCGCTTGGGAGTGGATGGTCTAGTGATGAGTATTCTTTGTGTGGGGGCCAGTACTACTCACCTCATTGTACAAAGATTTGCATGAGTTTGCATATATTGATAGCAGAGCCATTGGGGTTGGGGTCACACTCCTCAACATCTAGGCCTAGGAGCACATCATTGTGCTTTGTCCAAGATTTATTGCAGTTGCTATGGAGCCAGATGATCCAATTTTTTGGCAATACAGAGGAGGTGTTTCATTTATGCACATTGGATAGCATGGGATTCCCCACTAGACGAGAGTCATTGATGGCATGCAAGCCTTCAGATGGTGGCCCTATCTTGGATGGCCTTCATGATATGATGATGTGCAATAGCTCTTTTTTTGCTTGACATAATAGACTAATGTAGGGCACGAAGCACACTATAATAGAGAGATACCTATTGAGTTGCGTGTAAAGATAGTTTGGGGAGCCCCATGAGAAACCCAATGACCAGTATGTTGCAATATTTGCACGTACGACGAGTCAGACCTCATGGGGCCTATACATACCTATAACATAGGAGGTACATAGTTTTATGTAGCTGGTGGCCAGGCCATGGCTATATGATTAGGGTCAGGGTGATAGGTACTACTCAGGCATACAGAGATTGGTTCTAGTCACCTCTTAGACTTACAATTGTAGGGACACCATCGACACAGCTCAGGGCTAGAGGTAGAGGGGTAGGACAAGGTCGGGACTAGGGAGGCTGAGGGGATCAAGGCAGAGATGGGGGAGGAGATGGGCCAGCCCACTAGCTAGATCATGGCAGGGATCCATAGGATCAGCCCCATCATGATGCCCTGAGATAGGACTAGGAATGTGGGGGATAGGACGGACAAGATGGGTAGGACAGGCATGATAGCTAGCTACCATGGGATCTAGGACCTCCACCACTGCCTGATCAAAGAGATGCTCAGATATTGTAACTACAGGTTCATGTGATAGGCTTATAGGGATAGGTAGCTGCCTTGATGGCAGACCTAGACCAGCTAAGATAGGAGAGCGATTAGGCTACCTAATAGAGGCAGGCTGCAGAGATTATAGTTGCTCAAGAGACATGCCATCGTCAGCAACTCGAGAGTATGTCCGCTTCCTCCTCCCAGAGTTTTGTTTCATTACATGCATATAGGGAGGTGATCACAGAGGCCAACTACTACAGTGTCCATTATCATTAGGCCATGCCCCAAGCATCCCAAGTCCCATATTTTTCATTGCAGATAGGGTACAGAGTCCCAAGGACCACGAAGAGAGATAGTCTGGCGAGGGTGAGGGCAACCAGCAGGGTTAGCCAATTTTTTGATCAGAGACAAGATTACTTTTGCACCCCATGGGATCATTTTTTATAGCCTTGTGGGCCATTTTACTTTATGTATTCAATACACACTTGATCCAAATTTGTACCATGATAGTATATTTTTTGATGATATATATGAGATGCGATGATTGGATGATGTGTCCTATTCTATTTTATGCATTATGGATGGATTTTATTTCTATATACAATGGTCCTGATTCTATGTTATGTGATGCAATGCAATGATGTTTCTATATGATGATGCATTTAATGCATGGATGCATTTCAGTATCTTTTCTTTTGTACTTTTTATGATGATGTATAAAAAAAAAAATGATATACAAATGCTTAGACTAAGAAATCTATATTATTCATTTTAAATGGATATTGATGAGATGAATGAGATGTATTTTTTTCATTTTAGTACTTTTATGTATGATGATGCACTTATGATGTTATGGTGATGTAAATGAATGATGATGCATATGATATGGAGTTATGTAGGATGTTTATGATATGATACTTATGTTATGATAATACAAATGTATGATATGTATTCATATGATGCATTGGATGATATTCTCTTTATGATTATTCAATGGATGTTTTCTGAGGTGTGTGATATGAATTGAATAATGCATATGGGATGGTTGCTTTCATGATTATATAATGAATGCATATGAGATGCTTAGAATAACCAATCTATATTATGTATTTATGTAGGTGATATGATAAATGATTTTTGTATGATATGGTATGGGTTATGTGGTATGTTGATGGTTTATGAATGTAGGATGGATGCATTAGTGATAATGATTTGCGATTAACTATCATGGTACCATGTTAGCATGGAAAGAAAATGGGAGAAAGAAGATCCAACAAGACACAAGATGATGATGATGATGACAATTTGCTTACCAAGGAGTTGGGATTTTAAAAGGTCCAATTACCTTATGTTTGATAACACACGTAGGCACGATGCATCAAGGAATAAAGAACCAATATGGTGTTGCACCTAGTGTGATGGACTTTGACTTTAAAATTAGATAGGATTATTCTTGTTGACACCTAGCATATGGTACCTCATTTAAAATGTAGTTTTGATATTCCAAACATATAGGACCAAAAAATAGAAAGGCAAGCCTTCTTATGTGGTCAATAAGACACCTAGAACATCCTCCCTACATCCAAACAAAGCACACATGACCAGGTTATATTACAACAATATCCAACAAACACAACTAATAAAAGATAATGATGGTTGCCCCATTCCTATCTCTCTAAATCGTTTTGTTTTGACATCATCGAGAGGTCATTGGAATGAGTGCGATAAGATAAGCCAAAAGACAAAGATAAAGTAAACAAACAAGCTAATGTTCTTCAATACCGCTAGCCAATACCAAACTATGGTGATGCATGATGTTGATGTCCATTGTAGGAAGGATACATCCTAGCACATGATGATATCAAATGATTGATTGGATGATAGGCTATTGACACAAAGAATTGACCAACTTGTCTATGTACTGACCTAGACTTGAGACCTTGACGATTAAGTTTTCACTTTTGATCTGCTAGACTTGTTTCTGGTTGTTTTACCAAAGGTTGAGGGTGATGATTGATTTATTGTGATTGATTTTTATTGTGGGTGAAAGCGAGATGAGGTGAATGGATTTTTCAAATATTTGTACTTTTTTTAATGTTTTTTGAAATGTTTTGAGGTTGTTTTTGGTATTTTTGAGATTTTACAAATGTTTTTTATTTTTGAATTTTCCAATGTTTTGGGGTTTTATGTTATTTTGACCAAGAGACTAACCTAAAGACCTATCTTAAGGGCCTTGGGGGATGATCAACAGATTAGCCTTGCCTACGTTATACATGTAGAGACCACGTAGTTTGATTAACATTAACTCGATTATTGATCAGATATAAATTGATAGATTTCTAGTTTATTATGACAAACTCTTAAAGGACTGACCTAAGTGTCTCGGGGGAAGATCAAAGATCAACCTTGCCTATGTTCAAGGATCATACACTCATAGTTTGACAAAATGATTCTTTTTTTGGATTTTTGACCAATTTTTGACCTATTTTTGGATTTTGATATGTTTTTGGATTGTTTGATTTTTTGATGTTTTTTGATTTTTTGATTTTAGGGATCTCAAGATCATATAGGAATTTGATTCGATGAGAACATGCCCCCAACGTGATACAATAGACTACTCCAATAAGGTAGGACAAACTGACCTTGAGAATGGGTCGAGTAGTACTAGGAGGGATCATGATGTGAACACAAGACCAAGCTATGATGCAGATGCATATGGGTGATGGATAAAGATATGGAATGTGATGGATGATGAAAGCATAATGGATGGATGATGCAGAACAAGCTGTGAAGATCCTAGTGGATGGAAAGTTCTTATTTACATAAGGCACCTATTTGCTAGGTTTTCACCAAGGTACTTGCCCAAAGCGCCACCAAAGTGGTTTTCACTAGAGGAAGATTTTTCTCTTTACTAGTTTTAATCCCTTTTCTAATTTTTTTGGATTTTTTATTTTCTGATTGTTTTGTTGTCACCAAAATGCTTGTTTGCTAGGTTTTCACTAGGGTGACCATTTTTTTTAGAATATTTTCTAATTATTTTGTATTTTCAATTTTACACCTTGGAAGATTAGGCGTAAAAATTTTTGAGATGGGAGTTGTTCATGGGCTCCTGCAAAGGTTCCCCTTCAGGTGTTGACAACTGATATTCCCCTGACTTGTAACTTGCTGTGATCACAAATGGTCCCAACCAATTGGATTCGAATTTTCCTTTGCTATCTAGATTTGGGATGTTCTTCTAATTCTCTTTTAGCACCGGCTCTCCAACTTGGAATGTCCAACTCCTGATCTTCTTGTTGTAACTCCATTTGAGTCAGTTTCAATAGACTTGAAAATGGTTTAAGGTTTCCATATGCCGCTCATCCAGTAACTACAACTCATTTAATCTTGATACCCGATATTCTTCATCTGTGACAAGGTTTTGCAATGATATTCTCAGTGACGGGAGCTCGATCTTGATGGGTAATATGGCTTCTAATCCGTAGACCAAGGAGAATGGGATGGTACTTGTGGGTGTGTGAATGTTGGTTTGATAGGCCCAAAGGGAGGGATTTAGCTACAGATGCCAGTCATGACCTACATCATTGACTATTTTCATGGCGATCTTCAAAATGGTTTTATTGGTGGCATCTTCTTGGCCATTGCATTGGGGATAATATGGAGTGGAAAATTGATGTTGTATTTTAAATTTGTCACATAGATCATGAACAACCTAATTCTGGAAGGGTTTCCCATTGTCTGAGATAATAGCTTGGGGGACACCATAGCAACATATTAATTAGTTCAGGATGAACTTAGATATCTACTTTCTAGTGATGTATGTCATGGGGATGGCTTCCACCCACTTGGTGAAATACTCAAGGGTGGTAATCATAAAATTGTGGCCATTGGATGAGGTGGGGGTGACTTTTCCAATGAGATCGAACCCCCACTATGAAAAGGGCCATGTTGTGACAATCAGATGGAGCTCTTGAGTTGGTGCCTAGATGAGGTCCCCATGCTATTGACATTGTAGACGCCTTTTGACATAGTCATGTGCTTCTCTTTCCATAGTAGGCCAATAATACCCCGTCCTCAGTAATTTCTTAGCCAAGGTCATTCCACTTGAGTGTGAACCATAAATACCATTATGTACCTTAGTTAATGTAGTCAAGGCTTCTTTAATGTTTAGGAAATGTAACAAGGTTCCTTCTATACTCCTACAATAAAGGGTTTCTCCTAGGATGACAAACCAAGATGCTTTCTTGACAAAGGTTTTCATAAGGTTTGAGGTTATGTTCGCTGGGAGGACTCCTATTCTTAGATAAGTGTATATGTCATGGTACCAAGGATCACCAGGACCTATGATTTCACGTGCATAAATTTAGATTCTGGTACCTTGAATGTAGGGATGAGAGGCTACTCTACTAGGAATTCATGCTTTGGGACACTACTAGGGATATCCAATAGGGATCCAATTATCACCGTGGTGTCTGTTGCTATGTTGTTTGCTCTAGGTATCTACTCAAATGTGATCTCAATGAATGACTCCTTAAGACTTTCCACCAATTTCTTGTATGGAGTTAGCTTGTCATCCTTAGTTTGATACTCATCATTCACTTGATTAATTATTAGCTGTGAATCCCCATACACCTTGAGAGCCATGATATGCCACTGCATTTCTATTCTAAGTCCTATGGTTAGAGCCTCATATTCTACTATATTGTTTGTGTAGGGAAATGTCAACTTGTAGGATCTTAGTATGTAGTCTCCCTGTGGAGTGATGAAAAAGACTCTGAATCTTGATCCTTGTTGTGTGTAGAAAACATAAAAGTACAACTTCCAATGGTCTGCTATGCTTAAGTTGAAGATAGATTCATCAGTGAGCTTTGAAATTAGCGGATTCTCTGAATACATAGGTGCTTCTACCAATTGGTCTGCAATAGATTTCCCTTTGATGGCCTTCCACTCTACATACTCGATGTCATATTTTGATAGGATCCTGACCCACTTGGCCATCCTTCCTATGAGCATTTCCTTGGAAAGAAGGTACTTGAGAGGGTTGATCTTGGCAATGAGTTTGATTTTGTGTGTTAACATGTAGTGTCTGAATTTCTGTGAGGCAAACACCACTGCTAGACAAGCTTTTTTGATGAAGGAATAATTTAACTCATACCCTAACATGGTTCAGCTAATGTAGTAGATGGCCCTCTCTATTCCATGTTCATTGTGTTGAGCTAGGAGAGCACCAAGAGCTGTTGTTGTTGTTGATATGCAGAGGATTAGAGGATTTTTGGGGATTGGTGGCATAAGCACTAGAGGTGTGAGAAAATACTATTTTATCTTGTTAAAGGCCTCATCACACTTCTCATCCCACTTTTACACTACTCCCTTATGGATTAGGTGAGAATATGGGATTGATTTGTCTGCTAATTGAGCTATGAGCCAACGCATTGATTGGAGCTTGCCTTGTAGGCCTCTTAGCTACTTCAAAGTATTGGGTGCCTCCATCTCAAGGATTGCTTTTACTTTAGCTGGATCTATTTCATTTCCTCTTATGGACACAATGTATCCCAATAACTTCCCTGATTGTATGCCAAAGACACACTTCTTTGGATTAAGGTAGACCTTATATTCTTCAAGTCTATCAAAGATGCCACTTAATGCTGCTATGTGGTCTTGCCTCTTTCTGGATTTTTCCAATATTTCATCAACATAATCTTCCACAATCTTATGGATCATGTCATTAAAGATTAAGGTCATGGCTCTTAGATATGTTGCTCCAACATTCTTTAGGCCAAACAACATCATGTTCCAATAGTATGTCCCCCATGGACAAGTAAAAGTTGTTTTGTGTTGATCTTCTTTAGCTATCATGATTTGGTTATACCCAGAGAGTCCATCCATTAGTGAAAGCATATCATGTCTTGTTGTCATATCTATGATCATATCAATGTTGGGAAGTGGGAAGTCATCTTTGGGACATGCCTTGTTCATGTCTCTAAAATTTGTGCATATACGGATGTCCCCATTGGGATTTCAAATAGGTACCAAGTTTGATACCGACTCTAGATAGTCAATTGGCCATATGAACCCTGCATCAAGTAACTTCTTCAATTCCATTTTAACCAAAAAATATATCTGGGGATGCATTTTTTTGAGCTTTTTTCTGATAGACTTTGCTTCGGGGTAAACTGCTAGATGGTGGACCACAATCTCTAGATCAAGCTCGGGCATGTCGGCATAGCTCCATGTAAAGTTGACCTCTCTCTCCCTTAAGAAGGAAGCTAGGAGCTCCTATTCTTCTGACATCAGTGATTCAACATAAAATGTGATATGCAGAGTTTCCTCTCTTCCTAAGTTGACTGGGTTGCACTTTTTAGCTAGAACTACTGACTTTTCCTGATGTAAAGAATTGAGAGGAAAATTTAATCCTTCATCCTCGAGCACCTCAAAGAGGTTTCCACCATTGGATACATAATTTATTTTTACTATTTTTGGGTCAGAGAGTACCAAAGTGTGGTTTTCACTCAAAGATTTTGAGATTATTCTTAATTTTTCGCTTTTGTGACTAAAGAATTCAATTGTTTCCCCATAATAGGCTTGTGTGTCTAGTATGATTTCAAACCAAAATTTATGATCTTCATATGGTACCATGTTTTGCAGTCCCATGAATTCTGAGAGTGCCTCATCATTTTTGAAAGTGTCTAGAACCGGTGGTCCTCATTGGTTGTAATCAATGTGTTGGGGGTAGACTAGGTTTATTTCATGGGTTTAACTAGTTGACTCAAATGACACAGTACTAATCATAAGGAGAAAGGAATTATCAAAAAACATAGGTAGATCAGTTATGGCATATTCCTCATCATCATTACTACTACAGATGTTGGTTATGTCAAATGTGAAGTTGTCTATGACTCGACCAGTAGATATGCATAAGCGAAGTTTGACTGTTGTTGGATGAGGGGGAGTCTTGACTACTAAAACTGGGGGACCTCATCCACATGTGCTTATACTTAGAGGGGTACATCTGAGGCCAATATTTTTCATTTGTACCTTAGGAATGATGGGTATTTGAAGTCCGTTGTCATTCTATCCAAGCCTTTGGTTTCTTTCATAGCCCATGGCGAGTATCATTTGTAAGCCTTTACTACTATCATCCATAGGTAGGTCAGCTACTGGTTTGTTGTCTTGGTACAGGAGATGGGGTGGGTCCTCTTCTATTATTTCCCAACCTAGGTCTCCCCAACTTCTAAATCTAGAGGGGTTAGCTCTAAAGGTTTGGGGTGATGTTCCAGCTGGTTGGGGTTGCCCATGGGACCTAGGAGATTGTGGTAACTCTCCTACCATGAAAGCACCTTTCTTCATTTTATAATCCCCACACTCATTGTCTTGGAAAATGACCTTGATATCAGAGATGGCGGGGATGGCAGGTGTCTTTATTGCAGAATTGGAGGCGAGAGTAGCTAGATCAGTGTATGCAGTTGAGAAGGCTTCACCGTTCTTAGGTAATTGGGGGATTTTGTAATATTTGGCTTCCATATTTTTGCAATAGTAAAAGGGTTTAGGATCCCCATGGACCGTTACCTCTTGGCCTTGGTATAAAAACTTTACACATTGGTGGAAGGTGGAAGCAACAACTTGCATCCCATTAATCTAGGGATGCCCCAGGAGAATATTATAAGAAAATTCCAAGTCAAGAAATTGACATGTTGTTTCCATGATGGCCGACCCTACTTGAAAAGGGAGTTGGATTGTTCCCTGAGACACTCTTTCTTGATCATCATAAGCTCTGATAGTGATTCCTTTTCCTTTTCCAACAACATCTTGGAAGAATCCCAAGATTTCTATTAATTTAAGGGTGCATATGTTCAACCCTGCACCTCCATCCACCAAGACTCTTTTGACCTTATCTTTTATGGACATAAGCCTCAAGATGAAGCACATGATTATAAGATGGTTGTGTTGGAAGGTCTTGTTATGAAAATGTCAGGAGATGAGGTGTGGTGAGGTGTGCGACCATAGCTTGGAATTGATCTTCATCAAGATTGGTGGGGATAGAAGATGAAGGCCAAGGCTTCTTCTAGGATCTCTCTATGGGCTTGTGAAATCTTCAACAACTCCATGATGCAGATTTGAGTTGTGGTTCTTTTCTACTAATTGAGGACATTGTATCCACTAGGCATGGATCTTGGTTTTGAAGTAGGTGCTCTAGGAGGCTTATATTATCCTACAATGGTAAATTTTCCACCTTTTGTGGTGACTCCACAATCAGCTTGGGCTAATTTGATGGTGATAACAATGCAATACTCATCTAGGGATGTGACGACATGGTCATATACATGATTCACGCTTTTGAAGGTACCCTTTCCTAAATCATTGTTATTGTTCCCTTTGTTGTTATGATTGGGAATTAGATTCGTGTAGATCTTGACATTTTGATTTCCCATTGGTTGTTCCACATTTATGATTTTATCATCAATGAGGTCTTGGATCAATTTTTCAACCTCATGCAACTGGAAGTTGTGTGTCCCTTGATTTTGTGGAAATCACAAAGGTGATTTTCATTATACCACAGTGGTTTTACCAAGGGATCTTGATAGTTATCATAGGTGGGGATTGTGACGAGTTTCTCCTCCACCAGTCTTTTCATGATGGATTCAGTTAATTCCCCAAGGGCTTTGTACTTCCGCTTGGGGGAATTTGTTGTTTCGTTGGGGTGGCCCCCTTTGATCACTCACATTGTTCACCATTTGGTTATTTGGTTGCTAAGTCATAGTGTTAGCTTGTCAATTTTTCTAATTGTTGTTTTGGGGTTATTGTTGGGGTGTTGGTGTGTTTTGTCGAGGAGCACTGATGACAACATTGGCATCGAAAAATGCCATCATTGGTAATGTTTCTATTTTTTTCCCATGTGCGAGGTTTGTCATTATAGCTGGTGGATGGGTGATTGTTTTGCTATTCAAGATATGTGGGTGTCCCCCCTTGGGAAATAAGGGCTCGTTCAATGTTAAGCTCCTTGTAAATCAATTGGTCATATGTGGTGATACCTTGCACCTTCAGATGGAATGCCAAGGCTCCTTCAAGATTTGAGATGATGGTGTGTTGTTCTTCAGGCATGACCCATTTGCTCCTATTGGCCTTGTTTTGCCATTTTTGTAGGAAGGACGCAAATGATTCATTTTTTCCTTGTTTAAGAGCCGATAGTTCCTCTAAATTGACATCCATACCGATATTGAATGCATATTTTTTTATGAATGCATCTACTATTTCTTGGAATTTCTTGATGCCAGCAGGAAGGCGAGAGAACCAATCCATGGCTTGGCTAGCCAAACTTCTAGGAAATAGCAGCATCAAATATGTATCATCATATGCAACTTCCATGCAATGTACTTGGAATTCCCTAATGTGATCTTCAAGGTTTCCCATCCCAGGGTATTTATCAAATTTGGGAATTTCAAATCCCTTTGGGAGTGGTTTCATTGCAAGACTCCTATCAAATGGATAGGGACACAAGTTGCTAGGTGTCTTTGTGGTTTTCCCTGATTGAAGATCAAGAACTTGTTGGGAGAGCAACTTGATTTGTGCTATCACATCGTTTTGCAGATCAAGGGGTGGAATGAAGGTTTTTTGTGGTGGTTCAATCATTGGTTGGATGGGCAGATTGGTTGGTGTATTAGTGGATGGTGCTTGCACATTTTGTTGTGCCAAGTATGCTTGTAATTGTTGTTGTACCAAGAATGATTGATGTTGGTCCTATTGATGTTGCACTAATAGTGCCTATTGTTGAGCTTTTTGTTGTTGTTGCACCAACAACGCTTGTTGTTGGGCTGCACTAGTCGAGATGCTTCTTGTTTCTCTTGGTATTGTTTCAGCGCTTGTTGGACACTTGTTATTGTGCTACTTGTTGTGTGAGGTACTATGCTTGTGCTTGTGCTTGTTCTTGCACTTGTTCTTGTGCGACATGTGTAGATTGTGCAACTTGAGCTGCTTGGGAAGCTTCTTGTTGTTGTAATAAGGCCTAGGCTTGAGCAACCTATTGTGCTTGTTGTGCAGCTAGTTGTGCTTGTGCTTGCTGAGTGGCTAGTTGTGTAGCTTGTCAGTTTTGGATTTGTTGGAGTTCCTTTTGATATGAAACTTGTAACACAATGTTGTATTGGTTTGATGTCTTTGAGTTGGGTGGCGGAGGTGGTGGTAGATTTGGAATGGTGTTTGTTGTTGTGATGAGAGGCAATGTTGTATTGATAATTAGGATTTGCGTGGTGGATGATGCGATTGATATGCTTGATCCTTGAGGCACCATGTTTTGAGATATTTGAGGGACGATCGATGATGTGATGGTAGCTTGTGTTACTAGGATGGCTGCCATCTGTTGTGATATTGATGGCAAGATAGGCAGATTCAATATGATGCTTTGATTGATGCTTGGGGGGTTTCTTTGATTGAGTGGTGGTAACAGAGGTAACCCCAAAGTGAGTAGTGATATGGATGTTGATGGCAAGGGTGGAAGTGGTGGAAAACTAAGTGGTATACTTCCTTGGGGAAATGATGAAGATGAAGGGTCAAAGATGCCCCCTAGTCCAAATAAGTCACCTTCTCCCCACAAGGTTATAGGGAGAGAGGTTTGAGGTGTTGTGTGAAATGATGATGGGTCATTAGGATTGTGAAAGGTGAGGGGGACATATGGGTGTAATGGATTTTGGGGGATGGGTTGCCCCGAGATAGTGTTTGCGTCCAAATTTTGATTACTCAAAAGGGGGTGTGTTTTTAGTGCATTGAGAAATGTGTTTCCCTTGTTAACAATGGGTTGAGTTGGAGCAATGGATGATGTAATTTGAGGGATGATTTGAGTAATGTTTTGAATTGGGGGTGTGGATGAAATTGGGAATGTGATTGAAATTGGGGGCATGATCCCAAGAGGTGGTTCCAAAATCGTGCTCACATCATAATTAAAAGGGAGTTTAGCCCCTTGTTTTGCTAATTCAAGCACGTATTGTGAGGGATGGAGCTTCATCACGATATTGACAATTCTATGATTCTTGGGATTTTGAACCATTTCGATGATCTCATCTTGTGTCATTCCGAAGGAATTATTGGTGATATCCTCTACTTGACCTTCCTCTTGAGGATTTTGTGATGATGAAGGAAGATTAGTCAAGGGATTGCTTTATCCAACAAGATTTATTTCAGCATTGGTTTGAATTAGGTCACTTGAAGTGGATGTTTATTTTTTGGCCTCCATGTTCCTCTTGTGTTGTGATCTAGTTTGTACCATAAAATAGGGATCAATTTTCAAGAATGTGGGAAATGAATCTCTAATTCTTTGGATTGATCTAACTTTAGGTACAAAAGAGAAAATTTAGGATGATTTAAGGATCAAAGGTGTGATGATGAAATGTGTGAAATATGAATGATATGGATGGTGAAACTCTAAGAAGATCTTGAGGGGATGCTAGAATTTTTGGACTTTTTTTGGATTCTTGGATTTTTGGATTTTGATTTTGGGTTCTTGGATTTTGATTTGACCTTGATTTGGTTTCAGATTGTTTTAATTTTGGATAATGAAAAAATGGATCCCAAGATGTTGGATGTTATCTATGGGATAGACTTGCTCACAAGATGATAATTTGACTAAGTGTAGGGAGAAGGATGCATCTACCCACACCTAACCAAACAAGATGATTTTATAATAATTTAACTAAGGATATGGAGAAGGATGCATCTACATATACCTAGCTAAAAATAATAATTTTGATGTTTAATTCAAGGATTTTGATTCATGGATTTTCCAAAAATTCTAGCATAAAGGATGATTTCAAGATCTTCAAGAGTTGTTTGTGAGATGATTTTGATTGATGTTTGAAAGATGGATGAATATTTTGATTTGATCCTATGTCTACCTAAAAAGACTCTTGTTTTACAAGACCTCATTTTTGAAGAACACACTTTACTTCTCATACAAGATGCATGCTCAAATTCCCGAAAATATTTGGATTTTGACAATAATAAAATGAGTACAAATTGGGATTATTTCTTGAAGCACTTCTGTAAAAGTTGAAAATCAATCTTTGTTTGAATTCATAGAGTGTTGAGAAATGCTTTTGACGATCTTTTGGACTAAGAGCTTTTGACTTTGGTTTCCAGATCTTGATCTTGCATGAAATCATTTGAGACACATGTGTGGGGTTCAATTGTTCTTGGCTTTGCTTAGTGACTTCTTTTTACCACAAATAATTCTTGATTAGGTTTCCTCAAACTAAATGTCGAATGTCCTAACTTCTTATCATCCCACAAAGTGTATTATGTGGAAATAAAGGAAATTAAGGAAAATTTTTCCTATTGTTGACTTTTGTAAGCAAATTGAGATATAAATTCAAATGTTTAGAAACCTCTAAGGATATAGTCCCCAGGGAAAGTAATAACACATGAATTTTATTGAAGATATTTGCTTCATAAAGGGTTTCAATTTTAGATCAAGAAAAGTGTTTTGTTTCTAAGAACATGTACAACCCTATGGATATTGATGAGCCTAGTTTTTGGTCTAGTTTTGGGGAGAATCTATAGTCTATTTGCTCATAGATGTCATGGACTTTAATGCTTGAGTGTTGGTATTGGAATACTATTTCCCTCAAACCATTGACATTTGATATTACCCTATCTCTCCAAGCTTTAATGATATTTGGCATAATATGTGAACTATCTATATTGATTTTGCATGTGGTTATTGAATGTCTCTTAAGGTAGTTATAGATGTGTAGTTATTATGCATACTGACCTTGCCATGTAGATTTAATGTACTAAGTTGAGGAAGACACCGCTAGCTAAGCATACACCATAAACTCCCAGCAAAAGGAATCGCTCCAAGTCAAAAAAGTCTGGTGGTAGAAAATTCTCCATGCAGCTGAGTGTAGCTACCTTGTTTTAGTGGATTTTAATGATTGAGCATGCACGAGCATTACTGTTGTGCTAAGTCTGCGTCTAACTTGCATGTCTAACCAAGTTCCATGCATGTGTTACTGCCATCGATCCACTTTCCCTGCTTTCCCTAATTGGTGTCCTCCCAGTCATGGAGTTGACTACCTTGTTTAGCTGATAGCATAAATAATAATCTGATGCTCCTCCCTCCTAGTTTTTTTAGTCAATTTTTTAGTGAGAATAGAGGAAGAGGTTGCATGATTTGATATTGTACTCTAGTTTTGATACATTACTCTTTGTATTCATGATTTATAGTGAATTAAATAGAGTTTTGAGTTCGAGCATCTAAGTTCTTGTTAGTTTAGAGGATAATTATCCAAGGGGGCCCACTCGGTGAGTAATCTATTCCATTAGTTTAGCATTAGTTTAGTATTACTTTGTGTTTAGTACTTAGTTAGAAATATGGCACCGATTGTTCCTGTAGCCACTAGAATTCCATTTTGTGTCTGTTCCTACAACCAAAGAAGACATAATAGTTTCCTATTTGCTGCTAAGATCTTTTATTCCTATTATGAATTTTAGTTCAGCATAGTTGATGGTTGATGCTCAACATTTGCTTTATTTCCTTTCAAGCAATTTACTTCCAGTATTGTGTGCTTCTTAGCTGTAGATTAGGAATGGCTACTTGAGAGTGTCTCGTGCACATACTATGCTGGCCCATTTCAAGTTCACATCCCTGGGTTGACAATTTAAATGGACCTTCATGATGATTAAAGTAGCTATTTATGTTAGATGTCTAATCTTTGAATCATGGCTCTAAAGGCTGAGTTATGAAATCATTGTAGGAGGCCAAAATTTTTGGCATCATTGCTAGGGATGGTGTCAAGCTAAGAAATTTTTTGGAGTCATTGTTAGTTTCTTGCTATAGTATTTATGAATTTATTCTTAGTATATCCTCATTTAGGAAGTAATGACCTCTTTATTCATTACCAATTTTTTGTGTGAGCTGACTAATAGTGAGTAAGACCACATGCATAGAGGAAGGAGAAGGGACGCTTATGGGAGATTCCTTCCTAACAATCCTAATCCATCCCAGCTAGTTGAATATCAAAATCTACTAGAAGAAGAAGAAGAAGATCCACACCCTTTTGCTAATGCATATCCTGATCTGACTAGCACTAAAGTCTCCTCTGAAGATCAAAATTAGCTTGAGAACCCCCTTGCTTTGGAACCACATCAAGTAGGCATGGGTGATGAAAATGGGAATAGACTTAACCCACCAACTTTTCCTTTTCCCATTTTCCATCAAAATGAAGTTGACAACATCAAGAACATTCCTACTTCAACACTGCCCAAGTTTTATGGACCTGTGATAAAAGATCCTGATACCTTCTTATTTGAGTTTGACATACTCTGCAAAATTTATGATTATACTACTAATGCCCATTAACTTAAGTTATTTCCTACCACTCTAAAGGAAGCTGCATTAAGATGGTTCATGTGCCTAAGCAGAGATACTATGGAAAATTTGGAAGACATGAAGATAAAATTCCTTGATAAATTCAAGGTATACTGCAAGGGTGGTGACATGAGAGGAGGTGACATTTTCAGGATGCAACAGAAGGAATATCAGAGCTTGGAAGACTACATTGCAATATTTCTATTTTTCCTACAAAAAATATCCACACCATGCACTTAATGGGGATTCACAAAATTTATTTTTCCTAAGAGGAATCAATGACAGTTGCATTGATTCCTTGGACCTCATGGCAGGAGGAGATATCTCCCAAGTTCCTTGGGAGGATATCAAGAAAATATGTTAGAACTACTCTAGGACAACTTCAAAGAAAGGGAGAGTTTATCAACCTTCCATGGGTAAGACAACTATCGATGGAGTTTCAATAATGGAGATTACTCATTTGCTGGAATATTTTAAGAAAGACATTATCAAAAATCTAGCTACTCAGTTAGATACACTTCAAGACAAGAAGAAGCAAGATGAGGAAGAGATGATGTTGAAAGAGTATTGTCCCCACTGCAAACAAAAGAAGAAGGATTGCAAATGTTAGATGTTAGCTAACCTAGAAAGCAAGTATATTTCACCTGAGTTCAAGCCAATTTAGATTGAAGAAGCCAAATCTACTTTGTTACACAAAGGAAGCCTTGGGATCTAAGACAAGGTATGCCACCATATCCACTATCCTATGCTGGGCCATATTTTAACTCTTATTCATTTGGTAACAAATGGTAGCACCAATATCAACCATAGCCTTGGAGTAACCCTCCAAATGCTTGGCCCATTCACCAAATTTCTCCAAATTGGAAACAATTTCAAGGGAACTGGAAACCACCTCTAGGAAATTAGCAGCAAATAAATCAATGGAGAGGAGGACATCAATGGCCTACTAAGACAACCAATTACACGCAGCCACCTTCTCAGTCCCAGTAGCCTACTCTAATGCCTTCACCTACAAATCCAAGCTCAAATGCACCTAAACCAACTCAGCTACTAGCTCAGCCCACATCCAATCCTAATAAAAAGCTACAACAACAACCTATATACTCTGTTGTTTCAAATAAATTCCCTACATATGTTTTGAGTGTAAGTGATATCCATCTATGTTCAGGAACCACTCTACTAGGCCCTTCCAAGCCCATCATAACTGAGCTTCCTATAGAAGAGAAGGAGCCTCTGGATGACCCCATTCAGCCAAACACACCAAAAAATCCTGAACCAATCCAATTCAAATAGACGAAGCAAGAACCACCATTTCCTCAGATATTAGAAATTTGCAGGAAGAAAGAAGAAAGGGAGGATACAACTTTTGATATCTTGGATCAGCTAAAGCATATATGTGTTTAGATACCCCTATTATAGGCCATAAAGGATGTTCCAATCTATGACAAAGGTATCAAGGAAGCTTGTCTTAAGAAGCTAGGTAGAAAGAAGAAAGACCTAAGTACAGTTCATGTGGTGGGCCAGATAGCTGATATCATGTTGGGAAAAGTGACTATTCCAAAGTATAATGACCCAAGCAGTCCTTTGGTCATAGTTTTCATAAACAGGATCCAAGTGAAAAATGGTTTGATTGATTTAGGGGTAACAAACAATGTAATTACCAAAGACATCCTACAACAACTAAATATTGCAAGTATGAGATCTACTCCTATTGTCTTGTAGCTTGCTGATAGCTCTACTATTAAGCCTGATGGTGTAGTGGAGGATCTTGTGGTAGTTCTAGACTCCTGGGAGTATCCAAGACTTTATGATTTTTTCTCCTAAGGCTACACTAGGCGAGTATCCCATCATTCTTGGAAGGCCTTGGTTGGATACTACAGATGCATACATTGGATGTCATTCTTGTGACATGACCATTTTTGATGGGAGGAGAACTAAATTTTTTTTTCTCTATCCACCTTCTCAACCATCTCATGATGAATATAATTCTATTTTTCCAAAAGTTGGTGAAGAGGCCGAGGATGCTAACTATGTGGTGAAGCGTATGATTCTGGGAAGAAGCTCTTTCATGAAACTCCAAGATGTGGATGAAGTGTTGGATAATCTCATTTAGAATCATTATGAAGTGGAGGAAGCATCATCTTCTACTTCAGTCGGGACACTTATTCCTTCTCTTCCTGCAACCATTGTTCTTGCAGACATTTTTCCTATAGCCACTCTTTCTATAGCAATGTTCATGCACACATTCTTCCTACAACAAGAGGTATGTTCCATACATTGCTTCCATGTGAACTAAAGGTACCATGTATTAATGAAGTAGCCATGATAGAATTAACTACACAAATCCAAGTGTTTAAAGGAAAATACCTGAATGTTAATAGTAAGTTGAATAAAGAGCAACAATTGTTATTGGAACACCTATTAAGGGCCCATCAACATGTATTTGCATGGTATTATCATGACATGAAAGGTCTAGATCCTAAATTTTGTACACACAAAATTTATATCAAAGATGATTGCACTCTAGTAAGACAGTCACAAAGAAGAATCAAACCTAGACTAAGAGAGATTGTGAAAGAAGAATTGCAGAAATTACTAGATGTGGGATTTATATACCCCATTTTAGATAGTTAGTGAGTGTCTCCATTAGTTATTGTACCTAAGAAAGGAGGGAAATGGAGAGTTTGCATTGATTATAGAGAGCTTAATGCTGCCACCAAGAAGGATCACTTTCCTTTACCCTTTATTGATCAATTTTTGGACACACTTGCAGGAAAGCAATATTTCTCTTTTCTAGATGGATTCGGCGGCTACGACCAGATCCAAATTACACTAGAAGACCAGAAGAAGACCACATTTACCTATCCATGGGGGACCTATGCCTATTTGGTACTCCCATTTGGCTTGTCCAATGCACCTACAACTTTCTAGAGGGCAGTCATTAGCATCTTCTTAGACATTTGTCATGATTGCATGGAGATTTATATGGACGACTTCACCACTTATGGTACTGATTTCAATCAAGCATTGGATAATCTCAAGAGAGTCCTACAAAGATGTGAGGATCAAAATTTTTCCTTGAATAGTGAAAAGTATTTAATGATGATGCAAGAAGGTGTAGTTCTTGGCCACTACATCTCCCACAAAGGAATTCAAGTAGACCCTGAAAAAATTGAGGTAATCATAAATCTGCCTACACCTACAAAATAGAAGGATGTTAGGAGTTTCTTGGGCCATGTAGGATATTATAGGTGATTCATCAAGAATTTCAGCAAGGTAGAAGCACCATTGTATACTATTCTCATTAAAGATGTTGAATTTCAGTGGACTGAAGCTTGTGACAAAGCATTTTCTAACTTTAAGGCAACTTTGACTCATGCCCTTGTACTCAAAGGACCGAATTGGGAGCTTCCCTTCCACATCCACACTGATGCATTAGACTACGCCATAGGATTAGTCTTAGGGAAAAAAGAGGGAGTTGTTGAAAATGTTATTTAATTTGTTACCAAAAATTTCCAAGGAGCTAAATTCAATTATACAGTGACAAAGAAAGAGATGCTGGCAATAATCTATGCACTAAAAAAATTCAGACATTACATAACGGGCTACCAAATCTTTGTACACACTAATCATGCTACCATCAGGTATCTCATGAATAAACCTTTGATCATAGGTAGATTGCCAAGATGGTTATTATTGATGTAGGAGTTTGATATAACCATTGTAGATAAGCCAAGGAAGGCTAATGTTGTTGCAGATTTTTTTTCAAGGCTAACTACATCGGAAGATAATTAGCCCATAGATGACTTTTTTCTTGATGAACATCTATTCTCTCTCAGTGTACAAATACCTTGGTATGCTAACATAGCCAATTACTTGGTTGCAGGTAGAATTCCTTCTCACTTCTCTCCAAAAGAGAAAAGGGAACTCGTTGAAAAAACTTTTCCCTTCTCTTGGAATGCTGGATGTTTGTTTTATATTGGACCTAAGCATGTCATGAGAAGATGTGTGAGAGAAGATGAGACATGAAATTTTGCATGCATTCAGAAATGAACCATGTGGAGGACACTTTGTAGACAAGAGGACAACAATGAAGATTTTTAACATAGGATATTACTGGACAACACTCCATAACGATGTAGGAAGGTATACCAGAAAATGTGATAGATGTCAAAGAATGGGCAAACCAACTAGATATGATGAGATGCCACTTTTCCCTCAGATAGTAATCACTCCCTTTGACAAATGGGGATGAGATTTTGTGGGACCAATTGACCCTCCATCAAATGGTAAGTATTATATACTGGTACACACTAATTATGTAACTAAATGGGTAGAAATTAAGGCCATGAAACATGCAAGAAATATCAAGGTTGTAGAGTTTCTTTATGAGGAAATTTTCACATGATATGGAGTCCCAAGAGAAATAGTGACTGACCAAGGGCCACAATTCACATCAACTCTTGTTGCAGCACTAGTAAATGAGTACAATATAAGGCACATAAAGTCTACTCCTTATCACCCCTAGGCTAATGGCCAAGTTGAGGTGACCAATAGAGTAATTGAAGCAATCCTAACTAAAATAGTACCTGTCCATAGAAAGGATTGGGCAAATAGATTACCAGAAGTTGTTTGGGCCTATAAGACAACATGGAAAACAACTATAGGCTTCACCCTATTTGAATTGTTGCATGGGAAGACAACCATGATGCCAATTGAATTTGAACATAAGACTCTGTGAACTATAGTGGATTTAAGGATGGATATTTCTGAAGCACAAAGAGAAAGAATCATGTAGTTCAATGCTTTGGATGAGATAACAAGAGCATCCCAACAACATACAAAAGTAGTGAAGAATCAGAGAATCAAGTGGCATGAAAAATTTATCAAGGATAAGAAGTTCAAACTAGGAGATTGGGCCTTGCTCTATGATTCAAGATACTAGGACAATGCAGGAAAATTGCAGACAAGTTGGCTAAGCACATATGAAGTTGTTGAGGTATTTCCTAATGGAGTTGTTCAGCTCACCACCATTGACCCTGTCAGGTTCAAATTACTTGTCAATGGTCATCACCTCAGATTATACCACAAGCCAAGTTTTAAAGAAGAGTTCCTACAACAATTCACCCAACACTTAGAGCTTCCTACAGCCAAAGGCGATAGACCTAGTGTCCCTCCTTCATCCTAATTGAGGTACGTAATTTCCATAATAAAAACTTTCACTTACGTGGAAGTCCATTTCTCTATTTATCCACCCATCCACCCATCCATCACCAGCTTTCTCTCTCTTCCACCTCATCTTCATTTATTGGTCAATTCATTTTTCAACAAGGCAAGTGTTACTTTATCTATGATATTTGTGGAAAATATTCCACACACTCAGGTATGTGTGCATTAATTGCTATCTTTAATCATTTTTTAAGTACGTTCATTTAATCACTGTACATTAGTATAGAAGTTTGCATAAAATGCCATCATTCCCTATCACATCACCACTCCCATCTTGCATGTGTGGAAACATGCCAAAACTTAGGTTGGGGGAGGGGACTGAAAAAAGATGGAAATATTTTTATTGTCCATGTGTCAAACCATATTAGGCTGTGTCAGAAATTTAAAAATGAGTTGATTTGAAATTGAGAAGATGGCTTTCATGTGTGAAGTGAGAAAAACTATAGCCGCCATTTCTTCCTATCATAATTTCCCTTTAACACTCCTTTTCTTACCATTATTTCACTATCCTAATCTTGAATTGCAAGAAAAAATGAAAAACAAAAGGAAGGAAATTCAATCGACGCTGATACTAGAAATCTAGCAGGTTGGTCCTGAGATTTAGCAGACACTGTAGGGAAGTGCATTTTATTTTTAGATGGGAATTTCAAGAAAGAAGGGGAATTGCATGAAAGGAAGTTGGTGAGAATTTGTTTGATTGTAGACAATGGGAGGTGGGTTAATTCAAAATGTACCCATGACACATGATATTTTACTACAGGATGCACAATGCTCGACCAAATTTCAAAATTGTGGATGGATAGATTAATTTTTGAAGTTGGATGATTTTGATGAAGGCATTGCCCTTTAATTTTCCCAGAAGTTTTCAAAAGGGAAAGCCACAGTAAGAGGGTTAGAAGTTGTGGCAACAAAGGAAAGAATTGCATAGGTTATAGGGTTACCTACTAATGGTGAAAATTACCCTACTTCTAGAGACACCAGGTCAACTAGGGCCGAATTCATAATGCCAAATGACCCTCCATTGAGCATAGATAAACATGGTGCAAATAGAATGTCTCTGCCCAAGCCATGGAAGCAGATAGTTGTGTATGTTATCAAATACATCACTTGTGATGGTCGCCAATGAAATTTTCCTTTTGTGCACTTCAAGCTTTTAAATCACATAAGGCATGAAAGGAGGATGAATGTGCCCAATATGTTGTACAATCTTCTCTCAATCATGGTGTCCAAGACCCAGAAAGGTAGCGATAATTCTGCTTCCCACCATTGCTTGATTAAAATTCTAGGTGAAAGGTCTTTGCATGATGT
Organism: Sequoia sempervirens; assembly: GCA_007258455.2. Lineage (NCBI taxonomy): Eukaryota > Viridiplantae > Streptophyta > Pinopsida > Cupressales > Cupressaceae > Sequoia > Sequoia sempervirens. Next base: position 1,006,992,778 of record VDFB02281492.1, on the reverse strand, counting down.
ATCTGGAATGACCTAGGAAGAGTTTGTCAATGTTGAGCATTTTCCACCTAGGGCTATACCTCAATCCCATAGGTCTATCAGGAGAGTAAGCATGACTAAAGCCATTTATAGTGCTTCAACCTCTGGTGTTGGTTCTAGCATGAATCCTCCTACAGTAGAAGAAGCCATAGAAATTAGTTCTTTTAAAATAGAGCACTCAAAAAAAGAAAGCTCTTCCTTGGATTCTGATGATGAAGTTCCTCTTGAAACCCTCATGAAAAGTAGGGCACAATAGAGAGAGGAAGAAATGAGAAAAGGGAAGGCTAAAAAAAAACCTATAGAAAGAAAAGTGCCAAGTTCTAAGAAGAGGAAAACTAATACTATTCATCCTGCAGCCAAAGGAAGATGTGAGAAACCTCCCAAGAAATCAAGACTAGTCGAGCCTACAATTGGTGCACCTCTGCAAGAAATCCCTAAACTTGGTGAGACCTCCCAAGAGGACCTTGAACCTCCAAATAGAGTAGGAGAATGTTGAAAAAGGAGAAGACATATTTAAGAGAGAAACAAATATAACACTGGCCAATCTTGCTAGCATTGCAGAAGAATTGGAAGGAAATTAGGACTTCATTTAGAATGAGGAAGAGGTCATGCAACATGAGCAAGAGGTCCTGTAGCAACAACTAGAACCAGAGCAGGAGTTCCTGCAACTGCAATAAGAACAAAAGTCACTGCAACATAAGGAAGAAGAAAAAACACCCTTAGATCCAGAGATAATTGGACAGCCAGAGCTTGTGCAAATCTTGCCATATGAGGAGTTGTCATCAACAAAAAGACTGGCAGGCATTCATAATCCTCCCGAATTTATAGTACATGAGACAATTTTGAATTTATGGAGAGGAATGCTAAGAAGGGAGGAAGAATGGGAAAGGAAAAACATAAATTGAAGGAGGAAATCCAAAGGATGAAGAAATTAAGGATAAAGATGCAAAAATTACCACCCTGAAGCAAAGGGTAAATGATATGGCAGCTCTAACGCTAAAGATTCTTGAATGTAGAGACCCTCCATGGGTCTATGCTCTGATCCTAAAAGAGAAATATCTCTCTTTTAAGATGTCAATACTTGTGTTAGGTTTGAATCCATTTATTGATACCCCTATGGAATTTTTCAATGCTTATAGGATTGCCTCTGAAATGAAGAATTTTCTATGTAAATTTTAATTTACATAATTATTCTATCACAAAAGACCATGATTGGAATCCATTGTTTTATGTTGGGGATGTTCAATTGAGAGTGTCCATGTCTTGGGTGCAAAACTATATTAGTTGGGGACAACAACATGGTGCTTATAAACAATTGGAGACTGATATCCCTCTACTTGTTAGGGCTAAGTCAAGCAACCCAAGTGATATTTACAGAGAATGGCACAAAATGTTGCTTAGATCGAGTTATGGAAACATGATTATGCCTTGGATTGAGGTAGTTTACATTGAGTATGAGGTAAAGACAACAACAAAAGAGGAAATCGTGAGGAGATACCTACCACAAATATGGAATAGTTTGACTGATAAGGTGAAATAGAGTATTCCATCCATAATTATACTCCAACATTAAAAATAATCAAGAGGCATATTAAGATTGGAAGAATGCAGGGATGGTCTTGGTTTCCCCTAATTTTTTAGCCACCCATGTTCATGTGGTTTGTGCCAAATTTTAGATTATACTAGGATGACATTACTGCAAAGGGGCAAAGATGGGACAGGTTTGACAGATTGGGAGGATTCTTTTGGAATCCTAATTCACATACTATAGGCACTGATGTTGGACAACTATCAGTTGCAAATTTCAGAGCTTTGACCAAGTAGAAGAACAACTCTTGCCCTGCTGGAGGACTAGTAAAATGTTAGGTTGCGGTGAGTGATGAGCATAGCTTTTGGTCTAATTTTGGGGAGAATCTATAGTTTATTTTCTCATAGACATCATGGAATTTAATGATTAAGTGTTGGTATTGGCATAATTTTTCCCTCAAACCATTGACATTTTATATTACCCTATGTCTACAAGATTTAATGATATTTGGCATAATATTTGAACTATCTATATTGATTTTGCATGTGGTCATTGAATGTCTCTTAAGGTGGTTATAGATGTGTAGTTACTATGTGTACTAACCTTTCCATGCAAATTTAATGTACTAAGTTGAGGAAGACACCACCAAGTGAGCATGCACCATAAACACCTAGCAAAGGAATCACTCCAAGTCAAAGAAGTCTGGTGGCAGAAGATTCTCGATGCAGCCAAACATAACCACCTTGTTGTAGTGGATTTTAATGATCAAGCATGCAAAATCATTACTATTGTGCTGAGTCTGTGTCTGACTTGCATGTCTAACTGGATTCCATGCATGCCTAACTACCATTGGTCCACTTTCCTTGCTTTCCCTAATTCATGTCCTCCTAGTCGTGGAGTTGACTACCTTGTTTAGCTAATAACATAAATAATAATATGATGCTCCTTCCTCCTAACCCTTTTAGTCAATTGATTAGTGAGAATAGAGGAAGATGTTGCACTATTTGGTATTGTACTATAGTTTTGATACATTACTCTTTGTATTCATGATTTACATTGAATGAAATAAAGTTATGAGTTTGAGCATCTATTTTTTTTTTAGTTTAGAGGATAGTTATCTAAGGGGGCCCAGTTGGTGAGTAATATGTCCCATTAGTTTAGCATTAGTTTAGTATTACTTGTTTTTTAGTATTTAGTTAGAAATCTGGCACCAACTATTGCTACAACCACAAGAAGTCCATTTTGTGTCTGTCCTTCAGCCAAAGCAAATATATTAGTTTCCTATTTTCTACTTAAATAATTTATTCTTGTTATGCATTTTAGTTCAGCATAGTTGTTGGTTGATGTTCAAAATTTGCTTTATTTCATTTCAATCAATTTACTTCTAGTATTGTGTGCTTCTTAGTTGTAGATTAGGAATGGCTACTTGAGAGTTCCTATTGCACATACTATGCTAGCCCATTTCAAGTTCACGTCCCTAGGTTGACAATTTAAATGAACCTTCATGATGCTTAAAGTAGCTATTCAGGTTAGATGTCCAATCTATGAATCATGGCTGTAAGGGCTAAGTTATGAAATAATTGTACGAGGCCAACAGATATGAAAGATTGTATTTGTTGAATCCCCCTTGGACAAGTCCAGCTACACCTACTTTTAGCAAATGGTTAGATGCTTGACCCCAGTGTCTCTCCTCCATGATACTCACTTATATGGGGCAGCCAAGAATCAATACTGATGAAACTCCCATGAAATACTTTCCATCTCTACTAAAAGTCGTAAAAGTGTGAGTGAGCTTTAGAATGATTGTTGTTGCACCAACAAATAGATCAAGGATTTTGGCCTTTTCTAAACAAGGGTTTTAATATGGGAATTTAATTCGTGGGGGACCATCCATGTGGCGAGAGACCATTGTTGCCCTTCTCATTGGAATAATCCTCATTATACTTTCCTTTGTTCAAGTACCCATACTTATATACCAGTTGGAAGTTGCTTGGCTTTAGTGTGTTGTTGGTTGGGTTGTTCCCTTAGGTGATTACTTTTTTCCACAAGGTAGACACTCTAAGATGAAAAAAAGCGAGCAAACATATCCATAGTTTGGTTGATCACTAAAAATATTTAAATTGATTGTCAAGATCATCGTGAGGCACGAGAGAAGCGCATACATCTTTTTGATGGTATTATTTTGGGTAATTGATTACAAGACAAAGAAACACATGTTCATTTTATCCTTTCAAAGCAAGAGTGACTTCTATTTAAGCACCAAAGGAAGTGTGGGATTTTGATTATTCAATTTTTAACCTTAAACAAAATCTAGTATATTTTCCTAAAGTTCTTTTTAAACCCTTTGTATCAAAATGAAAACTTTTGTAGTGTTATTTTTAGTGCCCAAAATAAATTTAGTGTGTCCTAAGCACATGAAAGGTAACAAATCCATAGAAGAAATATTATAAGTTCTCCCAAAGTGTTAAAAAAAATACAAAAGTGTTCAAAAACACTTGATGTAATGAGATGGTGATGTCATTATGAACCTTTAACATTATTTCCCTCCTTCACCTTTGATTAAGCCAACCTACAAAAAACCAGTTAGGAATGAAAAATAGAGGTTATAAAACTAGTTAGTAGCCCAAAGCAATGGAAATAGAAAAAGCTTATGTCAAAATTAACTGATTTTAAGATTTTTACTCTACTCTAGTAGTGCAACCCACATATGCGGCACTATATAGCATTGCTAAATCTACATGTGATGTTTTGCAACAGAACAAAGAGCGTGATAGTGGCATAGTTTTACTCAGCAACAAAGTTTGAAGTTTAAAAATCGCATTTCCCGAGAATTGAACCAACACTACTACAAACTACAAACTTCGTCGCTATAACCTTCCTACCCAAAAATTCAAATCTTCAAACTTCGACATAACTTGGTCATGCATGTTTTTCTTGGTTTGTAGGGAGGGTGTTTTAGGTGTCTTGTTGACCACATAGGAAGGCTTTATTTTCTATGTTTTGGTCCAAGATATTTGAAATATCTAAACTACATTCTGAATAAGGTTTCGTATGCCAGGTGTGAACATGAGTACTCCTATTTTCTTGTCAAGTAAAATTCCATCACACTAGATGCAACACCATCCTGGTTCTTTATACCTTGATGCATCACATCTATGTGTGTTATCAAACATAAGGTAAGTAGCCCTTTTAAAGTCCCAATTCGTGATAATCAAATAATCCATCTCTCATCATCATCTCAAATAAATTTGGCTTGTTGAATCCTCTTGTCATCATCTCATTTCTTCTTTCTTCTCTCTGTGCTAACAGTTAACCATCATTGCCAATGCATCCATCCTGCATCCACAAATCGTCAACATGTTGCATATCATTCACATGCATTTTCATCATCGTATAATATAGATCTGTTAGTCTAATCATCTCATAAACCATACAAATCCATAAAACATCCATTGCATAATCATATAGGCATCATCACATCATCCATCTCAAATGCAAATTGCATCATCATTTTAGTTGTTTAGGATAATATAGATTTGTTATTCTAAGCATCTTAAAACCATCTCATTTGCTATCATGTCATCATAACCATCCATACATCCATCTTGAACCTCTTTGTCATGAGATCGACCCTCAAATTGAACTTTTTGCTCGATCTCTCGAGGGAGCAATGTACCGGTATACTTCTTTCCACTAGGGCATGCGAAAAAATTATAATTTTTTTGAAATTTGATAGCGGAAAGATTATTCTTTTAACCAACACATCAAGTACATTGCTTCAAAGAGGGGCAACATCTAGACATGCAAAATGGGCAACATGCATCTAAATCTAACATAACATCAAATTCTTTTGTTAATCAAATAAAACTATTTATTTGATTAAATTCCTCCTTTAATTAAATAAATGAACTTTATTTAATTTAATCCTCACATACCTCTTTGATTAAATAAATCATTTTTATTTAATCAAATCATAGCGTCCTTTTAATTAAATAATTCACTTTATTTAATCAATATCTAAAGTCATCAATTTAAATTAAATAAATTCATCTTTATTTGATTTAACACTAACATCATCCTCTTTGATTAAACAAATCAAATCTTTATTTAATTAAATCTAAAATCATTTTATTCTCATTTTGTTTTATTTTAATCCTAAAATCTAAGTCAAAAGTCAAAATCACCTAATCTTCATTTAAATAAATCAAATCATGATTAATGCTAATCCTAATCCTCTTTTATCAAGATTTTGCAACTTGTGCACATAAACCAATTTAATTGATTTATTAATTCCTCTTTTTCATTCAAAAGAGCATCAAGATGGAATATTCTTGAAATTTGAATATTCCCTCCCACATGTCTTATCCTCCAACAAAGCATTTAACTCCTTTTACATTGTCTCTTACATGTCCCCCACTTGGAATTTAAGACTTTTTTTTCTCCCTCCAACAAGCCAACTTTCAAATTTGAAATTTGAACCTAATAGCATTTATCATGCACAATGACCAAAATGTGCACAACCTTCCTCCATTGACATGTTGACAAGTGGCATCTGGTCATTAGCTCATGTTTTGTCCCACATCCTCCATTTTCTTCAATCCTCCATGATAATTTCTTATAAATAGATGCCTCCTCTATTGTATTACTCCTCCATGATATTCTCCACAATCTAAGTCATTTGAATCCACATCCATCATCAAGGAGCTTATCAAGGATTGGGAAAGGGCTTCTTTCCACATCAAAGAAGCACCAATCCACTATGGGATAGGGTTTGATAATGTTTTTATGTGCTTTCACTTAGTTGATTTTGTTCTACTTACTTTGTTTGCATATTTTAACATGATTAACTATTTCATAGGGATGTTCTATTTGATTTGCTTAATTTAACTAACAATGTTAATAGTTGTTTGTTTTGAGCATTTTCAGATTTCAGCATCCACAGTATGTACATACATATATCGATACGTTCATATGGGCATGTCCATTTTCCATCGTACGTGTGTATTGATACATATATACATATGGATATATGTATGTACTATACATATATATATATATGTGTGTGTGTGTGTGTGTATGCATTCAATTCAGATATAACCATTCATAATTACCATTATATTGATAAAAATTTACATGTGGTACATCTATACATATGCATATACATATAATTAGATCCCATTGCTATGTATGTATATATACACATACTTCATGTATGTCCTTCTTATCAATATAACCATAATAATACAAGAAAGAACTGTTAAGCTCAAATAGATAAACATCACCCAGTAATGCATCATATAGTAAACAAGACTCTACTAATGCAGACACATCAAGTAAGGATGGCTTACCAACTTCCCACAAAATGACTCAACTCAATTATTCTACTATGGTATGTGTATGCTCAACTAGTTTATGTTACTAGTTACCAGACCAAGATTTTCTCCTGAGTGATACTTCCCCTCTAATTACATGAATTGAATGTATACCTACAACTACTAACACATGCACACAACAATTAGAGCTATTCACAAATTATGCAATATACATAATATGTCTCCAATGTTAGAATAATTATATCAATTCAATAACCATCTATTCACATATATGCAATAATTTTAACACAACATCAAATGAGACAACATTCACATATAACACATCTATAAAAAAGTACAAGCACAATTTATTCATCTCTAGAATTCACATTACACTCATATTTACCCTACATAGCAATAGTAAATAGTAATTACACAATTGGGGTGTAACAACAAGTTTATGCTTCTTGGAAACCAAAACATGGAAATACTTGGATATGTTGCAGCTATTGCAAATTCTCCTTCCCGACTGGAAATAATTGTAGATCAGAGATTGTATTCACAATTTCATCGGGTTCTATCCATAGAGTTGCCACCTCTCTTCATTGAGGACTAAACTTCAAAAATATGAAGTTATTTTATAGATTATTTTCATACTAGGTCTTCTTAAACAATAGAGCCACACATAAATCCATTTATATTTACTGCAATGCAACCCTTTCCAGGTCTAAAACCTCAATATCTGAACAAGATGTTCAAATTCACCCAATTCTTGACTCCTTCCAAAAAACACTAGAGCCTTCTGAAATTCTCATCCTAACTTCTCATTAGGGCGCTTCATCATACAAGCTTGGGTCTACTTTATCTCTTCTCAATGAATTATTTATTCTTAATTTTTCTTGATTTCCTCAAATAATGCACACTGGCACAGAGATATTTGGTTCACCACACATGCACTTAGTAGGAATTTATGAAAATACTCATGGAATTATGGGTAGATCTTGACAAAAATTTCAAGCTCAAAGGAATTACAGTATATCTTAAGCAATGATATGACAACTGACTTACAGACACAAAATCTAAACTAAAGGATGAACTTATATTTTTAAAATTTTGGACTCTAATACTTCTGATCTGGAACTAGAGACCTTGTACTGCGATGTCCCAAGTAGAGTCCCCAATTTTTTGGTTATTTTTTAAGAACCAAACTTAATATCACCAGATGCCTATGAATCTTCCATAAATTCAATGATTAGCAAAGGTAAGGATAGCCCAACGAATAGGTAGAGTCTTGCTAGGCTTCTACCTTTGCACTTTGGGCACTGTGAGACCCATGAGGGTAATCTTGACAATGTTTAGATGATGTTTTTGTGCCATTTTATCATGATCATTATGAAAAATAGATACATTCCTATAAGATGCTAATTAGATAAAAGCCTTCAAGGATTTAGCTGGCCCTTAAGAAAATTATTACCTAAAGTAAGGAATTTGTTGTACTTTAAAAAAATTCACTAAAATTAATGGTGTATTAGTGGTTTTCATTAAAATTTGTGTTTTTGGTCGGGTACAGGCCGACTCATTTACATCTACGATGACCAAACTAATAGATCAATGTTTTATCCATGGGTAACAGATTGATACTTGTAACAAACTATAATATATTAGCAATTTAAACTCAACATTTATAGGATATTAAAATATTGCTATGCAATACACAACTCATAATATCCAAAAATAGAAACTACTTAGTAATCCTTGAATTCCATTTCACAAACCTATAATTTAATTAAAGAATTTAATTAGTTCTTTGAACGAAAGGAAAAATAAAACCATACATTCAACCAAAGTGATTGAATACAAATAAAAGAGCCTTGATCATTATATTCAAAATTTGAGAGACAAAATATATAGGATATTATTTGTTCCATAATTTGCAACTCTCATTCATATGCCATTGCTAGTGGAAAACTATTAAGACTATTACAAACTAGAATGCATACCTAAGACTCAATACTATTCTATTCATCTCTGCTTGACTTTTACAAAATTTCTCTCTTATGAGCTCAAATTTTCTCCAATCAAAGACCCTTGTAATTGGCCTTGAAATCCCATTTATAGAAACATGGGAGAAGCAATATTTAGGCCAAATTATAATTTCAACCACATTTTCATTTGACATTCATTTGTATTTCAATTTCAAAACTCCCCAAGTAGTTATATTTGCACTTTGCAAAAAGGGGGAAAGCACATATGACAAAAAATTCCTTACTCACTAAAGAAGATATAAATGCCTTCCAAAAGGCATCTTTCACCATTGCAGCAACATTAAAAAATCTCATCCACATCAGCATCTAAGACAAAATATCCAAACTGGGACTCTGTTTCTGCAGTGGTTCATCATCTTCAGAATCAAAGAATGCATGTCACCTTCGTGATTTTTTTGAGACTAGAAAATTTTTCTCCCCATCATCAAATTATTCTAGACCTTCAAGTGTAAGAAGATATTGGGCATATTCTGGACCATCTTCTGCCTCATTTTCCACAACATTAGGTTCCCCCATATAAGAATCATAAGCGTTGTGGTCATTATCCTTCTTCTTTTTCTCGGTAGGCTTGGTCAATTAACTTGATTTAGTTCCATAATTTATTGTAATATGTTCCTTTATGAACATGCTACTAGGCTTTCTTGATTGTGATTCACAACTCTACTTCTCAAGTTGAGAGTATTCCTGGTTTCACCCTCCATGGGAAAAGCTCTCTTCACTACCTTTGGCTTCACATATTTCTCAGGTACATCTAACTAAGTTTCATGCATGTCATCCTGGGGCTTAGGAATTTTGACCCCCTTCTATTTGGGTTTCCTTTCTGGCCTAATGTTAAACTTACTAGGCTCACTTATTTTCATGGTATGATAGGACTAGCATTTGCAAATTTCAATTTTATAGAAAAATATCACTAGTTTATACTCCTAGAGACAAACTTGCAAAACCAAAACTCTTCCTAGACCACACACAATTCCTACCACCACAAATATAATTTGCAAATAACCAAAACCCTTTCAAACCCTAAGCACTCAGAGCTTTTAAATTTCCTATCAATTCCTAAAACTAACCAATTTATGCAAAATTGACATAGAAAGGTGTGGATACCTACTTACCTAAGCAACTTTGTCTTCAATGTCTACAACTATTTCCCTGAGCTCTTCACATCTTATTTTTTTTAAAACCAATTGTACAACTCTCAACAATTACAATTGTGAAAGAAAATGGCTGACAACCCTCTTTATGGTGAATTCCTAAAGCGTGTCCACTATTAATGTTGATAAGAAAGCTTGCGCAATTGAACTGACAACCAACCACTTCAAGTTTGAATCCTAACTGTTGATCATCAAAATCCAAAATATCATCTATAGCTCTTCCTCACCCACATGCCTTTTGTTTTTTCATATTTGTTCTGAAGCCATCACTCATCATTCTTTTGATCTCATCTCCCTTTAATGTATCCGCAATGCATTAGGACCTAATTATGAGGAGAATATTCCATTGCTCATCATTGATTTATTCTATAAAAATTCATTTGAAACTGTGATGGCTTTAGGTGATGCAATAGGCACAAGGCAGAGCAGTTCTATTGCACATCACTGATTCACTCTACAATAGTCAAAACACATTAGTGATAGAGAACTTCTAGCGATGGTTCAAGATCATACCACATTTCCATATGATAAGATCAAGGCCTTAGGAAGCATCACCCTTAGTAATATTTTATATCTGTGATCGAGCATTAGAACAAAGGACTACATTGTGCATCACTGATTCAAAACTTGAAGCATATACACGATCTGTAATGAGTGATACAAAGGGAAAGTCTCATCGCACATCATGAATTCAAGGAAGGTGATTAAAATGAAATCCATGATATACTATAGCTCAGTGATATAAGGGAAACTCAAGGCCATTATGCATCACAAATAGGATAGAATCAACTAAAAGGTAATGAGTGATGAGTGATAAAAGGCAGTGAGTTAGAAATTAAGTGATTTTATAAAGCTCGTGCATAATAAGTTGTTTTAAGAAGGGGACTGACTAGATGCAATGACACAAAAGGACGTAAAAGACGTTAAAAATCATTCTAGAAAAGGATGTAAAGGCCAAACATGCCAAAAACTAAAACATTAATAAATATCAATCCAAACCCAAAGATTAAAAATTATTATCACACAACGGGAAAACAAGGAAGCCTAGGCACAAGGGGGTGATCAAAATATGAACTTCAATGACTCAAGTTTTTCCTAACATGACTGGGAACTAAGCATAGTAGGCAACAAAGGATCATTCTAGAGAACAAGCATTTAAGCAAAAGGAAAGGAAGCTAAGTAAAAAACCCACACTCAGTATAAACCCTAAACCCTATCATCAGGCAGACCAAGGGACCATACAAGTAAGGCCATTTATTTGAGTGGAACATGAAAATTTGAGGGTTCCACCAGTTTCTTTAGTGCAAGCCTTTTCCTCCTTAATTTCAAACTTGTCTTCTACCTTAAAATTCTAATATAGGTTTGTAGATGCACTAGTTGTTGGACTTTTCCCTTTCTCAAAACCAAGATCTAATTTTTCTTTTGATGGATTTTGAGAGATGATTATTTCATCAAGAATGTCAAAACCTCCCTTTAGCTTTAGACCCTTGTCAATTTGTTCTTATTCTTTATCCAATTATTTCCTTAGGGAGAAAATATCTTCTTCCAAATTGGAGCATTCAATAGATTTATCATTGAGCTTGGAATTTAGAAAATTTGCAGTTATTTTACCTTTTTCAACTTGATAATTAATTTTTCTAATTTTTGAAGTTTGTACTAGAGTTCTTCATTCTTCTCTCTTTCTTCATCTAGATCATTTAGATCAGAAATGAGTTATCCTTAATAATCCATTGGAATATCTTCTTTATTTAATTTAAATTGAAATTCATCCTCCTCCTCATGAAGTATGTCCTTTTCTTCTCAAGAGCACTCCTTGTTTGGTACTTCATTCCCCATGTGTTGCAAATATATGATCTACCTCAGTTGTTAGGCTTGTATCAAGGAACCTTGCTCTGATACCAATTGTTGAACACACTAGAATACTGAGAAGGGGGGGTTGAATCAATATACTTCAAATTTCAAACCCAATTAATAACTACTAATGATAATTTATACTAATTAAGAATTCATCTATGTAACCAAAACAAGAAAGAAGAAAATCATCCAAATAAAAACATAGTTGACAACAAATTTAGGTAGGAAAATCTACACCTGAGAGAAACTATGGTGAGAAATTTTGCTAGAAGTTATTGTGCTAATCTAGCCTCATAACTGAATAACAGTTACAACTTCATTTTAGGGCTACAACCCACATAATCTACAACTCCTTATTTATACAACTTTTATTAGGGCTACAACCCAAGGAAATTGGTGAAACTCCCGAAGTTGCAAATGTTGGTTGTTGTAATGATTGGAAATCAACATCAAAGGCCCTTAAGCATTAATCACAACTTAAAACTATTGACTATCTTGGGGCTGGCATACTTATCAAGTTATTGAAAGATTATTCTAGGAGTCATGAGCTGGAAAAAATTTATTACTAATGGTTTTTGTAAAGATATCAAATAGCTTGTTACTACTCCTAATAAACAACCAACACATGCTAATGGCTAGTCACATTTACAAGATGAAACAATGAACAAAACTTATGAAGTGGGGACAATCCTCATATATTAAATGTTAATGACATAAGGTAAGCCATGTCCATAAGAGAAAAATCAACAATAAGAACAATCATTATGCATGGACAATCACCATAAATGATTGTAGCTTAAGAGTGATGAAGACAGTCATTAAAAGAGTTGCAAGGTTCAAGGATGGTTAAAAGCATGAGAAGTGACAATCAAGTACAAGGCTTCCAACATGATGAAAGGGGATTGATGACATAGGAGGACTCATCGAAGCTCCTTCTTAAAAAGAGACATTTGTCTTCAAGATAAGAAAATGGAGTAAAGGATAGTCCATGTCAAGGCAGGGTAACCATGCACCTTGAAGGGATGGACCTGAAGGAAATTTTAAAAAAATATACTGGGCATAAGTGAGATTGTTATTGCATATCCTTTCAAGGGACATCCCTAGGATTTAAAAATAGTGCTATGATGAATAGAGGACAATAATGTGAACTCATGGGCAATAATATTACAATAGAATATTTAGTGTAGTAAAATGGATCCCTTGACATTTTCACACTCGTTTGGGTCCTCCTTGTGGATTTTGGCTTAATGTTACCTTGATTTAGTGTTACAATATGGATAACACATTCACATGAGGTCTTGAGCCCTTGTGAAATAATGAAATTTAATGGTTCCTTGTGGAAGTGTTGTGCAATGTTGTAACATGCTTTCACACTTTTCTGGGGTTTTATCCATTAACTAAGCATTATAAACATAATTTTAATCCAAATCAACCTTAATATTGCCTTATTTGGAGTGTTGTAAACTATTGTAACATACTTTCACATTTCTATAGGCTTTTCATTAATAATTGGGATTTCTTATGCTTTAATTGGCCCTATTTTACATCCACAAGCCTCATTTATTGCATCTTTTCGATGATAATCTCAACACCAATCATTAGCCAATCATAATTCAGGTGTTTCTAGCTTGTGTGGCCCATATTTAGTGTTTGGGACTCATTCACCACCATGGGTGAATGAGTCCCACCTAGGTATTTTTGGCCCTAATGTAGGTTTCACACATTTCTAAGAACTTTTTATTTATGCTCCCATACATTATGTTTGGTGGGACTCATTAGCCACCTTAGGTGAATGAATCCCAGTGGACCAAATTCAAATTTAATTCAAATTTTTGGCAGGATTTTATTCTCTTAGATTTGATGTCAGCTTGTAGTGTTGTAATTTCTAGAATTCTTGCATAATTAAGTATAAATACAAGGTTCTTTCACTCATATTCAACACCTATCATTCAAGAGTTCACATGAAGACCATTTGAGCATTCACAAGAGCTTTCAAGGGAAGATTATCAAGCATATTAGAGCATTCTTCAAGAATTAATCATCATGTCAAAGATTGCATTCTTCATGTTTTTTATTGTTCTTACAATTTTGATGTAGAGTTTATGATTCAAGCAAGTGTTTCAAGTAAGATCAACATAATTCAAGATAGAGTTAAGAACCACATGCATTTCAACCATTTCAAGCATATTTACAAGACCTTATTGCTAGGGTTTGGTGAGTTGCAACATTGTCTTTTGTTCATTCATCATTATCCATTCATATTTGCTTTCATTTCAAGGTAATTACCAACAAGGGGTTTGACCAAGGAAAACCCTTATTCACTAACCCCCACAACATTTTTCCCTCTTCTTGTGTGTGATTTACAGGGCCAGGTTGTAGATTTTTCAAGAAGCAAAGTTGGAGTAAATGCTGTTAAATCCCTAAAGTTGTCATCAAGCCTTGGAGAAGCTTGGAGAAAGTCTATAGGTGGAAATTTATAGTTTCAAATCCAGAAACTAGTAAAAAAGAGTAGAGCTAATCGAGTAGGAAGAAAATCTAGTTCAGAATGTCTAAAAAGGTAGAAATGGACCGATTCATCACTATTGGTGAATAAGTCCCACTATATAGGCTTGAGAAATATTTTCATAGATCTCAATACCCTTTTGGTTGAAACCTGTATTTGCACATTTTTCCAAAAACTGGATTAATTCATCCAATCTCGCGAATGAGTCCTAGGGTGATCCCACAATACTAGTTTACAATTTTTGGCCAAATTGGACATTGACATTTTTTTCTTACTAAATCTTCACTTTTGGGGACCTATAGTGGTTGAACTGTGAGGAATTTGAAGATGATGCAAACTAGTTATTTGTGAAACTTTTTATGTAGATTCTAAAAATATATTTTTAATTTTATTTTTAATCAAATTGCACTTCTTTTTCCATCTCCTTCTAAATCTATTTTTTTCAGTAAACAACATTTTTAAGGAGTGACGCTCATCGTATAACACAACATTTTTTCCATCAAGGATAAAATTATAATTTTTTCAAATATAGATGTGTAACTATGATATCTAGTGCTTCCAATTGGTTTCATAACATTTTATTCAATATTTTTTCCTTAATAAAGTTTTGAAGTCAAACCAATTACAATTTAGACATAGGAAAACAATATAACACGTAACTTTTTTTGTATACATATCAAAATTCAATTTTTTTTTTTGTTAGATCAAGGAATTCAATATATAGTGCACTAATTTTTTCAATTTTTTCTAATAATCTGTTATTTTTCCACATATGTAGAACAAAGAGCTTGATTTTCGGTGAAAAACCTAAATTCACAAGAAATAAAAAATAAATATAATAAGAAAATTAAATTTATTTAAAATTATACTTTTTGGGAAGCTTATAATAAGGACTACATAATTACAAAAAATAAATTTCAAATGAATTCATTTGATCCCCCAAAAGGTAAATCAAGTGTGGTTTTTCATCACCATTTTGATAGGTGTAAAGGAGACTTTGTTATAGGTATGGTTTAAAACTAGCTGGGTTCTATCCAAGGGGGTTTGATCTAAGGTGGTTTGATCAAACTCTCTTCAATTGGAATCCTTTAAATGGAAATTTTCAAGGATTAAATCATTACATTTTCTAAAAATATATGATTTCAGCAAAAATTAGGATCTCCTAGAAATTGTAAATCAGTATTGTGGGATCACCCCCCAGTTAGCATTAACAACAAATTTTCCAGAATTCCAGACCTCCATTCTACCTTCTTCAGTCTTCCAAGTGCACACTTTCTATTTCATAACTTTCTATTACATATTTTTCATCTTTTTAGGTCATTTTGTGTTAGTTTGCATTCAATTAAGGTTTTGTTTTACATCTTGCATTGCATTTTCTTGTCCAAGTCTAAACTTGGTGGTGAACCCCTCATTAGATATCATTCAGCCTTTATGGCAGTCCCTTTGAAAAATTTCAATCTCCTTTGCATTGAAATATCAAGGGTTTGTTCTTGAGTGAAGAGTGTGAGAATTTCCTCTCCTTTTAGGTCCAAAACCCTAAAGTTGAAAGAGAGCCCACAATTTTTTCCCTTTTCATTTTGGTGAAACTGATGTGATTCCTTCCCTAGGTATTTGTGCTAGCATCCCTAGTTCCTATGTAGCATCACAAGTTATATCTCCTACCTTACCTCCTATAAGCATTCCATTCACTTGTCCTATGAACACATACACCCATTCACCTTTATCACTTCCATCTCATAACACAAGCAATGACCTTCTCATCACTCAACGTTTCCAAACCATGTAATCCCTTCAAAAGAAAATCTCCACCATCAACCAAAATCAAAATGGTCCACCTACATATTATGTCAAAAGTAGCCCATTTTCTTTGGAGATATTATGAACACAAATGCCATAAGGTGTAGAGGTGCCTAGATTTGAGAAATATGGAGGGAAGGGAGATCCTTCTAACCATGTTAATTCCTACACTACCTTATGTAGTGACTTTTTCCTTGATGATAAACTTTTGGAAAAAGTTTTTCGTAGATCCTCGAAAGATACTACCTTGGAATGGTTCTCTTCTTTACCAAAGAATGAAATTTGTTCATTGAATGAAATTTTTGAGGAATTTGTAAACCATTTCCAAGTGCATATGACTCCCAAAATTACCTTAGCCAAATTGATGAGATGCAAGAAAAAAGAAGAAAAGATAACTAATTTTTTCTCATGCTATCAATTGCTTTATTTCCAAATAGATGTCAAGGTTCCCGACCCACACCTTATAAATATGTTCATATAAAACTTGAAAAGTAAGAATCAAGACAAGCTTACCATTGTGAAATTCCCATCCTTCATGCACTTGTGCACTACCCTCCATGATTATCAAAATTTGGTTAGCAGTCAAGATACAAAGCCCACTTCTAGCTGAATCGAGAGATTCGAGCCTGTAAACAAAAAAAATTCTCATCCCTTTAGAAAACAAAATAAAGGGTTCCTTCAATTTAACCTTCCTTATTAAACTACTCAAAACGTTCGTCAATAACCAAGTTGCTACTGTTAAAGCCATAGTCCCCTTTAACTATGGATATCCGAAAAGACAATTCACTCCCTTACCTGATACCCTTCATAACACAATGTCCCAACTTCTAGAACAACAAATCATTACCTTGTCTCCTATCAAAACACCCAACCCTAATAAGCCTTTACCTTCAAGCTTTAAATCAAATTCTTATTGCCCCAATCACTAATAAAATGGAAATGACAAAGAACATTGCAAGCATCTTAAACATCTTGTGCAAGACCTCATTGATTCCAGTCATCTATCCATTGGAGGTGTTAGTGATCAAGGAAATAAGTCTATTTCCTTTTTGAACCAAAACTTGAAAATTTTCACCAATCCCATGCCAAAACACAACATTTCATTTAATTAAGTCAGCGAAACTACAAAGAACGATGTGATGAATGATGATACAAATGATGAAAACAATGATTTTGTTCTAAAAAGTTCTATCAGTGTCAATCCTATAGATGAAATGGTAGGGGTGATAGACATCATCCCTCATAAGGGCTGACCTAAGAATTCTCTTGACATTTCTTTCTCCTCTAAGGATATACTTAAACATTTTCCCAATGGTCCTCTTTACATAGCCAATCATATCTATGATAAGCCCACTAATGGGATATTAATAGATCTCACCCGTGGAGAGAACGTCATCACTGAGGAATTTTTAATTTTGCATGAACTATATCAAGATGAACATGATAAACTAAAAGCATGGATCAAGAAACATAATTGTTTTGCTTGACCTACGATAGGATTGATCACCTTACCATTGTAGATAGGACCAAAAACATTAGATTTCACGTTCTCCATCATCCCACAGTCTGACCAACTTCATGTGAAGCTAGGCCACCCATGGCTTCACTCCATAAAATTTTCCCCTTTGGTTGTACATAAATGCTTAAAGTTTCCATTTGAAAATGAAATATTCACTATCCACAATAGTGGCTTGAACCCTTTTTCATCCAAAGGAAATTTTTCCTTAGATTCCTTTTGGGCCGAGCCCATGGAACCTATAAAGCCACGAGAAGACTCTTTTTCATATCCTGCCAAAAATTCAAAGCGAAGAAAATCATCGAACTCAAGCTCTGAAATATGTCCCCATCAACCTCACAACCTACCATCCTTGACGAAACCATGCTTGAACCTAAAGAATACCCAAAAAATCAAGACCAACCTAGGACAAAACCTTCACCTACATCTTAAAAAAAACCAAGAGACAGTGAAACCAACCCTGTCACACCTCCTATAATTAAACAAGTTTACAAAGCTAAAGATAAAGTGGTTGAACAACCTCCTGTGGTTCCTTCCATTCGTCCCCTTAGGGATGAAGAGAAACATACAACTGATCAACCTGCTCCTACACAAATGCAACTTGAAAATAAAATTAAAAAAGAAAATAAAAATCCAAACTTTATTGAAGCAATGCATGATGACTCTATCTCAAAAAAATACAATTCAATGCAACCTCCACAACAAGAGTAAAAATATTCAATTGACATTATCCTTCGAGCTCCTATTGTGATCAACTTAGACGATGATGATGAGGTTGCTAAAATTGATGAAGAGGCGCAAAATGAACTAAATACATTATTTTTCTCTTCCACGAGCTTAAATGAAAAATCTCCTATAAAGAGTGTTGAGCCTAGTTCTTCTCCTAGTTTGGAACTTGCTCTTGTCCCTTTGGCTCTAAGTTTCATGCCTTCGGTATACACAAAAAATGATTGGGAGGAAGATGACTTGCTCCTAGGTTGACTTGCATTTTCCTTACTAGTCTTTTGGATCTTTTCTATTTCATTTTCTTTTGTGTGATTGTGTGTGCATAATGCAATCCCCCATGATGTTCTATTTGATGTTCTCTCTCTCTTTGTTACATTCCTTTATTTGTACCTTCATTTTTCTCTATCTTGTAAATATTTTTTCTTCACTTTTTATATCTTTTACATTTGTCTTGTGATTTCCTTTTGGGGATGACGCAAGGTATCGAGAAACCCTATGCCTCTTCCATGTTGACCCAAAAGGATTTCTTTTTCCTTTTTCCTTTTTAGTTTCTCTTTTTCACTTGTCTTCTAGTTTCCTTTCTGGGATGACGCAAGGTGTCGAGACACACTATGTCTCTTCCATGTTGACCCAAAAGGATTTCTTTTTCCTTTTTCCTTTTTAGTTTATCTTTTTCATTTGTCTCAGTTTTTCCTTTTGGGGATGATGCAAGGCATCAAGACATTCATTTCTCTTCCATGTTGACCCGAAAGTTTTTTCTTTTATTTGCTCTCTTTGTGTCATTCTTCCAATTCTATGTGTATTTGGGGGATGATGGCAGTTCCAAGCTCTCTAAAAACAATGTAGCAAAGAACATATTGACCCCAAATCCATAGATCCCTTATGTGTTCTGTGTTTTCATTTTTGGGGGCAACCCCTCTCTTTTCTTTTTCTCTTACATGACGCAACTTTACTCAAAAACACATGAATTGGCATAGGGCTTTCCAAGTTGGCTCTCATGTCTTCTTTTTTTGTTTTCATTTTTCATTTGCTACTTTAAAGTAATTTCTCACAATATTGTGTTTAGAAATTTCTTTAAAGTGGGGGCATACATTGGTATTATTCTTTTGCATTTTTTATTTTTAATGGTTCTTAGTGCAACTTTCTTACTTCATACAATGCGTTTGTTGCTTTGTGGATGAGATTGGGTGTAATTTCCTTTAGGAGTGTGATCTCTCTTAGCATATTGCATTCCTCTTAGTGGCTTGATGCAATAAGTTGTGAAATCTCTATTCTCTGAGCGGTCCTCTCTTGGAGACATTAGGCACAATGTTCCCTAAGTTAAAGACCTCACATGAACTAAGCAAGACTCCTTTGAACATTTCCTATTTTTTCATTTTGCATTTTTTGATATATGGCCACCTTGCATAATATAGCTTGCATGCTTGTAGTGCCATCCTGTTTGTTCATGAGCTCCAAGCATATGAAGTTTTGCTTGCCTCATGAAGCTCAAAAATCATTTTTGTGTGGCACCTTATTTAAGTTATCAGAAGGTATAACTTTGGTATGGTTTGAGTGGGAATCCCAATTCGAGGCATGAATTTATCTATAGCCACTTGTGTGTGTGTGAGTGCATACTAGCCATGAGTGTATGTTTCTAACTTTTTAGGACTTCTCACCTGGTGAATAGCCAGGAGTTATGTCTCCTTAGAGTGAGTATGCATTTTTTGAACAAACAACCTAGATTTGATCCACATTATGATGGAAAAACAATCGAAGATTGATTCTATTCTTTTATTTCACCTTTTCCATTTTTCATCTTTGGCAGTGTGTGGTTGTGCCTTGTCATTTTTCTTTATATCATTTACATGCATGTTCCTTTGTGCTTATGTTGGTTTTTCATGAGATCTTTATCTTGGGGGCTTGATCACCCCTCTTGATCATTTTCATTTCATCTTGCTAGCATTGGTTCATGGGAACCCATCTTGGTGTGTGTTTGTCTACTTTAGTGTGAGTTTTAAGCAAGTTCATCCTCTCACTAAAGTGGGGGCTAAATGTAGTGTAGTAAAATGGATCCCTTGACATTTTTACACTCATTTGGGACCTCCTTGTGGATTTTGGCTTAATGTTGCCTTGATTTAGTGTTGCAATGTCAATAACATATTCCCATTAGGTCTTGATCCCTTATGTACTAATGGAATTTAATGGTGCCTTGCTAAACTGTTGTGAAGTGTTGTAACACGCTTTCACACTTTTATGGTGTTTTATCAATTAAATAAGCATAATAAACATAATTTTAATCCAAATCAACCTTAATCTTGCCTTATTTGGAGTGTTGTAAAGTGTTTTAATACACATTCACATTTATTTAGGCTTTTCATCAATAATTGTTCTTTATTATGCTTTAATTGGCCCTATTTTGCATCTACAAACCTCATTTATTGCATCTTTTTGAGGATAATCCTGATACCAATCATAATTTAGGTGTTCCTAGCTTGTGTGGCCCAGATTTAGTGTCTGGGACTCACTCATCACCTTGGGTGAATGAGTTCCGCCTAGGTATTTTTGGTCCTGATGTAGGTTTCACACATTTCTAAGCACTTTTCATTTTTGGTCCCATATATTATGTCTGGTGGGAATCATTCACCACATTTGGTGAATGAGTAGTGTGGCCCAAATTCAAATTTAATTCAAATTTTTCATGGGATTTTATTCTCATAGATCTAATGTCAGCTTGTAGTGTTTTAATTTTGGGAATTCTTGCATAATTAAGTATAAATACAAGGTTCTTTCACTCATATATTCAACACCTATCATTCAAGAATTCACAAGAGAATTTGAGCATTCATAAGAGAATTCACGAGAGCTTTCAAGGGTAGATTATCAAGCATATTAGATCATTCTTCAAGCATCAATCATCATGTCAAAGATTGCATTCTTCATGTTTGTTATTGTGCTAACAATTGTGATGTAGAGTTTATGATTCATGCAAGTGTTTCAAGCAAGATCAACATCATTCAAGATAGATTCAAGAACTACATCTATTGCAACCATTTCAAGCATATTTGCAACACCTTATTTCTAGGGTTTGGTGAGTTGCAACATTGTCTTTTTTTTATTCATCATTCTCCATTCATATTTTCTCTCATTTCAAGGTTTAATTACCAACAAGGGGTTTGACCAAGGAAAACCCCTATTCATTAACCCCCACAAAATTTTTCCCTCTTCTTATGTGTGATTTATAGGGCTAGGTTGTAGATTTTTAAGAAGAAAAGTTGGAAAAAAGTTATCAAATACCTAAAGTTGCCATCAAGCCTTGGAGAAGCTTGGAGAAGGTCTACAAGTGGTAATTTATAGTTTCAAATCTGGAAACTAGTCAAAAAGACCAGAGTAGATTGAGATGAAAGGTATCAAGTTTAGAACTTCCAAAAAAATAGAACTGGAATAATTCACCACTATTGGTGAATGAGTCCCATTGTACAGGCTTGGTAGAGATTTTCATAGATTTGGATACCCTTTTGGCTGAAACCTGTATCTGCACATTTTTCTAAAAACTGGACTGATTCGCCCAGCTTGGAAAATGAGTCCTAGTCAGCATTAACAATAAATTTTCTAGAATTCTAGACCTCCATTCATCCTTCTTTGGTCTTCCAAGTGCACACTTTCTGTTTCATAACTTTTGGTTACTTTTTTTCATCTTTCTAGGTCATTTTGTGTTAGTTTACATTCAATTAGGGTTTTATTTTCCATCTTGCATTTTGTTGTCTTGTCCAAGTCTAAACTTGGTGGTGAACCCCTTATTAGATATCATTCAGCCTTTATGATAGTACCTTTTCAATATTTCAATCTCCTTTGAATTGAAATCTCAAGGGTTTCTTCTTGAGTGAAGAGTGTGGGAATTGCCTCTCTCCTTTTAGCTCCAAAACCCTGAAGGTGAAAGAGAGCCCCCAATTTTTCACCTTTTCATAAGATAACAATTCATTGATAATGACTCAAAAGAAATTCACCAAAAGGGAAAGAGGACAAGAGGAGAAGGTTTGAAACAAGTTCATGATGAAAAAAAGGATGGAAAGTCAATATAACAAGTAGAGACAACATAGTTATGCTCATTGCATGGACCAAAGATGATAGTCTCGACAGAGGTAGATGGTTATACTAAAGACCCTAAAATAGTGTTTGTTTGATGATGCTATTAGAATGCATGAGACAATGTTAAGAATTTGTTGAAATTGTAAATGAGTCATAGTCTCAAACAAAAATAAAATCATGCAGCCATTAAAGGAGTTGTCCAGGTTACAAACCTTCATAGAAAAGAAATAATAAGTGGGAGCTTTTCTCTTATGAGAGGATGAAATGGAAATTTCCATTTGAAGAAAAAAGGCTCATATACCTATACCATGTAGACCCCATGAAGAACAAAGCATAGTGATAGGTCACTATTAGTGAGAAGAAAGAATAAATAATGCTATTAAATCAAGTCATGTCAAATAGCAGATACAACCACTAAAATGAGCTTGTAACATGTTTTATTTTCTAAATAGGTGGTAGTGTCTTTGTTCACAATGTTATTCACTACAAAGAAGATGATATATCAAGAGAAGATAGGAAAAAGAGACTCCATGAAGCATGATGAGGGTGTAGATTTAAAACCCTCGCAGTCAATATAAAGGTGAATGGGACTGCCATCGTGCTAGTTGAAAGCGGTCAATTGGATATTGCAAAGGAAATTTTACATAGGTTTTAGAAGTTGTAGTAGGAAATCTCTTCATTCAGATGCCTGGTGTGAATAAATCTAGCACATGTTTACTTTTCACAGGAACAATTTGCGCTTGCATTGAAAATGTATCAAATTTGTTGAGGAATTTATACTTTGGAATTGATGCTCAAATTTTATTATATTCAACTCGAACACATTGAGTAGAGCGGAAGCAAGTTCACAAAGAAACATCATTGTGAAAAGTAAATTTGGCACCCTTAAATTACATGTTACGCTATGATGATTGGTTTTCTATGTAGAAGCTTTCAACTTCAACACTCCAAAAGCAAGAATGTATTGTTGATGATGTTCACCAACCAATGCTAGAATTAATGAATATACCATGTGTGTTTAGTCAATTGTCAGCTCTAACAAGCCTGCATACACATAGTTTTGATGAGAAGAAGATATAGTTGCATCTTGACTATTGTAAACATGCGCTTGATGCCACCAAAGTTCATTGTGAAATAATAGAACGTGAAGAGCAGCTAAGGCATGCAGTTCTTTGTTTCATATCGCCCACTACAATTTTCATTGTTTTTCTTCTCTCTATTTCAGTGATGTGTGATACATCACCTTCTTTATTTCCCATCACTACTACATATCTCCCTCTTCTCGTGGCATCAATTGTATGAGATGCTTAATTCTCTATCGTGCAATGCTATTTACTATCTTCATCTTCTCTTTGCTTTAGCAATGTGTGATGGTGTTGGTGGGGCCGTGAAAGGTTTTTTTTTAATATTATTATTTGAAGGGGTATTTGGACGGTGGAAAATATTTAAAGGAAAATACATGGGTGAATTGTTTTCCATAGCCCGATAAAGAGAGTAAAATCCCTCAAAATAAAATAAATTTTTAGCTGTGGTAAAAACAAAAAATTTAAGTGTAGGGAAATGAAATAAAATGGTAAATGCATAGGTGAATAGATTTTTACAGCCCAATGGAAAGTGAGTGAAGGTTTTTAATGATGAAGCAAACTTTTAGCTATGGTAAACACCAATTTTCAGCTGTAGGGAAAAACAAGGAGTGAAGTTTTTCACAGAGTAAAAAATATTTTTTTGTTGCAGAGTGAAGGAAAGCAAGCAAGAGGTGGGAAAACAAAATGCAAAATGGGTTTTTCTTTGAGCGACGAAATTATTAATCTGAGGACCCAAATGATGCCAGTTGTCAGTGATGATTTCTAGTTAAGGTTTTTCCCTTTTTCCTTAAATTTAATTTCTACTTCATTTTTGGAGGAATTGCTCACTGTTTGGTCTCACAGGGAAGATACAATTTTGTAACAAGGTATGAAAATGAAGTAGGGTTTATTGTAGGTTCTGAAGTTTTTTGAATCTTGTAATAGAGAATTTAATCATGGAATTTTCATATTTACGTGTAATTGAAAAAATATTTTGAGTTGGTTGTCTCCATAGTGTACACTGCATAGATTATGAATATGAGATATCAAAGATTCTTGGTATTTGTCTTCTTTTCTTTCCATTACGAGTGTTGATAATCTTGTTTATGAACCTAAAGTGGAAAAAATTGTTTGGGATGCTGATGCCTTTTCTGAATGTTATGATTTGAATGTGGATAATGGACTTGTGGATATTGATAAGTCTTGTTTTTAAAACCTTGGCACATATGATAATGTGATTGGGTTGTGTTGTTGGGATGATGATAAACTTTCCTGTGATGCAATCCAGTTGAATGAGTTACAAATGTCTGAGCATTCTTTTCTTAATATACATGAGGATTGCACACTGTTTCTGAGGTATGATATTTTTATGAGCCTAATCATTATGAGGGAATTAGTAAATGTAATAAGACTGTGTCTTCATATAGTCTTGATCATTATCCTCATATTTTGTCACTTGCCACAAAATCAAAAAATGAAATGAGTGGTAGTGATGCGGCCTATGTTATTTGGTTTATATGTGATAATAAAGATAAACAAGGAGCAAGTTATCACTTGTTAAAAGGTATCATGACACTTGTTTTTGTAGGAAAGAAGTTACTCATGTTGCTATGGTGTGACAAAGGAAAGTATGGATTGAAGGAGATCGGGTCCTTTAACAAACTTGTGTTTGACAGAGGAAAACATTGGTTTCCCTTTTTCATTTGGTGGCTTGGGGCCATCGAATGAGGTTTAATGAAAAATTGAATAAAGATAGTTGTAGATTTCCCAATGTTTTTGGCTCTTGGTCTACTCTTTCAAAATATTTTTAAGTCTCACTCTGTCCACTGAGGAACAAACGCCCCCAGAAAGAGCTGCTGGTGGAACTCTCAAAGTTGCAAATGTTGGTTGCTACAATGATTGTAAATCATCATCAAAGGCCCTTAAGCATTCATCACAACTTCAAACTATTGAATTTCTTGGGGTTGACATACTTATCAAGTTATTGAAAGACTATTCTAAGAGTAATGAGCTAGAAAAATCCTATTACTGATGGTTTTTGTAAAGAAGTTAGAGAGCTTGTTACTACTGATAAACATGCAACAAATGCCAATGGGAAGTCACATTCATAAGATCAAACCATGAAAAACAATAATGAAGTGGGGATAGTCCTAATAGATTAAATTTTAATGACATAAGGGCAGCCATGTCCATAAGAGAACAATCACTAATAAGAACAATCATTATGCATAGAAAATCACCATAAATGATGGTAACTTAGGAGTGATGAAGGTAGTCATTAAAAGAGTTGAAATGTTATAGACCTTCACGGAAAATAAATAATAAGTGGGAGATCTAGCTCTTATGAGAATATGAAATGAAAATTTCCATTTGAAGAAAAAAAGTTCATAAACCTATACCTTGTAGACCCCATGAAGAATAAAGAATAGTGATAGGTCACTTTTAGTGAGAAGAAAGAATAAATAATGCTATTGAATCAAGTCAAGTAAAATAGCAGATACAACCACTAAAGTGAGCTTGTAACATGTTTGATTTTCCAAATAAGTGGTAGCAGATTTTTTCATAGTGGTATTTGTTGTGTGGTCTCACAACACGCCCCAAGACTGAAAGACTTAGGGACCCAAGTGAAAAATAACTCTTATGGTAGGAGCTAGCAAATTAAAAGATCACTAGAAGTGGAAAGGAAAGAGAAATCTCTAACAAAGAGTACTTCATAACGTAAGTGTTCCAAGTACCAGGTACCAAGAACCGGAAATGTTTAAAAAGGAAAAAGGCAATGGAAGTTTAAATGGAAGGCTCCAGTCTGATGTTTGTAATTTGGTAAGATGGAGTACGGTAAGATGAAAGCCTTGTAGAACTGAAGTTCGAGAAAGTTGTGGGTAAACCTAAATATTGGGTACTGGGTATCGGGTTGTAATATGAAGTGAAATTAATTTTTTTTGAGATTATCTAATGATTTCTGTAATTTGGTATATATATATATAAGGATTTATAATATGCTAGAAAGCATGTTATTTATGATATTTTTGTACTAACATTTGAATAACGGTTTTATTTACATGAGATTTCATTATTTTTTTATTTCTTTTAAAGGGATTTAATGTAGAGAATTTCTGATTACATGAGATACAAATTGCAATGCAAAGTTCGGGTATGGACGGTCAGGAAAATTTGAAGCACAGATAGAATTACGTTCGAGTTGGTTTGCTTATTCTGGGAGATTATAATGAAGAAAACTTTGAGTCCACCAGAATACTCGAGATCCTGGTATTGTACCTGTGATGGAAACAAACATCAATCTATGGGAGAACCCATTCCTGAGAGTAGCAGATCCGGAGCCAAGCGAAGTGTGGGGGTGAAAATTCCACTTGTTCATTCTAAATGTATGTAAATTTCCTACACACTATCATGATTCAAGTCATTATCTCGGCGATAATTAAAGATTAACACCCGAAGAGCTCCAATGAGTAATTGAAGTTGATTTTCATTTAATTTGATTTCTATTCTCCTATTGGTCACTACATTCCACGTGCCTTGATGTGATTAGTCCCTTGGATTCCCTATCATCTTGTCTTATCCTATATGAGCCTTGTGTTCTATAGAAGGCCAAAGGATCTCCCTTTTTATTTTAAGTTTAGAATTTTTGGATGTCGAAGGAGCATAAACTTTTTCAAGTTTTGTTGTTTTTCCCTATTTTCTGAATCATTCTAGTGTAAAAATTTGTATGCACGTAGACATTGATTAATATCAGAGTCAATTAGATAGCTACCTATCTTATGAATCTTTTGTAGCTAGTTTTTTTAGTTTAGTTGAACAAGATTGTATGTTTCATCATTTAAGGGTGCATAAAGAACCTACTTGGTGTCCATAAATGAAACAATCTCTTTAAAAGCTTGCATCATTTTATATGTAGCTGTTAAGCAATTTGGTGAAGTATAAAGCGGTTTGCTCTATTTTAGTTGATTCTTTGGGGCATGCATGGAGAATAACTGAGAGAAACTTTTAATTTTCATTTTTTTTTATGTTTTATTTTAGAGTAGATGTTTAAATTCTTGAAAATGTTCCAAAATAAAATGAATGGATGGAATTTTATTGAAAATATTTCGTTTACTATGAAATTGTTTAATGCTTAATGCTAAATCTACTTAAGTGATAGGAAATAATTTGTGATGCTCATGAAATATTATTGCAAATATTTTGATTTCATGATACTTGTCTTTATGATCCAATTGAAAATTCAATGCCTAAAATATTTAGTTCTAAACAATCACGGTCCCTTTCAGATTAACAACAATATCACATCAAACCTGAGAGCAACCCTGGTGCAATCATGACCTGATTATCAGAGACTTGGGATTGAATTGAAGCCAATATTTTCCTATTAAACAAGAATTCCCCTTTAGGTTGTCTTTGTTCCATATCTTTCAAGAAGGATAGGATCTTTGTGAACTTGTCTGTGAAGAATTTATTTTCCCTATTTGCTATGAGTAAAATCGTCATCAACAAGAACTGGCGCTAGAAGTAGGGAATTTCTTAAAATGTTTTAGGCCTTATTCTTTTGAATTGGAGAGATATACATTGAATTGTTAGTCCTGAGTTTGGTGAGAAGCTTATAAAGTGAAATTGAGTGGAAGCTAGCTTTTTAGTATGGAATTTGGAAAACTTTGGAAAATTTTAAACTAGAAATTACATCCTTTGAGTCTATTCACTTTTGGTAGGGTTACCGAGTGTAGAATTCATGATACAACTGATCACGGTGAACTCAAATGTGATTTTTTTTCACTAGGGTAAGTTTGGCCATAAATAAAGTAACTTTGTTAACAAAAGAAGTTCTAACTACTAAAAGAAAGGAATTGTTAAGGAGAAAAATATCTAACCCTAGTCGAATTGCAAATACTAAAAAAACAAATGATACATCAAAATAGCTGGAAAGCTAAAATTATTATAAAGAAAATCCTAATATTTTGTAGGAAAACAGGTGAGAATGTTGAGGTTCAAAGGTATTACATCACAAACGAGGAAACAAAATCAAGATGAATCATCATTTTCCTTATACATGGAAAAAGTAGATAATGAGGAGTGGGAAACGCATGTATTTTGCTCCAAGTTAAAGATTCTCAAGTTATAAAAGGAAATTTTCATGATTGTATACAAGATATAGAGTATAAAACTTTTACTTTTTCTCTTTAATAACAATATAAATAGTGATATATCTTTGTCTAAAACAATATAAAGTGAAGACAAAACTGAAGACATGAAGATTTTCATAGGAGGAGAAAGTAGAGTAATGAACACAGTCATTCATGTAAATGGACCAGGGTTGGAGGAAGGTAGATTATGGTCACATCAGATGAAGTGTGTGCAATCAATCTTTAATGAGGTCATTTTCATATATATGAGCCAAGTCATTAGTAATTATTTAGAATTTACGATTATTAAATGTAAAAAATTTAAGATAATTCATTATTACAATAAAACATTGGAAATTTTGTTAAATGAATTTAAAGATAAACCTACTGTAATTCATACCAAAACTACAAAAGAAATAGTCACAAAAATTGAAATAAGTTGCTTTATTAGGGTTAATCTTTTGTTATGCTAGAGTTAGGGTGGTTAGGGTTAGTTTGCTTTTTGTATGTTTTTGTTTTGTTTTGTTTTGTTTTCTTTCTTCATTTTTTTTTATCTTTTTCTTTTTTCTAGCCTCTACATTAGCAAATTATGCTTAAACCTATCTTACACATGAGAGTTAATTCGAATATTTGTAAAATTGAACTATGAAATGTAAAATGATAAAACCATGCATAGTAAAAAACACTTTAAAATGTACCTAAAAGCTATATATATGTGTGTGTGTATATCACATATATACATGAGTTATCAAAAATACCTGTTTCAAAAGATCAAAAAAGTCAAAAAAGAGTGAGCAAAGTTCCAGATGGTAGTAGCCATTCAGTCGATATGGGAAGCCTCTTCTATCAAGGCTAAATACCCTATATAAGCAAGTTCCCGATGAAATTCAAAGTCACGAATATGGAGATCAGTAAGGAAAGGGTAGAGTGGAACCACTTCCTTGCATTCTGGGAACATAGGAATATCATCCATGGAAGGAATCCCAATGGTCGGGTGTGCCACAGATAAAATAATGTTGAGATTCTCTAGATATTCAGGCCTTACTATAAAATTGAAAGTCGTGCAAAAATATTCAACAGGTAGCCCAATATCTAGAAGTGACGCTACAAAATGAGAAGCCACATCAGAATAGAAGTACGAGTAGTAGCTAGATTCAACATATTTTTTCCCAAGGACTAAGCAAAAATTTGGCATAGTGAAACTGGAAGTCCTAATGAAGAAAACCTTTTCAAGCCTTTCCAGTGTGATGCTCCCTAAGAAAAAATTTTGGCGATGAGAGCAACTTAAGAAATTGGAGTATCCATGGCCAAGAAGCAAATGCAAATGCATAGAGAAAAATTATAGAAATAAAACAAGAAAGATAGAAAGAAAAAGTGTGAAGAATTCGAGAAGAAATGAAAAATTTATAGAGTTGTGAGGAAGTTGGGGTACATAGTTGTGTAAGTAAGGTGGCAACTGGATAATTATCTTCAGAGCGGAAGGTTAAATCAAATTAATTCTTTGCACATAGCTGGTGATAAATTGCTTCAAATTTGAGTAGTACAAAGATTGAGAATCAAACAAGTTGAAGATTTCAAAGTTAATAGTGGCCATTTCAATTTATTTAAAGGAGTCATATTAATTATGCAGGTGCTTATGTGTGCGGAACAAAAAGGAAAATGAAGCCAACAGGGAAGTATACATCATCACCTGAGTAAGTTAAGAGAATAATGCATGCAAAATAAGGTGTGTGAATTTAATGCAGAATAATGTGAT
Source organism: Sequoia sempervirens (assembly GCA_007258455.2). Classification (NCBI taxonomy): domain Eukaryota; kingdom Viridiplantae; phylum Streptophyta; class Pinopsida; order Cupressales; family Cupressaceae; genus Sequoia; species Sequoia sempervirens. Next base: position 1,006,962,311 of record VDFB02281492.1, on the reverse strand, counting down.
CATGTTTCAAGGTAATAATGACATTTATGATCCATTAATGAAGTTCAACACCATCAAATCGAAATTGATAGCAAAATTTTTAGTAGTTGCCATAAAATTTAATCGAAATGGTGGTAACTAATGTTTCTAAGTTTAGATTTAAATTTGGTGATTAAATTGTCTATTGCTAAATTTTAATTTATGCATAATTTGTAACATATAGCGAGTTACAGTTAGCTAAGATTTGGCATAAAATAGTAAAATGTAGCTAGAAACACGCACCTATAGGAAATTATTAAATGAGTTTTTGGGAAGTAGTGAATTGATGAAGGGATTTGCATTGAATGAAAAATAAAAAAGTAACCTTCACTACCACTATAATTCCCAACCTAATAGTGGTTCTTCATTGCTTGCAAGTTGATAAAAAATATATCATTGAAATATCAAAAGAGAAAATGAGCTATAATTGCTATATCTTAAAAAAATAAAAATCAACCCTTTAGGCTATCCAAATAACTCTACAAGGGCTATAGATGTCTGGCTACCAATAGAGCTATGTTTGGGGGGAATTATGGAGATAACCTTGTCAGGGCTATGGATGCTTGACTGGAAGTAAGGCTCTATCCCTGGTTGGCTTTGAAGGATTACTATATTATGTAGTTCAGTGTTAATGAACTGATTCTTATCCAAAAACTGGAATTAATCAGAGCACAAATGAATGTTTCTGGTGGAGTTTTACTTTTTTATGACATAATCCAGGTAAAGGTAAAAGTTATTATTTAAAAATATGTATAAATTTTAGTTTGTGACTAGTGATTTAATTTCAAATTTTGGTTTAAATTTGGTTTTATTGGTTGCAAGTTGTTGTGTGGACTCACAACATGCTCCAAGACTAAAATATTTGGGGACCCAAGTGAAAAATAACTCTTATGGCAGGAGCTAGCAAATTGAAAGATCACCAAAAGTGGAAAGCAAAGAGAAATCTCTAACAAAGAGTACTTCGTAATGTAAGAGTTTCAGGTACCAGGAACCGTAAATGTTTAAAAAGGAAAAATGTAATGTGAGTTTGAATGGAAGGCTCTAGTCTGATGTTTGTACTCCAGTAAGATGGAAGTATGGTAGAACCAAAGTCTAGGAAAGTTGTGAGTAAAGTTGAATACTGGGTACAAGGTATCGAGTTGTAATGTGAAGTGAAATTTTAAAATTTTGAGATTATCTAATGATTTTGGTAATTCGGTATATATATATATATATATATATATATATATATATATATATATATATATATATATATATATATATATATATATATATATATATAGGATTTATAATATGCTAGAAAGTGTGTTATTTATGAGATTTTTTTACTAACATTTGAATAGTGGTTTTATTTACATGAGATTTTATAAAAAAATTCTTTTTTTTTAAAGGGATTTAATGTGTGAATTTGTGATTGGAGGAGATATAGATTGTGATGGAAAGTTTGGGTACAAACAGTTAGGAAAATTTGAAGCACGAATACAATTACATTCGAGTTGGTTTGCTTATTCTAGGAGATTATAATGAAGATGACTTTGAGTCCACCAGAATACTAGAGATCCTAGTATTGGACCCGTGGTGGATTTAAACATCAATCTATGGGAGAACCCATTCCTGAGTGTAGCAGATCCAGAGCCAAGCGAAGTGTGGGGGAGAATATTCCACTTGTTCATTTTGAATGTACATGGAAAGTTCCTACACACTAGCTTGATTCAAGTTATTATCCTGGTGATAATTAAAGATTAACACCCAGAGAGCTTCAACAAGTAATTGAAATTGATTTTCATTGACTTTGATTGTGATTCTCCTATTGGTCACTACATTCAATGTTCCTTGATGTGATTGGTCCCTTGGATTCCCTCTCATGTATTTGTCTTATCCTATCTGAGCCTTGTGTTCTATAAAAGGCTAGAGGATCTCCATGTGGATGTCGGAGGAGCATGAAACTTTTCAATTTTTTTTCTTTTTTCCTTTTTTCTGAATAATTCCAGCATAAAACTTTGTATGCATGTAAACATTGATTAATATCAGAGCCAATTAGATAACTACCTATGTCACAAATCTTTTGTAGCTTGTTTTGTTAGTTTAGCTGAACAAGACTATATGTTATGTCGTTTAAGGGTGCATAAAGAACCTAATCAGTGTTAGAAATGAAACCCTCTATTTAAAAGCTTACACCATTTTATATGTAGTTGTGAAGCAATCTAGTGACGTATAAAGTGGTTTGCTCTGTTTTAGTTGATTCTTTGGGGCATGCATGGAGAATAATTGAGAGAAATTTTTAATTTTCATTTTTTTTATGTTTTATTTTAGAGTAGATGTTTAAATTCTTGAAAATGTTCCAAAATTAAATGAATGGATGGAATTTTATTGAAAATATTTCTTTTACTATGAAATTTTTGAATGCTTAATGCTAAATATACTTAAGTGATAGCAAATAATTTTTTATGTTCATGAAATATTATTGCAAATATTTTGATTTCATGATACTTTTCTTTATGATCCAATTGAAAATTCATTTCCTAAAATATTTAATTCCAAACAATCATGGTCCCTTTGAGATTAACAACAATATCACATCAAATCCAAGAGCGACCCTAGTGTAATCATGACCTGGTTATCAGAGACTTGGGATTGAACTAAATCCAATATTTTCCTATTAAAGAAGAATTCTCCTTTAGGTTGTCTTTGTTCCATATCTTTCAAGAAGGATAGGCTCTTTGTAGTCTTGTCTATGAAGAATTTATTCACCTTGTTTGCTATGAGTAAAATCGTCGTCAACAGTATTCACTACCAAGAAGATGATGTATCAAGAGAAGATAGGAAAAAGATACTCCATGAAGCATGATGAGGGTATAGATTTAAAACCTGAATAGTCAATATAAAGGTGAATGGGGTTGCCACCGTGCTAGCTAAAAGGGGTCAATTTGATACTACAAAGGAAATTTTACATAGGTTTAAGAAGCTTCCTTAAGAGACATCTTCATTCAAATGCTTGGTGATGGTTACTTTTCACAACGAAAGTTTGCACTTGCATTGAAAATGTATCAATTTTTTTTAGGAATTTCTACTTTGGCATTGATGCCTAAATTTTATTATATTCAAGTTGAACACATTATGAGTAGAGTAGTCGCAAGGTCATAAAGGAAAATCATTGTGAGAAGTACATTTTGTGCCCTCAAATTACATGTTATGCTATGATGATGGGGTTGCAATGCAAAATCTTTCAACTTCAACACTCCAAAAGAAAGAACATACTATTGATGATGTTCACCAAGAAGTGTTGGAATTAATGAATAAACCTTGCTTGTTCAATCAACTATCAGTTGTGGTAAGCCCACATACATAGAGTTTCGATGAGAAGAAGATAGAGTTACATGTTGAATGTTGTAAACATGTGCTTGATGCCACCAAAGTTCATTGTGAAGCAGCAAAATGTGAAGAGAAGCCAAGTCATGGAGTTCTTTGTTTCATATCACCCATCGCGGTTTGCATTGTTTTTCTCCTCTATGTTTCACTGACGCAAGATACATCACCTTCTTTATTTCCCATCGCTACTTCATATCTCCCTCTTCTCATGGAGTCAATGACATGTGATGCTTCATTCTCTATTGTGCATTTCTATTTACTATCTTCATATTCTCTTTTCTTTAGTGATGTGCAATGGTGTTGGTGGGGCTGTGAAAAGATTTTTTTTTAATATTATTATTTGAAGGGATATTTGGATGGTGGAAAATATATAAAGGAAAATACATGGGTAAATTTTTTTCCATAGCCTGATAAAGAGAGTAAAAGCCTTCACAAATAAATAAATTTTCAGCTATGGTAAAAACAAAAATTTTGAGTGTAGGGCAATGAAATAAAATGGTAAATGCATAGGTTAATAGGTTTTTGCAGCCTGATGAAAAGTGAGTGAAGATTTTTCATGATGAAGAAAACTTTTAACTATGCTAAAAACCAGTTTTCAGCTATAGGGAAAAACAAGGAGTGAATTTTTTCATGGAGTAAAAAATAATTTTCCATTGCAAAGTGAAGGAAAGCAAGCAAGAGGTGGGAAAAGATAGTGCAAAATGGGTTTTTCTTTGAGCAAGGAAATTATTAATCTGAGGAACTGAATGTTTCTAGTTGTTAGTGGGGATTTCCATTTAGGGCTGTTCCTTTTTCCTTAAATGTAATTTCTGCTTCATTTTTGGAGAAGCTACTCACTGTTTGGTCTCACGAGGAAGATCACAATTTTGTAACAGGGTCTTAAAATCAAAAGGGTTTGTTTTAGGTTATTGTGTTATTTGAATCTTGTATTAGAGAATTTAATCATGTCATTGTCATATTTTTGTGTAATTGAAAAAATATTCTGAGCTGGTTGTCTCCACAATGTACATTAAATAGATTATGAATATGAGAAATCAAGATTCTTCGTATTTTCCTTATTTTATTTCCTTGAATGTCTATTTAGTATTATTACTTTCACTCAAATAATGAATTAAATTGTATTAACATAAATAGAGGTTTATGCAATTCTGTGTTGGGATTGCTAAATATGACTGGTTGAGTTTCTGGTATCAATAACATGTAAGGAATCATCGAGTAGGAATAGTTATGAAAGGGTAAATGTTGTGATGAGTTTTAAATTACATGGTTTAGGTGACTCCACCCTCGGATATGGCACCAGTTTATTAATGTTGTAGTTTCCTGAGATTATTTGTAGCAACTACAAATTAAAATCAACTTTACTTTTCTATCTCAGTATGATTGTGTGTGGAGTTTAATGCATTATATTTCTCATGTTTAAATCATAGATTACCATGAAGTTCAACCAAATTTTTAGGGTAACATGTCTATTTAACAATTGAAGAAGAATGATTTTTTTTACATTGTTCCAGATGCTTTGGCACACAAGTATCTATGAGCACATTGTCAAGATCAACCTCCTGGGTTTCATAGAGTCCAAACTGCAAGGGAGAAATATTTTATATCAATCTCCCATTTTTTAGCCAAATCTCTCCTTGAATCTAACCATTATGCCTGACACTCCTTTAGGATTCAAGTCGATTACAAATTTTGGAACCAAAATAATTTACAACTCCTTGATTGAAAACAACTTAAATATGATTGACTTTATGGCCTCAACCATCTAATTGTCATCAAATCTACATATTATACCTAAGGTGGATCTTGTCACGCTCTTCTCATGCACTTAAACATCTTCACACACTTCCATGATACTCTTATCATATTTGATCTTCTATATATATCATCCACATAGTTTGGAAATACAAATAAAGTTATCCATAAACAAGAAATTATGAAACTTGTACCATGTCAGCCTATATATCCATTAGCAATATCATTTTTTTATAAAAAACTATTTACATTTCTCCTAGATGATTTAGTGTGACCTATACAATATCTTCAATCATTGCATAAACTCCACTCACACTTGGACTTGAAGCACACATTATTAACATTCCTTAGTCAACCTCAAAAAAAGCATATCTTCACAAAATAACTTGAAGCATCTATGCAATACTGGAAATAAGAAAGATCTCTATGTGCTTCATACCTTAGATACTATGAGACATGTGGAATTTCTACATAAAATCATACAACTAAAATACAAAATCTTCAACTAGTACAAGTAATGAAATATATGTTCTGATGAAGATCAAGCATCTAGAAACAATTGTATCAATCTGCTACTTTGGAAAGTAAACTTGTAGAGCAATAGATCACTTGAAACATTAATATAGCATACATTAGACATCACTGAGTATGTCCTCAAATCTACTTGGCTAAAACTTCACCTCTAGAGGAATGCAAAGCATTCTAACAAACCTTTTGTTACACTTTTCTCTACCTTACCACAGTCTCATACTTTGTCAGTTGTAACTTTCACTACGGAAGGTATAGCGACATGAAAACTTGGATATAGAACCTTAACATCTCCATGAGTTTAAATTTTTAACCACAAGACTAAATCTTTCTCTGTTGAATGATGCAAAACAAAATATTATTTCTTTTCCTTAGACAAAATTTTTGCAACTTATCACTAAGTTTGGTACACCAAACTGGAAAAATATCTTTGTAGGAAAATTGAAAACACATCAAGACATGTTTACTCACCTCCAAAACACACTAAGACATCAAGAAAACTCTTATCATTCCACATTGTTGCAATGTTGAATTGCATCATTGGAAATCCCTGCACACTAACAATCTCCAAAATATATACAATCTTATGTACACTTTTGACTTCAATGACAATCAAGCTTATGAAGATGTGATACAGAAGGGATGAAAATTCCTTTAGTAGAGGTATATTTAAATGATATTTACATATAGAGTGCAAACTAAGGAATACCATAAAGACATGTAATAGAAAAAAGGAGGTAATAGATGTGGGAAACATGTTTCCCTTGGTTCATTTGACATCATAAAGAACACAAATTAAGGAATTTTGAGTGGGTCATTTGGATATTTCAATGTAATGTTGAACAATTATTGAGAAGAGCTTAGAGGATAACTTCAAGAGAAATTAAAAATTGTTGAAATTTACATCCACTCCCTATTAAGAAAGGTTACCATTCATTTTAGTTAGAAGGAGAGAGAGCATGGAAATGATGATAAGAAATAGAAGGGAAATATATATACTTCTAGTGTCAATAACCGATCTTCAAGTATCTTCATGCATTTAGAATATGTAAATGAGCATAGTATAATAAAAATGTATTTTCACTAAAATTTGTAGGAGAGCTTGATGAATAGTTTATGATTTATTCACTATTTTGAAATGGGTAAATTTTTTTTTTGTAAACTTATTATTTAATATAAAAGGGTGTACCCCAAAAGGAAATATTTAATTATTAATTATTTGATTAAAAACTAAAAATCATATTAGAATTTCAAAAAAATACTATTAATATTTTTGTTTTAATTATAATAAACATTATTAAATATTTGAAAATATTTAGGATTCATCTAGTTATAGATTGAATCGACATTAGGGACATATTCCTATACAAAATTTGTTGATATAATACCTTATTTTCATCCAATGAATATAGTGAGTCTTGGAAAAAATGGTACACAATGAATTTATGTCTTGCACATATATGTATTTATAAATTATTTTACATGATTTACTAAATTATGATGAATAATTCATTGGAACAAGCTTGTATGGTTTGAGAGAGCATTCTTTGATTGATATGCTAGTCTAGATGGTTTAATATACTTTTAGCAATAGGTATGTTGCACATATAGGTAAAATGGATAACATAGTTGTTTCATTGCCAAGACCCTCTTATGCTTTGTGCATTATTTAGGAACTTTATAAATAATATGAAATAATTTTTATTCCAATAGGGACCTAAAAATACACAAATTAAGTGTTTGTGAGGAACTTTATAATCCCATGTATAGAGAATTTTTCTAAAAGTTACATAGGAACCTTTTTATTGGTTATAAAAATGCATCAAACAACAAAAGACAATATCATATGGACGTACAGTGCAAAATAAAAAACTTTTGCAACTTTAGTGGTTGGATATAGTTTGGACATGTGTGTTGTTGAAAATTTAGTGATGCATGCTACTGAGAGGTTTATCCAATTATTTTTGGTTTTGACCTATATCTTTTAGAGGAGGTTCTACATTATATCCCCACCCTTATTTGGTGATTTTTTAAAAATTATATATGCTTTTCAGTCAATATGGTTCTAGTTATATAGAATGTTAAGAAATTAAGCATGAAGGATTCACCTCCCAAACATCTTTGTCTCGAAAACTAAGTATTAGGTTAAGGATGCAAATTAGAAGACATAAAATCAAAGGGAAAATAATTCCAAAGTAATGTGTAATTAGAAATCAAATGAGAGGTATGATCCCACAATTATTATGTTTGAAACTAAACAACCAAGATGAGCACAATAATGCAATACATTTAAAATGATGCATAGGAGGTACCAATGATGCAAGACATCACACAAATGTGGCATTTGAGGAAGAGTCAATCATCTATAAAAGGGGGTAGGAGACTATTTTTTTTGGCATATATCATAGGGAGGTCACACTTCTACAATGTATTTGAGGTCCCATGAAAGAATAACATGTGAGATGAAGTGAAAGAGAACCTAACTATGAATTGGGATAGTTTCATTGCATATAGCCTCTATCAATAACTTTCATTAAGTGATACTAAAGGAGATATAATGTTTGTACATTACAATATAAAATGTTAGGCTAATGATGATATTTTTTATAAACATGTATATTTTTTGTTGGATATAATAGCTTATGAGTTTCAATATTTTTCACATCAAACTAATGTGTGGTGGGATATAGTTTTTACACAATTAGAAAGGGAGGTACAGGAACAAAGAAAATCAAGTAGTAGAATATGATAATTGTTTATGAGATGGCAGTCATGTTGGTTAAGACATATACAAAGGAAGAAGGCATAACACACTAGTGGAGGCCATGTAAGATTTCATGGAGAGACAAGAATGTCACAAATATTGTGCATAGGTTTAACATATATATATTTTATATTATACAATCCTTATCTTGCACTTTTCCTAGGGATTCACTATGCAAGCATATGGAATATCATGTGCTTGGATAGGCTACTAAATAATCCCTCTATTTCCATTTCTACCTCCTAATATTATAATATTAGTTTCCCCTACAAATACGCATCCAATTAAAAATTCTTCTTATTTAAACATAGACATGAATTGCGCATATTTTAATGACATTTTTAAAACCTTTTTTTTTTCAATTTCTAATTGATTTCTTTTATGATTTTATATTCAACTTTTTATGATCTAATCTTGTTAAGGCTTAATATCTAAAAGCATTTATAATATTTCTATGATAACAAGACTCATTCTATTTACAACTTTAAATATAATGTGATGTGGATGATAACTCCTAATAAAAAAGTTTCTATGTTGATGTATGATAGGTAGAATACAAATACTAACAAGCTACCCTCTGACTAGGCCTTTCACTTTCACACCAATAAAGATTTAATATATGATTAATTTCACTCTTGAATGAAGGTTAAACTATGGAAAATTTCTTGTAAACATAATGTGATGTGGATGATAATTCCTACTAAAAAATTCCCATGTTGATGTGTCATAGGTAAAATGTATATCCTAACAAGTTTCCCTTTGACTAGGCCTTTCACTTTTACACCAATAAAGATTGAATATATCATTAATTTCACTCTTGAGTGAAGGTTAAACTATGGTTGAATTATTTTAAATATAATGTGATGTGGATAGTAACTCCTAATAATTGTTTTTTGTTGATCTGTGATAGGTAAAATATATATCCTAACAAGTTGCCCTCTGATTAGGAATTTCACTTTCACACCAGTATTTATAAAGCATACAAATTTAATATATCCTTAATTTCACTCTTGATTGGAGGTTACACTATGGAAAAATACTTTTTGTGCATTAATTTCAAAGTCTTCTTTTTTTTATTGAAAATATAATTAAATTCTATATAATACTCAAATATTGGGAATATGAGAATTAAAAATTTGATCAAATATATACCTTCCCCCGATTTTCCACCACTTTATTCCATCAATGAAGTGAAATGAAGTGCAAACATTTAGAAAGCTTTCCCACTTTTTTGTTGTGTTGTGCAAGAACACTTATTACATTCACCACTTTTATTTTAAGAAAGAAAAAATGTTGTAAAGAACTTGAAAAGATAGACATTGGGCTAGGAATAATGGATGCACTTACATATTTATATGTTATCATGTGTAACCAATTAAGGTGGTAACAGAAAACCACCAAGTGTGATCCATAATCAAATTGATATGACAATTCCCTTGGAAAGTGCAAATAATTATCTTATTTTGAAATTTGCATGCACTAAGCTCATCAAATAATTTTATTATCTTATGTGATCAATGTATTTATGTGTGCCTTTTTATTATGTTCATATATATATGAATGATGCAAATGCGTTATTTTTCATGTAATTTACATTTAAGGGTTATAAATGGAATCTAATTATTAATTTGATTTTTTCCATGATACATTCATTCTACTTTCCATTTTCTTAGGATCTAGGTTATTGAAAAGTTATAAGAGCTCCTTAAACCCCTTCTTATTATGTTTTTTATTAGATAAGTAGGGTAGGGCCTAGACCCTTAAAAAATGAAAAATAGATCCAAATAGCTCAGCAAAATAGATTGGCCCAACATAGCCAATTAGAGAGAAATAACTACCAGCAAAAGACTAGTCGGAAATAAAAAACAGTGAGAAAATGTTCAAGGAACAGAGCTTGAACCAAGAAAAGCCTCAGAGGGTGAGCTAAACAAAACCGTAACCTTCTTAGATAAATGATTCTTCTTTCTATCAACCATTGTCCAAGGAGAATCAAAAACTGAAATTGAGAAATTTTGATTAGAGGGGGAAGACTCCCCTCTAGAGTAGCAAACAGGAGAAATAGTTGATACTTTAGGTGAAGCATCTGAAACCAAGCCTAAAACCATAGGATTTACATCATTATCCAAAATAGGGTCAATAGGAGAAGCAATACATACATCATTAGGAATAACGATAACCAGAGGCACTGATTTATCCATGGACATAAATTTCCTCCCTTTTTGAAGAACTTCATCTGCTACCACCATGTTTCCACCAGATGCTCTTGGAAGAGATTTCTCCCTGTGCTCTTCTAGAGGCCTCCACCATTCTTCCATGTGTCAACACCACAGACCCTTCAAGGCTGCTTCCCTTCGCTTTTCAACTAGGTCCTGTGTAAGTGCCACGTAACATCTAACTACATTCACTTTTGGTAGACCCCACAGTCAGCGCTAACAATGAAGACTTCTCCACGTGTCTTCCTAGCATGGTTTTTGATCACAAGAAGCGAGGAATGAACCACAGGCTCTGACATTCCACCATGTGTCTCCTTTGTAAATATTTCATTTAGAGGAAGGAAAGAGTGAGAGGTGTGCCCCACCATATTGCAATGTGTGCTAACTTCCTATGTGGGTAGGCAACACATGTAGACACGATGTTCTATTGGGATCACTAACATCATTCGCAAGGGATGCATCTGGCTTGGGTGTGACCACATTCATGGCTGAAATATTTTTTTGTTGCAATGACCATGGGAAATCATTATTGCAGACATCATTATTCATGATTCAAAATCTTTTATGTTATTGGCCCACCAGGTGGGGGGATTATTTTCTATATATACTGCTTCTTCCTTCTGAAAATGAGTTCGAAAGATACAAAAAAAATTATGAAAGACACCAGGCCTTTTGTACTAATTTTAGATTATTGTATAAGACTTTCAAAATGTGTCATTTTTTAGCCTTTCTTTTTTCTTAGGCTATTTGATAAAACATTATACTATGCCATTATTACACACTGAGTTGTTTATTTGCAAAAAATCTATTATTTCAATACAAGTTTGTTGGTTTAGACCATGTATTTGACTCTTCTTTTTAGTAAATGTGTATTGGAATTATTTTATGTTATTGGATAAATTATTCAGGTTTTCATCTTTCATTTCTATTATTCTGGAACTTAGCAGATTGTTGAACAGGCCCTTAAATCACATTTCAAAAGATATATTTACCAGGCCTATATCTACATCATGGCGCGTCGCCTTAGATAGATATTTATTTTTTATATCTCCTTCCTTTTCCCATTTCAAAAACCCCAATTACAAAAGAAGTCGGCTTCTTTAAAAATCCAGAGGTCACTCAGTTTAGCGCAATTGGTCCACCCATTAACTGAGTTTCCCATAAGGTTGTTACCTTGTCAATTTTTTGTATCAATAGTTTCTTTTTCTGGAACACCCAGTGGGATTGCTTAAATGTACCTAAATTTAAAGTCAGTGTATGAGCCATTGACCTATTACTAGATCCCAAATAGTGAATAACCTTGGTTTGTTAGTGCCACCACTAAGAACAGTACAAGTCAAAACCCATATAGTGAATGTTCCATCCCCTCCACTAGCCATGTTGCCAATCAGTAACAAAAATTATGTGGCATGGGATGCCAGAAGTCCCCTTGTAGCGCCAGTAGCACCCACCGTTTGGGCCCCTATTTTGGTCTCTACTTTAAAATCTATACCTAAATTTAGTACGGATGGCTCAAGAACACCATCCGAACATCTACAAGATGTGCCAGACGTCTATTTGGTGCACAGAGTTACTGACCAAAATATAGTGCTAAGGTTGCTTGTAGCCTCTTTCATGGGTAAAGTGTTGGATTGGTACCACACTCTGCAAGCTAACACTATCGGTACCTGGGATCAACTCAAAGACCCTTTCTATGAAATATTATCAAATGATGGAGATAGGTCTTCACAATATCATCAGCTGTCAATCATAAAGCGAGCTCCATAGGAAGCCATGACTGACTTGAATGCCTAGTTTCATATAACTTGGCAGAGAATTCAGGTTGCTATCCACCCGCTAGCTAAGTTGGCATTCATGTTCTACTTGAAATCCATCAACGTCGACATATCAATGATGATCCAGTCTCTTGGTGGAAGCACTCTAGTGGATGCATACATCATCGCAGTCAAGGCGGAGATCAATGTGATAGATGTCGGGAAGTTGCCGCTTCGGCCCATCATGTCTATGTTTCCTGAAATAGCAGTTCCCACCCAGGAGATTCCATCAACCTGTATGCCCGCTCCTCCTCAACCCCTGTACACATATTTGAATGTGCCACATAATGTTGCTTCTACATCTAACTCTTCAAAGGATGAGATGAACGACGTCAAGGAGATGTTTTGGGCTATGGCCAATGAAATAACTACCATCAAGCAGAACTAGTCCGCACCTCCAAAGCCAACCTACAAAAATTATCAAGCTTGACGATCCTCCTACCAGAAAAACAAGTTCCAAGGAGGCTCATGCACAAATTCATAGGTACAAAAAATTAATGAAATAGTGCCTGTACCTACTCCACTGTAAGGTCCTACCCAAGCTTGAGTAGAGAGCTGAAAACAGGGAATAAAAATTTAGTCGATGAAATCAACCACTAGTGCTTCCCCTATGGTGACACAAATATGCCCTGAAACTACCCACGCGGAAATCTTCAACAAAGGGTGGCAAAACAATGTAGCCAAGGTGCAACATCAGATCCTGGAGGTTATGTATACGCCTCTCCACAAATGGAAAATGTGGTGCTCACCGTGCAAATGCAAGGGATGTCCTTAGAGAAGGAAATAGATATAGCTCTCAATCACACACTCATCTCATGGATGGAAGAAGAAGATCCAGTGCTCCCAAATGATGGATCCAGATTGAAAACCGCGCAAGCGTAGTCCAATTATGACAATTGCTCAAAAAGGAGATTCATGGGAAAACCATTGAGCCCGCAATCAATTAGTTAGTAGCCCAAAAGTGCTTCCGACCAAACTCCTAGTACCTCCATAGTTGCACAACAATTCCAACCATGGAAGGAAATTGTTATAACTAGAGCTAAGGAGTAGAATTCTTCAAATATTCCACCATTTAATGTGGTGGAAAATTTGAAAAAATCATCTGCTAATGTGTCCCTTTGGGATATCTTAGCCATTCCAGAGTAGAAGATATTATTGCAGAAGCTCTCCAAGAAGGTCTAATCATTGAGCCAACAGAGCAATTAGTCAAGGGAAAGACTATTGACCCACCACCTCCTACCAAAGTTCTCATGAATAACATAGAGGAAGCCTCTACCAAGGTTTGAGATAAGTCAAAATGAACCCCTTTTTCCTAACTCTTATTGTGGCAAAGAAACTACTGCATAATTCTATGATTGACTCTAGCACTAGCACAATAGTCATGCCCAAGCAGATAGTTGAAGCCTTAGAACTTTGCTATGAACCTTTAAAAAGGGGGCTTATGCAGCTTGATGGGAATAAAGTCAAAACCATAGGTGTCATCAAAGACCTCCCCTTGATGTTATTCTCCTGCCCTAGCATCATAGTTCTGCAAAATACTATGATCATAGATGTTCCTCCCATGTCCAACCTCTTCCTATCTCGAGAATTCACTTAAAAGATAGGTGGATAACTTTCTTTGGATTCATCACATTTGATCCTTAGGACCAAGAACAAAGCTAAAATGAAGATAATATCTGAACCTCTACACTCTAAACATGTGGTTGATGAAGCCATGATCAACTTTGAAGCCACTCATACCTCTTTTACCAAAGAGGAAATGTATTTCACTGAGCTATTAGAGGATGAAAAGGTGACCGAAGACCAGACTGATCAAGAAGAGGTCCTCTTTAGTGAATATGTAGACACTAATCCTTTTGAAAACTATCATGCCAATGATTTGGGGACCTATGTCATCTATGATGAAGATCAAGCACTTCCGAAGGTCGGGAAGGAACCTGAAAGTGGTCAAGCCTCAAAGTTATGGATTCTACACTTTGATGGAGAAAGATGCAAAGTTGGCACACGAGATGGGATATGTTTGACATCCATATCCAATGAAAAAACAATTTGATCTTTCCACTTCTAGTTCACTTTTTTGAGCAGTGAAGCTAAATATGAAGGCCTAGTGCAAGGTCTAAGCCTTCTAGAGAAGATGGGCATCAAGAAATTAATGGTGTTTGAAGACTCTGAGCTAATTGTAAATCAAGTTTGAGGGATCTCTGCTGCAAAGAATGTTCACATGCGATCCTATAGAAATAGAGTCTAGGACCTGATCAAAGGTTTTGAAGGCTTCAACATCCAAAGAGTGCCCTGAGAAAAAAATGATGATGCAGATCACATGGCCACAATTGGATCTCAATTTGACCCTACGTCTAACCTAATTCATAACAAAAACTCTTTGCAAGTGATAGTCCAACTGAAAATTCCAGATAATGATCAGAGTTAGAAAGTGTTCGAAAGTGATGAACACATTGCCTCATTCATCCAACATTCAAGAGAGTTCACTGAGCAACTCCAACCAAAGATTTTTAAGGCCTACAATAGGCAAATAATTTAGCTGAAGTCCAAAAATCTTCCATAGCAATTGGTCACTTTTGAAAACCTATTTTATTGTGATGATACAAGGAATGATAAAAGGAAGTTTGTAGCAGAAAAAAGTGACTATGTAGACCTTCAATTCAGAGATGGAAGAAAGCTCAAAGTCAGGAAGGATGTCCCACATCATGATAAAGAAAGGCTCATCAACTTTTGTGAAAAGTATGATGGAGTAGTGGCTTGGTCATATGATGACCTTAACGGATACGATCCTGACATCATCCAACACACAATAGAGCTTATGGAAGGTGCAAAACCAGTCTGCTAGAAGTAGAGACCAATGAATCCCAAGGTTGAGGCACTAATGGTTCAAGAGATGGCAAAGCTAATTCAATCACATATCATCTTCTCGATCAAGCACAACACATGGGTATCCAACCTAGTTCCAGTCCGAAAGAAGAATGGAGACATTCACCTATGTGTTGAATTTTGAGACCTAAATAGAGCATCCTTAAAGGACCACTACCCTATTCCTTCTATGGAGTCAATCTTGCAAATAGTGGAAGGATCGAAAATGTTTTCTCTACTAGATGACTTCTTTGATTACAACCAAATCTAGGTCAAAGAAGAGGACTGACACAAAATAGAATTCACTACAAAGTGGGGAACATTTGCATATGATAAAATTTCTTTCTACCTCTCAAATGTGGAAGCCACTTTCTAGTGCGCAATGGATTTCACTTTCAGCGAATTGATCAACAAGATTATCTTGATCTATTTAGATGATCTTATTGTATTCTCCAAATCTTAAGGATGATCATTTTGATCACCTAGAAATGGTTTTCAAAAAATTCCCAGAGTTAGGGGTATCCCCAAACACAAAAAAATGTGTTTTCAGAGTGTCGCAAGGAAAATTGTTAGGACATGTAGTGTCCAAAGAAGGAATCACAGTTGATCTACAACGGATAAAAGCAATCAGGTAACTCCCCCTACTAGTCAACAAGAAAGGAGTCTAGTATTTCTTGGGGAAGGAAAATTTTGTGAGAAAATTCATTTTAGATTTTGCAGGAATAATTAGACCAATCACCCTTACGCTAAAAAAGGATCAATTATTCAAATGGAGAAAGGAAGCTAGAGAATCCTTCCAGAAGGTTAAGGATGCTATTTCCTCAGCTCTTGTTCTGGTAAATTAAGACCTATTGATGGACTCCATTATGTATGTATTCAATAGAAAATCTAACATCGTTACAATGCAAACTCAAAAGGATGATGAAGGAAAGGGAGAAAATTTGAGAGCATTTCACTCCTAGACGTAAAAAGATTATGAGACAAATTACAACTTCATTGAGAGGAAAGAGTTTGCAATTGTAAAAGGACTCAAGAAGTTTCAACATCTTATATCTTGCAACAAGGTGGTTGTTTATGTCATGCATTCCAATGTGCAAAAATATATCATGGAAGGAAAAATAATCGAAAAGAGGGCCAATTGGATAATTAAGATCCTTGAATATGACATTGAGGTCAGGCCTACAAAGACCATCTGAGGAAGGGGACTATGTGAATATTTTGCTCATGATGAGGAAATGATAGTTGAAGAAGAGTAACTGGAGTTGGTTCTAACAAATAAGTTTGACTCTGAAGGCTACTGGCTAGTAGACAAAGTGAGATTTAGGAAAAATAGAAAGTTATGTTGGGGCTGCCTTCTCAAAAGAGAAGTTTCTATAGATTTCAAAACAATGGATACATGCTTATTGAAGGGGTCCTCTTCAAAAGTAACTTCAATTGTGTTCTACTGTGGTGTGTCACCATAGAGAAAGCGAAGAGAATTCTTGACACTTTCCATAGTAGACCCATGGGTAGACACTTCTCTATGAAAACCACGACCATCAAAATCATGTGTACTGGGTACTTCTAGCCTATGCTATTCAATGACTCATACTTGTTGGTAAAATTCTACAAAGAATGCCAATTCTTCACAAGAAGAAGATTTTTTTTTGCAATGCCTCTCAATCCTATAGTGGTTGATGAGCCATTCACATAATGGGGCCTTGATTTCATTGGGATGATTAATCCCACCTCTCACGCTAGATACAAATGGATCCTCATGGCCATGGACTACTTCACCAAATGGACTGAGGCCATGCCCCTGAAGAATGTGATGAAGGAGAAGATTGTGGACTTCCTTGAGGAGCTAGTGATGATATTCAGCTCGTCAAATACCATCATCTCTTACAACACCAAGGCTTTCCTAGGATCTAAGGTATGTCAACTCGCACTCGTGCATAGCATATTCTTGAAAATGTCATCAAATAACTACCCGCATGGGAATAACTTGGCCATGTCTACTAACAATAATTTAGTTTGACTCATGAAAAGGATTGGGTTGGAACATCAGAGAGAATGGTATAAGAACCTTCATTCAACACTCTGGGTAGACTGCATAACTCCCAAGCAAGTCCTCAAAACTTCTCCATACAAGTTAGTGTATGGAAAAGAGGTGCTATTGCCCATGTCCATGGAGATTCCTACGCTACAACTACTCAAGTCACTGGAAGCTTAAGAAAATGGAACCATGGAGGTTCAATTGGCTAAGATGCTGGAAGTGCAAGAAAAAATGGAAAGGGCCCTAATAGCCATGTCTAACCACTAGCAGGTGGTTAAAATATGGTTTGATAAGAAAGCTTTGGAATAGGGTCTAAAATGTGGAGACCTAGTATTAAAGTTCAATGAAAGGGTTGTGAAGGTGGGCCAACGTGCAAAATTCGACAGTCTATGGGAAGGCCCTTTCAGAATAATTCAATGCAAACAACACAACATATTTGAATTAGAAAACATGGAGAAGGAAGCATTGGGGGATTCAAGTTAATAGAATCCAGCTAAAATTGTTTAATTAAGCTTCATTATTATTTTTCTAGTGTAAATATGTAAGTATTGTAATTATTTTCCTTTGTGTTTTTTTTTACCGGTCTTTCAATAAATTCCACTGTGCTATGGAGCAGGAAAATAAATGGAACCCATTATTGCAAGAAGCACATAGAAATAAAATGAACTCATATGTAGAAAATAAATGAACCCATATGTACAAAATTGAAAAGGTACACTCAAGAAGTGAAGATAAAGAGAAACCATATTACAAAATTGCAAGAAGTCCAGGAGATAGGATATTGATATAAGTTGTATATCCATTATATATATATGTTATAATAAATACATTTTCAAAATGGCTTTGAGGCCATAATTTTAAAGTATATCTATATAAGTATGTAGGTTCTTCATATATATATATATATATATATATATATATATATATATATATATATATATATATATATATATATATATATATATATATATATATATATATATATATATATACTAAAGGCATTTTGTAGGCATATATACAAAAAACAAACTAAGAGAGATTTTCTCTAAAATAGAGAAAGAGGAGTACATCTTAGGCAGGAGCATCATTATTAGTAGAAACATCTAGGACAACTTCATCGACGAAATCAATAGGAGTAGGAGGACCATGAACAACAACAACAAAAACAACAAGAGCAATGGCAAGTGGCAGAGGGAACACTAGGTTCCTGAAGTTGGTATACCAGACAACATTGTAGAAGGGCACCACATTGTAGCAACAAAATAGGAAGTGGTAGGCCTGAGTCCCCCTTTGACGATGCTCTTCATTGATAGGATTGGAAACCTACTCAAGAATGATACCCATGGCACTACTGCATCTTCTTCAATGTACTTACAAAGGTCACTCGTCATTGGAAGGCCTAGACCATATGCAACATTCACCACAATCTCGCCAAGGCCTCCAAGGTACTGCTTTAGGAAGATTTCCAATACCAAATGAAGAATCATTGGCTTGGGAACTTGGATATCAAGCAAAGACATGACAAAATGAGAACAAACATTGGTATTGACTTTGTACTTATCTTCATATTCCACACAATCTCGACCTAACACCCACTTCATGCCTATGATAGCTAGTGAATACTTGTTTTTGGTCATTCTTTTCAAACACCTATTGGAGATTCCAGTGAGAAAATTCATCTGAGACTTGTTGCAAACTAGCCTAATGGGAGTATTCATGATGGTAAATTCTACTCAGCCGCCTAATGCTAATTCTATCCAACCGCTTAATACCAATTCTTTCTAATTGCTATGTTTAATTTTTCTACTATCTTAGGGTCTATTTATAGAAATATGTTAGGTATCTGCATGCCATAAGCATGATACTAATCAAGTGCCAACTCCAAAATCCAACCAGAGTCCAATTCGAATTTTCCACCTAGTTGCATCCATTGTGTACAAATTGTTGTGTGTTGATGTGTCATGCTACAAGTGCTTCTCAAAATCCAAGGAGGAACCTATATCTTTTCAAGAACTCATTATATCTTTGGCTTAATTATTCCTTTTAGGATATTAATTTCCTGAGCATGTGAAATATTTAAACACCTTCAATCGCCAACTCAATTTCTAAGGAAATTCACGCCGTACGACATGATTGTCAATTGTCATTATGAATTCTTGTCTTTTCAAAACAACAAGAAATTCATTTCACATGAGCAAAGGAGTTGGTGGTACATGCTGAATTAAATGCTAAAAGGAAACCATTGTCTACCACTACAAGAAATAAATTGCTAAGTATTGCATGCAAAAGGCTAACATTGTAAAAGCTTCCTGAGTATGCTATCTAGAGCAAACCATTTTGGTCGCAGACAAAGTGAAGTGAATTGCAGAAAAATTGAACGTTACAAAAATTTATAGTACCTTGAAATCGCTAAAAGTTCTCAAATGGAAGCATAGGTTGAGGCAACCCAAAGCTTTTTCGATGCCATGATAGCAGCACCAGACACTAATATTTTTTATGAAATCTCTTACGCATCACCTGGGATGCTAGAAAAACCAAAATGGATGCACATGCAGTTCATGGAAAAGAAAACAACTCACAGGGACTAGATCTAAATAAAGGAGGAATGGGATAACATTCATGATCCCGTCCTCATGAAGAACCCTAAGACTCTTAGGGCGGGAGCTTGCAAAAGAATGAAAGTGGCTGATAACCAATAGAAAATGGCTTACAAGTTGTGGTTCAACTGTCTTCCGCAATATATGGTCACCTTTGTGCATTACTTCCAAGAGCTCGTTCATGAGGGAATTGAACATTTCAACCCAGATACCAACACCATCAAGGGTCGAGAGCTGAGAGTTAACATTAGTGTAGACACTATCTAGAGCATGCTATGCATCCCTGTAAGTCATTGTAATGTGGACATAATGGAGTCATTCACTCCAAAAGATGTGTGCACCTTTTGGAGAGGAAGAGAAAAAGTTATGGTCTTTTATAATTAGGAAACATGGAGGCCCCAAGAAGATTGCAACAAGCCACCACAAATTGCAGTTGCACACAACACTTTTAATCAAGTTATACAAGATGCACTCTCGATGATGGATTTTTTTTGTGGAATGGACGAAGAAAAATTTGTGCAGTTATTTCAAGTAGGTTTGGGTTTTCAGTTGCGTAGGCAACAATCCTTATTCTAATATGACATTGTAGGAGTCATCTACCATGAAATTATGAGCCAAATCAAGGAGTATTGCATGCAGAATAAGTCTAGCTTTCCTTCTTGGCTCATATGTTTTTATACCAGATCCCTGAATTTTTCAATAAAAAGGTTTCGTTATCTATTTTTACTGAGAATGGATACAAAATTCCAATTTCTATATGGACACCCATCCTTTCCACAATAGATGACTATTATGCATTTTTGAAAGTTTTCTTAACTTCGATTCTACGAGACTTGAGTAAGGATGGTGATCTCTATTGAATTTTTTCAAACCAAATGAGGTGGATGCAGAGTTTCACTCCTAAATGCGATTGGTTCCTCGGGAGGGATTTTACATTCATCCATATTTGTGGCTTTACCGAGGAAACCGTTCTAGCTCCTAGAGTGTGTAATAGATAGTGATTGGCCCTTGAAATGTTCTGATAGATGGCAATTATCGACAATATTTTTTGTGGAGGAAAGGGAAATTTAGGATTCTTCAAATGCCCACTAACCTTCAAGTGGGTGGTAATGGTGAAAAAGAAGACACATAAGTTGCTTGAAGAAAACATGGCTCATTTGGGGTTAGTGTTGATCTCTGACAAATGGTAGTACAACCCCTTCAATGACTTAGGAAACACATTCATCAAGGTAACCCACAACCCTCGACCTTATTGGGAAAAGTAGCAAAGTCCCCTAGAAGATGAGGATGATTTGTTGGTGGACTTGGCTCATATTCCTATAGACGATACAAGACCGCCATGGCTCATGTTCTATTTTCCTTTGGTGAAGTATGATGAGAAGTGCCAAATAAGTGTCAACCTTTGCAAATATTTAGCAAGAAGTCAAAACTGGAGTGAAGAAAGGATTAAATATTTATGGATTTACTACCAAGAGATCAAATGCCCTGATGCCCTTTATCAGGACATAGAGTCGGATGACAAATTTGATAAGCTATGTAATGACGAACATGAGGGTATAAACTAGAGAGGTGATGAAGATATTGAACCAGATGAGGCTAGAACCTATATGGGGAAGAGAAAGAAGAAAGAAAAAGAAGTAAAGATGGCACCAACACAATAAAAAGAAAAGGAAACGAAGCAACCTAGCAAGGCTTCTTCAAATGCGCAAGTGAAAATATCACAGTTGGGAGCCTTGCATACACGCACTTGGACCCCAAAAAGGTCTAGAACATCCCCACAACAACAATTAGAGGCCATAGAGGTGGAAGATTCCCCACCAACCAAAAAGTAGCGCATAGAGGTAGCTTCTGAAGAAGGTTTGAAGGAGCCCACAACAAGCCAGGATCCAACGGCAAGCCATGGAGCACAATCATCTGCACCATAGGTATCTTTCACTCCCTCTTCTCTTGCTTCACAATCTTTAGTTCCTCCTACTCTATCTGCGGTGCCCCTCACTTCAAGTGTTAGCCTTTCTTTTTCTGCCTCTACTGCAATGATTGTAGGAGGTTTCTCTCAGTTCTCCCAAGAAAGACCATTTTCCTTCACTCCTTCGTGAACCTTTCCACCTTTCGCTGGAGCACAGTCTGCATTTTCTATCACTTCACCTTTTGCCTCCATGACTGCCATTGATACCCTTATTGCTACTACTGTGTCAGCCCCAACCTAGTCCACCCAGCATATGGAATCTGCCATGACTCTGCTAATGCCACTGCTTCCCTTGAGTCCTCCCACTAGTTCACAGACCAAGCTTTGGCATATTCCTCCATTCTCCCCACAAACAATCTATCTTTCAAGGAAAAATTCAACCATAATAACTACCCTCTCGTTCCCTTTCACTCTTCCTCCCAATGCACCTTTCTCAAGTGGGCGCATTAGGTTGCTAGCATATTTTTTGTCAGATGGTGATAAAAACAAATAAGTATGGGCTATCAAGATCCAAAAGTAAAATTCCAAAGCTACTAAGAAGCCAGCAAAGCCAAAGGTGTAGACAATTTTCAATGAGGCTCAACAATCATTGCATTTTGCAACCATGCATCCAACCATCATCAAATAGCAGGGAGAAATGCAACCTAATGATTATAACATGTATGCTATGAGACTTGATCTGAGCATAGCCTAACCACAAGATAAAGTTGAGCTCATGGAAGAGACACAATGAGCTGTGCTGACCACTAACTTCCTCAAGTATGGTCGCTAGCTAAAGAAGAGAGAAGAAGAGCTCAAAACTATCAAGGAGAGGATAAAATTCTTGTTGGTGGACAAGGAAAAGGATGCAAAAATTGTGTGCTTATCATAGCAAGCGTAAACAGAGTAGGATAAAATCTTGGAGGAACTTGCAAAGTTCACATCCTATGGTCCCAACCTGGTCACTGATCTACAGTAGAAAAACCAAGAATATTAGGTTCAGTTGGGTCGAGCGGAGTATGAGATGCAATGAAAAAATGAAGTGTTTGAGCATCAACACACTCAATTAGAGCAAAAAATATAGCAAAAGGATTCAAACTTTGGGGACTGACATGCTCAATTGGAGAATGAAGTCTCGGAGATGAAGTGTTCCCTCGAAAGGGAATCAAAAAATAAAAATTGAGCCAAAGAAAACTAGCTTTCCAAATGAAGCAACCTATAGGGATAACTTTTGGTTGCAAACAAGAAGATTGCTGAACTGACACAGGATGTTGCTTCAAGGGATACATAGATCAAATCTTTGAAGAATTTTCCCCAACCCACTGCTACCCATTCGGACCTCCTTTAAGTAGCCCAATGACTATATGTTTCATATTGGGAAAAGGTTAAGGCCTTATGCCTGAATCTTCAACTAAAACTCCAATTTATGGTGGAGGCAATGAGTTTAGGTAGGGAAGTTCATGGAACATTTGAGTGGTTCCCACAATTCATCGCGAAAAATGTTCTTGAGCCAGAAAAATTGCTAGATAAGTTGTACACGGTGATAGATGAGGATTTAGCGAGTGTAGGGATCAGCTGCTAGAAAGCCACTTCTAAAATAGTAAAGGAATTCATCAACTGCCATGCAACGATCCTCCATGCTAGCAAGTGCGCTGCAACACTGGGCCAAACTATGAATAGAATGCAAGTGAAGTTCTCTTGGCTAACTCAAATACACTTACCCTCCCCGTTCCTTTTTTATGACTCGGTGGCAACAAAAGAGTAGATTGCGAAAAAGATTGAAGAGAAGTAGCAAGACACATCCACTTTTCAAAGCCTTAGTTAGCCCCCTACTGTAGAGAATATTGAGGGTTGCACTCACCCAATAGCATGACTACTCTTCCAACTCGAATCTACGGCCAGTATAACCACGAAACTACCATACAAATAAATGATCAATCTGCATGGAGCACAAGAGAATCTGTATGACATATTGAAACCATCTGAGGTCGACTAGATTCCTCTATAGAACACTCTCTCCAAGCTTTGACTGCATCTCCTAAGGGATGTGCTCTAGTCTGTGAACCAAAAAATTTTGGCTTCCTCGTTCCATAGGAGAAATGCCCCTGGTAGTGACCAAAAGATGTGGACATAAATTTCCTTGAACTCCCTTTGGGTTATTTTTATTTTGCTAAATCTGGCCCACACCTTATATTTTTTATCATCAGGCCCCTTTTTGAAGAACTTCATCCACTACCACCATGTGTCCGCCAGGCTCTCTTCATAGAGATTTCTCCCTTCACTCTTCCATAGGCTCGCGCCATGCTTCCACGTGTCAACACCATAGACACTTCAAGGATGCTTCCCTTCACTTTTCAATTGGGCCCCGTCTGAGTGCCACGTAGTATCTTTCCGTGTTCACTTTTAATGGACCCCATGGTTAGCGCTAACAATGAAGAATTCTATGTGTGTCTTCCCAATGCAAGTTTTGATCGGAAGAAGGGAGGAATGAACCACGGGCTCCAACATGCCACCACGTCTCTCCTCTATCGATATTTCATTGAGAGGAAGGAAAGAGCGAGTGGTGTGCCCTGCTATATTGCCACATGTCCTAACTACTAAGTTGTGGGTAGGTGAGACATGTTGGCTCGATTTTCTTTTGGGACCACTACCATCATTCGCAAGGGATGTATCTGGCTTCATTGTGACCATGTTCATGGCTATAATCTTTTTTTGTTGCATCAGCCATGGGAAATCATTGCTGCACGAATCATTGTTTGTCATTCAAAATCTTTTCTGTTATTAGTTTGCTAGGCAGTGGGATTATTTTCTATATATGCTTCTTCCATCCAAAAATGAGTTTGAAAGATACAAAAAAAATTATGAAGGACACCAGGCCTTTTGTACTACTTTTAAATTATTGTGTAAGACTTTGAGACTATGCCATTGTTCAGCCTTTCTATTTTCTCAGGCTATTTGATAAAACATTAAACTATTCCATTATTGTACTGAGATTTTTATTTGCAAAAAAATTATGATTTCAATACAAGTTTGCTAGTTTAGACCATGTATTTGACTCTTATTTTTAGTAAATGTCTATGAGAATTATTTTATGTTATTGGATAAATTATTAGGTTTTCATCTTTGATTTCTATTGTTCTAGGACTTAGCAAATTATTGAACAGGCCCTTAAATCGTATCTCAAAAGCATCGCTTTAGTTAGATCTTTATTTTTTATATCTCACTCCTTTTCCCATTCCAAAAACCCCAATTACACAAGAATCTAGCTTCTTTAAAAATCCAGAGGTCACTCAGTTTAGTGCAATTGGTCCCACCATTAACTGAGTTTCCCATAAGGCTGTTACCTTGTCCGATTTTGGCATCAACAGTATCCATAGGAGGAGGAGCATCGACCATAACTAATTCATGTGAAGCAGAAATAACCTACAAAGGAGATTTTGCAGGAGCAATAGAAGTATCATCAATATTATTTTTCCTCACAGAAGGAGGAGGCCTTGAATCTTCATCAAAAGAAGCTAAATCAGTAGCAGGGCACACTCTCAAGTTCTCACAGAGTGAGTTCTTCCACCATTTAGAAGAGTAAATAGTGCGGGAGCCAGGAGAATAGTCACATGCCAAGTGATCAATAGCAAAACAATGTCAATAGTGAAATGGAAGACCCTCATAATCCACCATTTGAGACCATGACCAATCATTTACCTACAAAAATAGCTCACTAGGTAGAGCCTTCGAAAGATCAGCCTCCACCAAGATCCTAGAAAATGAGGTATGAGTAAAAATATTGGAAGCCTTATCCACTCTCAAGAATCTACTAATAGCATTACCAATGCTCTCATAGGTACAGGAGCACCTAAACTATAAGGGAAGATAAGGAAATATTACCCAAATAGGCATAACATCTAAGGGTTCATTCAAAGGATTAATATAATAAAACCAAGGTCTAATGGAGAGGGGATGAGAGTCGCAAACCCACAAACCATAGTCTAAAATAGCTTGTCTATCTTTAGGAGAGCTGAAACTAGCAACATAGAACCCCTTGCAGAAGGGTAAATCTCCATCAAACCATCAACTAGAGGATAGCAATGGTTGGTGATCCAAAGGTGAAAATCGGGGAGGGAAGGCCACAAACAATAAAATCTACAAATAAGAGCATTCTTAGAGTAAAAAAGCAGTATTTTAAGCAACTTCCTTACCAAGAGAGATAATAGGGGCATTGTCTACACACCGCAAAGGATGCACTGAGCCCTCCCTTAGCCTCTTAGACTTCATAGCATCAACAAAAGAAGGATGAGGATGAACACCCAACCCCCTAGTAGATTTCGTGGAATCTTCTTATTATGTTAACAAAAAAATGTTAAATTTTTTTAATTTTTTATTTATATTAATTTTTTATTTATGTTTTACTTCTCTAGCTTTGCATTTTTAAAAATGAATTATGGATGATATAAAGAATTGGAGTGCTTTGAATCCACTCAAATAACAACCCAATTTTTTTTTTTTCTATGTAATACCTAATTTTTTTTATGTTTTCTCTCCCTTCTTTTATGTTTTTCCAATAAATTTGGTGTGATGAAAGATTTATGGATTCCAATGCATACTCTCTCACCATGTTGACAAAAAATTTAGGTTCCTCTAGTTTCTTGGTTTAGGGGTTTCCTATTCATTTGTGCCACAATTGATGTGCTCCTCATCTTTTATCATATTTTTTTTCTTACATTTATGTTTTCTACTTGTATTATAATTATTGTACTTTTTCCTCTCTTTTTTCTTTGTTGTGGTCATTTAAACTAGGTTGTCTTATAAAGCATTAAAATATCAAAAATTCATTCTTTGCATATCATCTAAATAAAAATTGAAATATTAAATAGTTTTTCAAATATTTTAATACAAGCTTGCACACTTATGTATGAACTAAATCCCCACCATTCATTTTCCTAAAATATTTATACTTATTTTTCTATTTTATAAAAAACTTCCATAACACAACATATTCTTATTTACTAAGTTTTAGACATCACCAATTTCTTTTATACATAAAATTTTGGAAACATGGTTGAATTTTTATAAAGTTTCTTGTAATATATCTTATTTATGATTAACTTAGTTTTAAAATAACATTAAATAAATCAATCACATACCACTTTAATTCTTAAATATATTTTAATAAAAAAATCAATATAAACTCAAAATATATATTTTTAAGAATTGTTAATAACTATAATTAAATATTTTATTTTATTTTATTATTATGGTTATAAATAAATTAAATATTTGACAATATTATATTGATAAATAGAAGGATTTTTCTTGATGAGAGAATATTTTCATAAATTTGAAGTATTTGAGAGATAATAATAATAAATAAACAATAAAATGAAAAAATAAGTATTGTGAGTGGGTATGTGCAGGATCATGATGGACCAAAAAGTGGCGATATGATGGGTATGTGTAGGGTATGTGGATGACAACTTTTTTTTACCCAAAATTGATGAAACGAAAAGGGTTTTTAAAGGAGATTATCAGCTTTCCACCAATATAAATTATGTTGTACTTTGAATTTAATAAATAGTTATTATTCATTTTCTATTTGAGTTACGATGAAAGTCCTGATCGATACGCTAATTGAAAAACATTTATAGCTTTCAAATAGTATCACATTTTTGAATCTGAAACATGCGTCACATTCTATGTTTCACATACTATAGGATTAAAAATAATGAATTTCATGAAGTTTTGACCAAGTTAAGGTGGACATACAAGTTTTTATATTTTTAAAATTTGTAATAAAATTAATTATTTACTTGGAAAAAAATTACAAAAAAATATTCATCACATCGGGACATGAGTCCTCTAATTCTATCTAAAATATTGTAAAAAAATATTTTCATTTTATTTTGGTTAGGGTGGTAAGACAAACACCTACTTCTTATTTTTTCCCTCAAATTTAAGTACTACTGCATTGAAATTTCAAATTTTCACCAAATAGATTTTTTTTATAAATAAACCTTGTAGTTTAGAAACTAAATTCAATTTTCTATGGATTCTATTCTTACATATTTATGAAATAATATAGATAAGCTATTCAAATTTTTATGTCAAGTTGCCTAACTCTGATTTTCTGAATTTTTTGCCGCTTAAGGGCCTTTTTTTTTCCATGATGATCTTGTATATGCCCGAGCATAAGATGAAGTGAGTCATACTTTCCTCCTATATTCTAAAAGTTTCTTCCATCAATAACCTACTAACCCTTCTCACTTACCCCATTTTCCTTTTTCTATGGGGATTTTGTTATTCTATTAATGAAATGAAGTGCAAACACTTCCCACTTTCCTCACATTTCTATTGGTCATGTAAGAAAAAACATTATCTTCATCAATGTACACTTTATTGTTGCTATACCTACCAAGAAGAGACAAGCATAGAATGAATTTGATAGTGAAGACTTAATCTATATAAATTACTATATAATTTAATAAATAAATACATCATATAAATAGAGAATACAAAAGAAATACAAACATATCACACCACTAAATATAATAATATTTTTCATTTATTTTATTTTTTAAAATTAAATAGCATTAAAATAGATGACTATATATTTTAATAACAATCCATGTTATATGTCTCCATTGAATAACATATATATTTATGTAAAAAAATAGCCCCATTATACAATTATACTGGAGTGTGATTTCAATCCAATATGTTGTCAAATAATTATCATATCCTACTCCTTTTATTTCTATCTTTACTAGATTTTTTTTTTATATATTTTTCATTCTCCTCATTACCATTCTAATGTAGAATCATTTTTGGATTTCAAGTATTCTCTTTCTCCAAACTCCAAAAATTTCTTGTTTGATTGGTCTTAATAATTATTTTTGTAATTGAATTAGTGTTTCCTAATATTCTCATTATTAGCATATGGTTTCTTTGAATCTCATAGGTATTTATTTAGTGTCCCCCTTCTCTACTTTCCTTGGTAGAATCTATTTTAAAAGAGTAGCTTTGGTTGCAAGATGAGCATTGTCATTGGGGGATTATTGGAAACATGAGCATGATGATGTTTTGATGGTGTATGGTGTTTTCATTAATTTCGACTCATTGTAGAAATGTAGAAGTGTTGTTTTGGAAAAGATCAAATGGTGTGGATAATTGGCTAACTCTAAGAGTGCAATCTCAATATTATAGTGAACCAGTTTTGTGGTTCGTATTACTTCTCTATGCAATATATTATCATGTGGGTTTGAGGTGTTCATGATGTGTCTTGAAGGTGTTCAAATCCAAATATTCAAGGTTGTATGTCTTCTAGAGTTGAAGATAATGTTGACAGAGTGTCAGCTTTGTAATAGTAGTGTTACTAGTAACAAAGTGCATATTGGAATCCCCTGCATTCCACCATGGATGAATATTATTATTATATGTGACTTTGAGGAAGTGCTTATAAATGTTAGAAGTATGTATCCTCCAAGTGGAAAGTGTTTTTGTGCTCTTTATATTGAGTTGTGAATGAACAGTTTCTTCATTCAATTATTGCTTCACCATTTTTTGCTATGTGTTTGTCAACCTAAGAATTTTGACGGCATGCAAAGTTGATGTATGTAAGGAGAAGATTTATAGGAGTGATTATAGGTCATGTTGACCTATTTTAAGGGTATACATGTTTTGGTTTATTTTGCAAAGCTTGTGGAATGGATTTTTGAGTTGACAAGTTATGTGGTACATGATTCATGCAATTAGGCTAAGCTAATTGATGTTTCAGTTGGTTGTGGTATATATGCAAGGTTGATTCATTGTGTGAAGTGTGTGGTGATATGAGAGATTGTGTGTTTTCAGAGTGTGTGTCTGTGAAATCTGATGTAGTGTGAAGTTTGAAATATGTAGTGGTGAAGTATGAAGCATGTTAAGTCAAATTTTAGAGCTTAATTGGAATTGTATCTTTGACATGTTGTAGATGCATTATTAGTAGTTCATTTTTGCAGGGAGCCACCCTTTCCTCTATCTTTTTCTATTTTTGATAGTGAGCCCTTGGAAGTGAGCCACCAACAAGGAGCCATTCTTTCTTTCTGGACAGTGAGTCCTTGGAAAGTGAGTCCACCATTTTGTAATCTCCATTTTAATTTGTTATAATATTTATGAGCTAATCCTCACTGTGGTTTTTCCCTCTGTAGGGTTTTCCACGTAAATATGGTGTTCTTGTGTTCCTTGATGTGATGCATGCTTTATGTGTTTGTTTCCATTACTGCAAGTTAAATGTGATACTTTGAATGAATGTTTAAATTAATAAGGTTAATTAATTTTAGTGAATACTGATTCACCCCACCACTCTTATTATTTCAGGTGTTCAACAACTGGTATCAGATCTTGGTTCCTTATGTTAGCTTGATTTTTGAGGTAGATATTGGTGGTTGAACAAGGAAGTACAATTATTTTGGTGTTTTAAAATTAATTTCAAATTTATCTTTAGAGCACTAAAATAAACAAGTGTTTTCTTTGTTTGCTTTTCTTGGTAGACTAGCAATTTGTGTCCTCTCCCCATGAGCTTTGTGCAATCTTTGGTGAAGATAAATACACCTAGTCTGCACTTTTTGAGTCATCTAAGGATTTCTCTGTATATCCTATCCCCTTGTTCTTTGTGTGATCTTGGGTGAAGAGAAAGAGAATTCCTTCTTTTTTTAGTAGAGGGGCCCTTCCTTGAGACACATCCTGCAACAAAAATCTCAAGGTGACCTCCAAGCACATGTTCAGGTGGGATATATAAAGGGTGTGGAAGTGAAAGCAAGTATTACTAATTCATTAACATATACCACGTGTTTCAATACTATTGTGGGTGTTTAGACAACATCCCATTTACTAGAGGCTTTAGTGTCTCATGATTGATGTTATTCCATGGATGTTCATCAAGTCATTACAAATATTTGTACCTAGAAGCCTTTCTATTTCTGAACATCTCTTGAGAAGGTGCAATGGAAAAGATGGTCATTCCATGAAAATATTCATCATGCATTGATTTCTTATTGAGGTGAGAAACACCTTGATAGGAGCTTTTCCTTTCAAGGTAAGAGGTGTAATGTGTAGATGTGCATACTCTAGTCACTCACTCAAGCTAGGAATTTTATTATACAAACCTAACTTAAGACATATATGGGAACTTGATTAAATAGGAATGTGCTTGATTGGTGTTATGAAACCTTGCTTAGTAAGCTTTATGGAAGAAATATTGAAAAATATTCCTCTCACCTATTGAGTTCGTAAATACATTTCTTATCGCTAAAAATAAAAACAAACATCAACATGGTCATGACTAAACTTCAAACCCTTTGAACATAAGTAAGTGCACTTAAAGGACACTATAATACTACACATGCATCAAAGTATTTTTTTTTTTTGTAAGAGAAGGGAACCAACCATGTCAAGGGTCTAGGTCATGGAGAGCCAAGAGAGAAGGGCTACCCTAACTTACCTCACTCTCAGGAATATCTTGGGGTGAGGATCAAGAATGAAAAGCACTATATAGTACTTTTGTCACTCTATAGACCCAGAGTTCGAGTTTAGGCTAGGTGAGCTATTTTTAGGAGTCGGTATTGCATCTCATACAAATATGAGGATGATAGTGTAGTCTTGGGATGAAAAAATGGCACACTAGCATCTCTTAGGAGTGCTCACATTTGTACAGCTAGGAAACACCAAGTATAAAATAAACTACCCAAAAACTAATTGGTAGACTAGCTAGTTGATTGTGACGAGAAAAATGAAATAAGAAAGTTTGAGAAATTGAGACGAAGATGATAAAGCAAGTAAATGAAAGCTAAGGTGATGATGATCTCACAAAATCATCGATTCTCAAACTAGCTCCACACGCATGTCCACCTACACACAAGAAAGATAGAAATTTTTTGTGGCTGTATAGGGGCCTACCTCAGTCAAATCCCCATTTTGATGTTTCCACCTTCACAAAAAACCAAAAAGAAAAAAAATATAATATGTGATAGAGAAAGTAGAAAGGAATAAATATTGTAATGAACACTACAAAAAAATACTATGCTACTCTATCAAATCACAAAGGAGAGAAATGAAGTGTTAACACCTTCACTCAAAACCGCACTATCCAATGGAGGAGAATGCAAGGTATGGACTTGGAAAAGTCACCATAGCTGTAATGTTGATGAAGGGAGTTCTCGCAAGAATCCAAGCCCACAAATTCTATGGCTTGCTTCATACTTCTAATGTGGAGTTGATGGAGCTTCAAATTTGCTGCAATGCTCACAATGGAATGCTAGAAATGCTACTTGAGAGTGAAGAAGTGAAGTAGAGAATGCTAAGAGAGAGTGATTGAATGTGTAGATAATTGCTAAAGGGTGAAATAAAGTGAGAATGAATGTTTTTGAAGGTGGGATGGGAAGGAATAAGGTGTTTTGGGTCAGTTGGTCAAAGAGGGTTGCTACAATATGGAGCCAATCAAGTGTGTAATGCCTCTGCCAACTTCAGATGCAGGAATCTGTCATGGATGATAGCATGCCCTGTGGACATCTACGTGTTGCAAGTGCATCCACAACAAATATTCTCTCTCACTAACACAAAGGAAAAATGCTAGTGGATGGAAGGCAAGAAGGTGATGTGGAATTTCACCTTCAAATTTTATTTTCTAAGGTGAGGGTATGTGAAAAAGAGAATTTGGTTAAGGGGTGAAAATTCGCTCCTATACATTTTTCCACCACTTTAGTGAGTAGGAGTATAGATAAGTATTTTTTAAAGTATATCAAAGAGTTAGTATGGTTATAAATGTATACCTGAAATGTTGAGGAAGCAGACTATGATCCAACAAACTCGAAAGCAAAGGGTAGGAAAAGGAATCCACAGGTACTCTCCTTAGGGAGTTTTGAAGAAAAAGGCTCCATAGCTCCATAGAACTATGAAGTTGCACAAGGTCCAAAGGAAATTGTACCAATGATGGATAAATCCAATAGGATAAAAGTTCCTTACAGGCTCGTAGACCTAGAAGAAGGAAACCCCCAATTTTTCTCTCATGATGGAAACCTAGTGAAGTGAGAACCTTAGAGGCTCATAGACTTGTAAGGAGGCAACCCCAAAGATCTCTCTCATGAAGGAAGCCCAATGCAAGGGGAATCTATAGAGTCAAACTGGAAAGTGGCTTCAAAGGAACACCTACAAACCAACATGTTAATCCATAGATAGAACATGCCAAGAAACAAAAAGAAGCCACACAGTCAAATAGATAGATAGTCATGTAGATAGTCAATAGATGGAAAGGATTTCAAAGGAGTCCCTCGAGAACCATTCATAAGAAAAGGGGTCCACTCAAGGGATGTGTTGTTTGAGAATGTATAAGCTACATTTTTTCTCAAATCAATTCATCATCAAGGAATTCAGAAGGAATAAAATGCCCCTCGTGAGGGGAAGGTCAAGGATTCTCCCATAGGAAAAGTTTCTCCCACCTCAGAGGAGAGTTCTCAATTTATTTCTTTGCAAACCCATGATGAAGCAAACACGTTCTGTTAGGGGTCCAAGTTGAGAATGTGATTTTTGAAAAAGTTTGCAAGGATTTTTGAGAAAAGATTCATTGGCAAGAAATGCATTTTCTAAAAATTGAATCATTGTGAAAGTGATTTTGTCACACATACGGGGGAGAACTCAAACAAAGAAGAGAGAAAGATAAAAGGGTAAAAGAGAAATAGCACAAACAAGAGACACAAGGGTGATCTGATATTTTGAGGTCATAGTTGCTCATTAATATATATAAGTATAGTAATAGTATATAAATAAACTATCATCAACTCCCTACTATATCAAACCATCTGAAGAATACATGAGAAGAAAAAGTAAAAATAAAAAATTGGGTCAACATGGAAAGGAAGCCTAAATGCCCCCAACGCTTTGCATTGTCCCCAATTTTTCAAAAGTTTAAATACATAATAAATGAAGAATGATGATACAAATAGAAGAATTTTTATGACACATAATCACTTCTATATCCAAGCACCAATAAGGGTGACAAGGGTCATTGAGGAAAACATAACACAAGCATGCGATGGCATATCACAACACACACACACATCTAGTATATAGATAAAAAAGGGGCCTCACCCTAACACTCATTGAAAAAGAGGTCATCTGCTTCCCAATCTAGATCATTATAAAGGGAAGGAGGATGAGCCTACAGTGGTGGAATATTAAGGGGAGCAGCTTCCGACCCTCCCACAAAAATGGCTAAGGAATAAGGCCCCATAAGGTCTTCTCCACTAGGATTTTGTGGAGGCATGGTCAACGACTTTGAAAATATCGCTGACAAGGCTAGAAATTCATCTAGAGAGTTGAACATACACTTTCCAGAAGTGCCATGTCGTTCATTAATTGGAAAGGAGGATGACACCCAAGATTCAGTGCTTGGCTCACCAGGTGACTCAAGAGTGGTGATGAAATTAGGGGAAGTTGATACTTGCTCCATCACTAGGAAAAAACAAGGTCTAGCATAGGACCACCCTTTAGAGAAGGCAGGATCCTCTTATGCCCTCCATTGTTAGAAGGGACAACCTGTACTTTTGGCTTTGTTGGAGGATTTGAACTCCCCATAGACAAGGCAAGAGGTGTAGAGGAGGAAGAGAAAACCGTGATGGAAACCACTGAGGTATTCAACATGTCCACATGTTTAGGGAATAATGGGGTGTTGAGAAGGGACATCAACATGGGTTTTTCAATCGAAGGAGTAATAAACACATGCAGCTTTTTAGGGTCAGGGCCGCTCACGCTTGGAGTAGGAACTGAAAGCGAGATTGAGATCATTTGAACAAAAGTAGAGGGGAGGAGAGAGGAGGACGCATTAGGAATCCTTGAAGCAGGGGTGGTCATATCCTCTTCTTTTCTTTGCAAAGCAACTTGCTCAACCACTAGAGCCTTTTGTTCATGCTTGCGCTCACATTCAAGGTGGTTTCTTTGATTATTTGAGCTAGAGGCTAGGAGCTGCGAATGGATAGAAGGCTCCTTCTTAGCCATAGTGGTGTCCATCACAATTTCCTTTGGAAGAGGGATAGAATCCTCAATGGGAGTAAGAGGAAGAGGTTTTGAAACAATAGGGGAATCAGCTCTAGCACCTCAACAATGTGGCTCTTCCCATTCACTTCTTTAAGAACAAGAAAGGTAGGAGGCCATGGAGGTCAAGACATACAACATTCCCCATGGGGACCCTTCCTTCTACCATATTGAATGAGCCTATGCTCCATGGGTAGAATAGGAAGTTCAAATGTAGGATGCTTGGGCTTTCACCAAGCGGGCAAAATAGGGTTCTCCCACAAATGTGGAGAAAAATCTAATGACACCACAATAGGGCTAGAGGAAGCATTAGACTAGATAGCAGAAGAGGAAAAAGAGGAAGCTCGAGAGCACTTCTCTTCTCTTCTACAAGCCTTGGTGACATCATTGTTAGCTTTTAAGCAAGTCTTATGCAAAACAACATAAGGTGATGGAGGTTATTTCACTCTAGGTGTTAAATGCCATTTCTTGTACTTTTGATAAGTCTAGTACAAAAGGTCCTCCCTAGGTGGGAGAGGACCAATGGGTGTAGGCCAAAATTTGTCTGAAGAACAACTACCACCTGCAACCAGTGGTCTATAACTGGTGTCATGGATCGCATGCACTAAAACCTCATGAATAAATTTTATATATTTATGCACAATTGAGGGAACTACATTCATACCTACTAACCAAGGGATACCCAACTTCACTCTAAAGAGTTCAGACCCAGGGATTATGTCAAATAGCAGGTCCATAGACCTAGGTCCAACAATGACTAACAAAATGATACTACCAAATGGAGGTACAAATATCCCATTATGTGTATGGATGGTGCTCATAGGTGCATTGTACCCATCTTTCTACAAGAATTTAATTAATATAATCTCCTCAGTTATGATATTTACCTGAGACGTTGAGTCAACCAGAACACCTATTACAATGTTATTGTTGATTTTTATAGGGATATAAAGAGAAGGTTCTCTATTAAAACCCATCAGGAGGTATTGAGAGGTGAAGGTTATACCTGAACTAGTACTCATAGGCTATGTAGAGGGGATAGGTAGATGTAGGAAAGAGTCCATCACACACACTAAACGATACTCTCACAAATCTCCCCAAATTTTTAAGATAGGATAGTGACCCAATTAAGGCTTTGTTTCTCAATACTTACAAAACCAACTATGCCTACTAGGGGTCGTATGTTAGGGCATAAGGAGAAATACCTCACAACACTCACACCTATAATGCTCCTAGAACACGAGGAATGGACCCTTTAGCACTGGGTATGTGCATGATCATCATGGAAAAAATAGGCCCTTAAGTGGCAAAAAATTTGGAAAAATCAAAGTTAGGCAACTTGACATAAAAATTTGAATAAGTTATCTATATTATTTCAAAAATATGTAAGAATAGAATTTGTAGAAAATTGAATGTAGTTTCTAAACTATTAGGTTTATTTTTATTTTTTAAAATCTATTTGGTGAGAAATTGAAATTTCAATTCAGTAGTACTTAAATTTCAGGGAAAAAATAAGAAGTAGGTGTCTGTCTGACCACCCTAACCACAATAAAATGATAATATTTTTTTGTAAGATTTAAAATATAAGTAGAGAACTCATGTCTTGATGTGATACATATTTTTTTGTAATTATTTTCCAAGTAAATAATTAATTATGAATTTTTTATTACAAATTTTAAAAAATTAAAAAAATCGTATGTCTAACCGCCTTAACTTGGTCAAAAATTCATGAAATTCATTTCTTTTTTTCTTAATCCTATAGTATGCGAAGCATAGAATGTGACCCATGTTTCGGATTCAAAAAATGTGATATCGTTTGAAAGCTATAAATGTTTTTCAATTAGCCTATCAATCAAGACTTTAGTTGTAATTCAAATAGAAAATGAATAATAATTACTTATTAAATTCAAAGTAAAGCATAATTTATATTGGTGGAAAGCTAAGAATATCCTTTAAAAACCCTTTTTGTTTCATCAATTTTGGGTAAAAATAAAGTCGTCAACCACATGTACCCTACAAAAACCCATTATATCACCACTTTTTGGCCCATCATGATCCTGCACATACCCCACTGCTAAATAGAACCAAAATGGTTCACGTCAGGTTCACCAAAAATGTAAGAGAGGGGGACCAACTACTTCAAGGCTCCAAGTCACAAATATCCAAAAGTGGAGGGCTGCCCTAACCTACCTCACTCTAATGAATATCTTGGGGTTAGGATTGAGAATGAAGAGCACTATATAGTACTTTTGTCACTCTACAATCCCAGAGTTTAGGTTTAGGCTAGGAAAGTTGGTTTTAGGAGTCGGTACTGCACCTTAGACAACTCTCTGTCCAAGGATGGCAATGTAGTTCTGGGATTTGACAACATGGCGTGCTAGCATTTCTCAAGGCCGTTGGCATCTGCATGACCAGGAAACACCAAGTTAGTAGAAACTACCTTAAAACTAACATATTAGCTACTTAATTGTGATGAGAAAAATAGAATATGAAATTATGAGAAATAAACACAAATATGATAAAGCAAGTAAATGAAAGCTAAGGTGATGAAGATGATCTCACAAAAGTGTAAATTCACTAGCTATATCCATATTCACATTCAACTCCACACAAGAAAGAAGGAAAATTATTGGGGTTGTATAGGGACCTACCTCAGTCAAACCCCCAATTTTGTGTTTCCATCTCCATGGATAGCCAGAAAGCAATAAGTAGAATTTTTTATAAAGAAAGTAGAAAGGAAGAAAGATTGCAATAAATACTACAAAGAAATAATATGCTACTCTATCAAATCACAAATGAGATGATTGAAGCATTATCACCTCCACCCAAAATCTCACTAGCCAATGGAGGAGAATGGAAGGTATGGGCTTGGAAAAGTCACCACAGTCATAGTGGTGATGAAGGGAGGTCTCAGAAGACTCCAAACCCACAACTTTTATGTCTTACCTCATACTTACAATGTGGATTTGATAGAGCTTCAAAGTTGTTGCAATGCTAAGAATGGAATGCTGGAAATGTTGCTTGACAGTGAAGAAGTGAAGTAGAGACTGCTAAGAGAGAGTGATTGAATGCGTAGAGAATTGATAGAGGGTGAAATGAAGTGAAAATGAATGTTTTTGAAGGTGGGATGGGAAGGAATAAGTTTTTTTCAGGTCATTTGGTCGAAGAGGGACGTTACAATTCGGCCCCAATCAAGTTTGTAACACCTCTTACAACTTCAAATGCAAGAATCTTTTAGGGAGAATAGTGCATTGCACAGACGTTTGCATGTCGTGCGTGTATCCCTAACAAATATTATCTCATTGATGCATAGGAAAAACACTAGGTGGATGGAAGGAAGGTTGGTGATGTGGAATTTTTACTTCAGATTTGATTTTCTAAGGTGAGGGTATGTGAAAAGGGTTCTTAAGGGGTGCAAATTTGCAACTAGATAGTTTTTATGAAAAAAATATCTTAGTGTGCTTCCTAGTATTTTTTTCCATATCTTTGCTCATTACATGTGAAAGTAAACCTAGGGAACAATGATTTAGCACTTTGGTTTTCACAAATTTTGAGCTTTTGTACAAAAGAAATTTCTTTGTTAAAGACATATTACTCCTAAGCAATTTTTAATCAATATTTCTATGTGGTAAAAACAATTCATGTTAAATCAGATTTTAAGAATTCAACCCACAAAGTAGGTGTATCTTGGTTGCTTGATTCAAAAAATTTTGGTTACTTGGTCTTAAACAAATACAAAGGAAATTCATACTTAAATTTTCTTTTTTCAAAACAATTTTGGGTATCACACATCAAAACATCATACAAAAGTCTTTTATGAAAATCATTTGATAGTTTAGGTTTTCAAAACATTCAAAAGCAAATGCATGTTTATCGACAGCTTGGTCTTGTTAAAATTTTCTCTTATATTTCATATTAGGATCAATCAATTCAAACATCAACATTAGGTTAACATCAAAACATGCAACCATTCAAACATTCCATCTCACAAACACCTCACAATTTTGGTAACCAAATCCCTTAGACTAAGTTTTCATCAACATCATCTATTTTAGGTACATGTTTGGAAACATATCTATTTTCATATATATATTTGGATTGTTACACATCATCTTTTGGAAAAACTTAACTTAGAGTTACAAGCCTTCTAGTATTTGTAAGTTCATTAACGACAACATCAAACACACATCAAAAATTGAGTCTAGATTTGTCCAAAATTAAAAGTTTCATATCATTCATCCCTTCATTAGACCATTCACATAATCATTGGTCCTAAACCCATTAGACGTTCCCTTTTAGGAAAATTTTAATCAACCCAAGAATTTAGACAATACAAATCACGTCCTACAACTCTAAAGGTTGATACATGTTTGAGGGTTACAACAAGATCACAACACAAGAGA
This sequence comes from Sequoia sempervirens, assembly GCA_007258455.2. Lineage (NCBI taxonomy): Eukaryota > Viridiplantae > Streptophyta > Pinopsida > Cupressales > Cupressaceae > Sequoia > Sequoia sempervirens. The sequence continues at coordinate 1,006,922,958 of VDFB02281492.1, read as the reverse complement.
AACATGGAACAAAACCCAAATGTACCTATCATGAGTAACATAAATGAGCAAAACCTTGGAGTGCAATACATTAATCCCAGAGGTTTAACAACTCAACCGTACAATCCTTACATGAGGTCATCATATACTATAAACTTCAATGACACAAAAAATGGGGCTATTCCTAATCAAAACCTTAGTACATCTTGTCACATGGTAATTTGAATCAATGTCAAGACCTACAAATCTATCAACCAAATGATAAAAGTATGAGTATTTATCAAAACAATGTTATCTCACCAAGTCAATACATGTAAAACATGAGCATACCAAATGTAAACATATCAAATATGAACATGTCAAATCTACACTTGGTAAACTATGGGATGGAACAATCATGCCTCAAAACATCATTCAATATCAACAACATAAAAAATATCCTCAAAATCCATACCAAAATCAACTACATCAAGTGTTTCAAAATGAACATCAAGATCAAAATATACATCAAATTTCCCTAGATTTACTTACCAAAATAGTTAACAAACTTCTCCAATAAGCATCTCAATCTCTAAATCAATACATTCCTCATCAAAACCATTAAAGCATTGATTTTCATCAAAAACCACATCTCCAACATCAAGACATGGGATATCAAGAAAAACAACATCAACAACAAGATCAATGTCAACAATCACTCCAAAAGTCACAACCTTCACAAGATAACAACACCATCACCAAAAGTGAATACACTCCTTAAGAGGCTGCCAATTGAATCAGTGTTAAATAAGCTAGTTAAAGAAATATTCCAAGAATAAGTGCCTACCACTTTGTCATCAACCTCTAATGGAATTAGGAAAAATCTTATTGTGAGTATCATAAAGAAAAAGGTCTTGAAACAACAAGTTACATTCAACTCAAAAATCTCATGCAAGAAATTATTGATGAAGGATAAATAATTGTGAAGGTAATGATGAAGATTCAACCATGAACGGTCACATTGAAGATGTCTCTACCTCATCCAATTAGGAAGTCAACATGAATCAAGAGTCACTCCCTAAGCATGATCAAAATCCTTCACCAATATCTAACGATGATCCATTTCAAGAAATATTAACATCATTAGATCTCATGGTTCAAAACATTAACAAGGTGTCTACCTTAATTGTTGAGGATAACCTTCAAGTTCCATCCACAAATGATCACGTTGACAATGCTTGTACATCACCTAATAAGTTAGATGACATACCTCAAGAATTTATCCAAATCATGATCAAACTATTTCACCAAATTCTAGCAATGGTCCTTTCCAAGACACACTAACATCATTCGACCTTGTGGTTGCCAATATTTAAGAAATCCTTAATTCAACACATGATCAAAATTCACTTGAAGATAAAGAGAATCTTAAACCAATACCCATTCCTAATGAATATATTCAAGAACCCTTTGCAAACAATCCTTCCTTTGAAATTGATGAATGCCAAGAACTTGATCCAAAACATATCAAAAGTAATTTCAAAATTAGTCAAGATCAAGAATCCACATCTCCAAGATACTACAATGATTTAATGGTGTATCTTCCAATCCATAGAAGATTTCACAAATAATGATCATATTTATATACCGAGCACACATACATCTACCCATGAGATGCGTATTCCTAATGGATATGTATATGATATTCATCCAAAACAAGAGTCCCATACTTTTGATATGATTACTAAGGAAAAAGAGTCTCATATTCTTAACATCTTTACACATGATCAAGGCATAGCAAAATCCATAGACATATCATAAATTCATCATGAAGAAGACTTGTACATGGATTATGAATCAAAAAAACCCTTTCAAGAGAAAGAAAAAATGGATCATGAGGAAGAAACCTACATGTATTGCAAAGCATCAACACCTTTTTAAGAAGCATTAAAATTAGAATCATCTTCCATACAAATTGAAGACATTGATTATGAGGATGTCGAGCATTATCTGAATAAAGTATTATATTTACAGGAACATAATATCTTGAAATCAATAAAGATAGTCAACAATATTGAGCATCAAGTTCTTGGGTTTACTACAATCAAGGAATATGATCATGTCAGTGATACCTCTATAATATTGGGGGTAACTTTATCTAGTGCAAACACCAACATGGGGAGCATAAATATTCTTTATGATAAAACCATTTCCAATGCTACAAATAACCATATCATGAATCACCATTCATGCATTTTTCCACCCTCTAATTGGAATCAATAGAAAGAGAATTGTCTATATCAAAGAAAGGAAAAACTCAATGAAGAAAAATAATTAGTGAAGAAAAATGAACAAGAAAAATTCCAATGGATACCAAAGAAAAATCAATAAAAGCATCCCTATCAAACTCCATTAGTCAAAGAAACTATGGGGAAACATAAAAAATGGAACTTCATCCATCAAAGATGTCCAATGATGTAAGAGAAAAATCTTCAAGAGCAACCTACAAAGTATATCAATAAGCTGGTTGTAATCGAATTTCCATATTCACCCATCATTTCCCATCTTCCCAAGTTTGGAAAATCGAAGATTCAAAACTATAGACCAATCCATCTAAATCTCATATCCCCCAACGTAATTCATCATCCACTTTGACATCCAAGATATCCAACTATTGCATCAACCATGTGTTGGTAGCAACTCTTTATCATTAGCACACTAAGTGTAGTCTATGACGATGTGCACATCTATATGAGGTTAAATTTGGTATTGACAAAGCAGATAAGGGAATCAAGTGGTTACATTCTATCACTTGTACCTTAGCAAAACAACTCCTCCAAATGTAGGATATTGTTAGCACATCATGATAACAACATCATCACCACTAGGTGGTTCAACATGAGCATAAATCCTCCAAAAAATAGAAAAAAAAATTAGTCAAGAAAAAAACTATCCTCCAGTGAAAACCACTATTGTGGTGCTTGGGACAAGTACCATTATAAAAACCTTGCAAAAAGGAATCAATTGTAGAATTGAGAATCTATGTGTGTTCTTTTAGGTGGAAGCATCTCATCCAATCCAAAATAAGTCCATTAACCATCTATCCAATATAGTTTCATCCAAATCCACATTATCTTGATCTTGGAAAAGGTTTGGTGTAGACTTCACACTTGGTTATGTTAAACATCTTGAAATGGTTCACTATAATTGATCCTATCCTACCCAGCATTGTCTGAGAAATGAGGCATTTTCCAAATGATCATTCTCTATCTGAACATATGTGATATCGGCATCCTTCACATACCTATCCATCTAATTCTTCATCCATCCAAGCATTCACCCATGGAATTCCATACATTGTTAGACACTGGGGGTAGATACTTACATCTTGCTTTGAGAATAAATCTTGAGCTATATCTTCCAACTCATGCAGTGATCTAAACATTTACAAATGCAAAATCAAATTGATCAAAATATTTGTAAGAAAAAATCCAAATCACATGTCAATGGCACATTTTGACAAGAAGATGTTCCTTATCAACCATATCTTTTATGAAACAACAAATCCAAACAAACAATATCAGTTGCATCTGCATTGCACTTCAATGTCACATCAAATCATTCCAACAAATTTTATTCTAGGCCTAGCTTTAAAATATTGATCTATCTTATCTGATCAATCCACAATCATCTCCTCAACAATGTTATCACTATAAAAAATCCATTAATCCATAGCTTGAATTTCAACAAAATCTCAGACAGATCATTTATATCATTGCATATCCATATATGCTTATCAACATTATGTGAAAATATAAAAAAAACTCATCACACCTCGAAAGTTTCAAAAACATCCAAATCAAATCAATACCCCTAAAAAGGTCCAAAACATCAAAAATTTAAAAAATTGGTCGAACTACATTGTGTCTATGCTTATGTAGGAAATTCCATCATCGATGAGCCCTTGAGGCACTAGGTCGGTCCCATTTAGGTCCTACCTTTCAAAAACACAAAAAATAGTCAAAAGATTTGAAAACCTTAAACAATTGCAAAATATTGAAAACCTCAAAGCAACCTCATAACATTCAAATAATCATAAACCAAAAATAGACTCAAAACATTTCAAAATATCAAAAAGAGTGAAATATTTTTGAAAAAAAATCGCCTATTTCATCTTGCTTTCATCTATAATAAATTGGTCATCATCTTCATATTTGGAAACACAAATAGAAACAAGTACAACAATCGAAAAAGTTAAAATTCAACACAAAATCAGAACATAAATGCAAACTTCAAATTCAATTTTTTTGATCATTATCAAATATGTTAATCAAACTATTATCAACGACCTAACTAGTTTAACAAAGTGGTCATCCAATGACCATCCTAGGATATATTGTTCCTGCAATGGGAATCATTTTGGATATCATTAAGGGATATTTAACCTATAAAAAAATCACTTTGGAAATAGATATGAGTAATAGGGTATGTGCAGGATAATCATGGCAAAAACAGGCCCTTAAGTGGCGATGAAAATTCTGAAAAATCAGAGTTAGAAACTTAACGTAAAAATTTGAATAAGTTATCTATATTATTTAAAAAATATGTAAGAATAGAATCTATAGCAAATTGAATTTAGTTTCTAAACTACTAGGTTTATTTTAAAAAATCTATTTGGTGAAAATTTGAAATTTCAATGCAAGTAGTACTTAAATTTCGGGAAAAAAATAAGTAGGTGTCTTTCTTACCACCCTAACCACAATAAAATGATAATATTTTTTTATAATATTTTAGATATAAGTAGAGGACTCATGTCCCGATGTGATGCATATTTTACTATATTTTTTTCCTAAGTAAACAATTAATTAAGAATTTTTTATTACAACTACTAAAAAAATATAAAAAATCGTATGTCTGACACTTTAACTTGGTCAAAACTTCATGAAATTCATTTTTTTTAAATCCTATAGGACGTGAAGCATAGAATGTGATGCATGTTTTGGATTCAAAAAATGTGATACCATTAGAAAGCTATAGATATTTTTCAATCAACCTATCAATCAAGACTTTAGTCTTAATTCAAATAGAAAATGAATAATAATTATTTATTGAATTCAAAGTAAAGCATAATTTAAATTGGTGGAAATCTAAGAATCTCCTTTAAAAACCCTTTTCGTTTCATCAATTTTGGGTAAAAGAAAGTCGTAAGCCACATACCCTACACATACCCATCATACCACCACTTTTTGGCCCATCATGATCCTGCACATACCCAACATTAACTATTTGTTCATATTGATCTTTCTATTTTGATTTTTATTGTTGACCCATTCCAATGACCTCTAAATTATGTCTATCAAAATGATTTAGATAGAAAAGAATAGGGCATTTATCATTTCTTTAGTTTTTTGTGCTTGTTGGATGTTTTTGTAATATGACCTCATTGAATCCTTGCCTTGCATGTACATGAATAGTCTCATGTCACACAATGGATAGGACATATCAATTTCTTCATACCTTTTATGTGTTATTCTCCTTACTTTAATGGCTTATTTCTTTTACATGATCAAACAAGGTTTTCATATGTTAGGTATGAACAAGGATACTCCTAACTATTTGCAAAGTCAAAATCCATTGCAATAGATACAACACCATCCTAGTTTTCAATACCTTGATGCATCGTGTTTATTTTCTATATCAAAAATAAGGAAGGACATGATGAATTTTCTCCTAACGCTGAAGCAAAGAAGTATCATCTCTATTCTATCTCATATCCAATAATGTTTCAAATAATCATAGGCTTGTTGGAATTCTAAATCAATCTCAAAATAATGGTTAATTAGGGTTCAACTCATTTCGCTACTATCTCATTATATCCATATTATTCTTCTTATTCCTTTATCTTTACTAACGTTTATATCTAGGTATCAAATCTATGCTTGATATATATCAAAATATGCATATGGTTACCCATGGTCGATGACTATCTATACATAATAATATTTTTCTATGTATTAAACATCTAAGTTTTCTAAGAATTATTTTTCATCCTCTTCACGGTTGAATTCATCTTATTCCATTTCATGATCTCGACATGAAAAATTGGAATTTTTGTTGGATCTATCGAGGGGGTAGTATACAAGCATTCATTTCTTTCACTGGGCTACAATAGGGCATCCAAAAAAATCATGAATGTTTTTAGTTTTTTATCTTAGCAGCAATGTTGATATGAGAATCATCAATTCTTTGAACCAATGTAACAAGTACCTTGCTTCAAAGAGGGGAAAAATGTAGACACTTAAATTGTATTGATCAATATGACATATTTAATTTGATTTACTATCACCATTTTCATCTTGATTTGACCTGTTTAATCTATTTAACTAAATAATCTTGGTTGTTTAATTAAATTCACCATTTTCATTTATTAATCGGATAATCAACATTATTAGGTTAATTCACCTCTTTCATGCTAATTTTCATCCTATTTGATTAAATAATGCGAATTATTTGGTTAAATCCCCTAATTCCTCTCATTTGATTAAATAATCTTAGTTATTTGATAAAGTGACATTAATCCCACCCCTTTTAATTAAATGAGCTAATTGTTTAATTAAAATCCTAAATTCTCTCATCTTGCACAATTAAATAATATTTTAATTCCTCCAACTTCTCCCACTTGCAAGACAATATTCTCATGAATATTCCTTTTATTCAAATTCAAATATTTCCCTCTATCAGGAAATATCTTCCAACAATCTTCCAACATTCTTCCTAAAATTAAGTGACTTGCAAATTATAATTCAATTAGCGCCTTTGGTTAGAATCATTGATCCATTTCAATATTCAATCTCATCCATGGATTGGAATCCTTGACCCATGCCATACTCTATCTATCAATTTCATCCATTGATTAACAAAATCAATCTTGGCCATTGATTCAACCAAAAATCCTATAAATAGTCCTCATTTCTATGATTTATTCATCCACAATCCTTTAAAAAATTTCACTATAGCCATTTTCATCCACAAATCATTCAAGAACTCTTATGCTACATGAATTCATACTCACATCCATCCGTTTTAATCAATTGAGAGCAATTTTGAGCATCTTTGTGGTTCAAATCTCCATTATCACTCATCATCAAAGCTTTGCATCAATGGGGTTAGGAAAGAGTTTATCCTTCAACATTAAGTCAACACTAATCCCCTAATGGGATGAGGTTTGAGTGTTACATAGGTTTTCATTTCATGATTTCAAGTTATTTTATGTTTTAATGGCCTCTTAGTTGACATTTCAAGAATTTCATTTAGAATATGGGTTAATTTAAATGTTAAATGTTTATTTTCTTAGTTTATGCTATGTGTATTTGATCTACATTTTATTCATGTTTATAGTTTTGATGAAGTTCAAGCATCCAAAAGTAGTTGTATCAATTTGTTACTCTAAAAATTTAACTTACAGAGCACTAGATCACTTGAAACTTCAATATAGCATATATTAGACATCACTTAGTATGTCCTCAAGACTTCTTGGAAACAAATTCACATCTAGATGAATGTGGGTCATTCTAACAAACCTTCTGAATCACTTTTCTCTATCTTAACATAGTCTGGTACTCTGTCACTTGTGACTTTTACTCAGAATGAATGTTGACATAAAAACGTGGATATAACACCTTCACATCTCAAGGAGTTTAACTTTTGAACCATAAGACTAAATATTTATCTATTCAAGGATGCAGACCAAAATATTATTTATTTTCTTTAAACAAAAAAATTGTAACTTGTCATTGAATGTGGTACACCAAACTAGAAAAATATCATTGTAGGAAAATTGAAAACACATCAAGACATGTGTACCCACCTCCACATCACACTAACACATCAAGAAAACTCTTAGCCTTCCACATTGTTGTAATGTTGACCTGCATCATTAGATATCCCTACACACTAACAATCTCCAAAGGATATACAATATTAAGCACACTTTTGACTTCAATGAAAATCAAGATTATCAGGCTACAACAAGGAGGGGATGTACTTCAACTGGATCAATTTCCTCAATACCATATCTTTGATATAGTGGTATTTGATCTCAACATGTTTAGTTCTATCATGAAACACCGAATTGATAGAATGCTTCACACAACTTTGATTATCACAATGAATGACAGTTGGCTCCAACGATTGTCCAAACAATCCTACAAGGAGCTTCCAAAGCCACACTACTTCTTGAGCTTCCACACAAGCTACAATATACTCGACCTCTACTATGCTTAGTTCCACTGAAGATTTCTTCCTGCTACACCAGGATATCATCGCAGACCCCAAACTAAAGCAACATCTAGAGGCGCTCTTCCGATCAGCAACACACCTTGCCCAATCAAAATCAGAATATCCATGCAGCTCCAAGTCTATATCAGAAGTATATCTCAAGCCATACCCAACTATGCCACACAAGTATCTCAGGATATGCTTTTCTGCAACAAGACGTATTTTCCTTGGTTCACACGTGAATTGACTAAGTGCACTCATTGTGTAGTAAGTATCTAGTCTAGTACTGACTAGATACATTAGTGATCCAATCAACTACATGTACATAGTAGGATCCACCAGATCTGAACTAGCCACAACCTCATTTAACTTCTGAAAATTGGTTTCCATAGGTGTAGACACTTATTTGCAATCCATCATACCAAATCTCTTCAAGATGTCTATTATGTACTTCCCTTGACTCAGAATGATCTCATTAGGCCTCTACCATACTTCTAAGCCAAGGAAGTTATGCATGTACTTAAGATCCTTCTTTTCAAATTTAGAAGCCAACTCCTTCTTGCATTTGATAATGAGGTGTTATTCTCTAGTAAGAAATAAATCATCAACATAAAGAACCAAGATCATGGCCTCACCATTAATTACCTTGAAATACAAATTTGAATCAACATCATTCTTAGAGAAGCCCAAGCTCAGTAGGTATCTATCAATTCTCTCATACCAAGCGCGAGGAGCCTGCTTAAGGCCATACAATGCCTTCCTTAATCTACAAACATGAGACTCCTTCCAATGAACCTCAAATCCATCAGGTTTCTTAATGTATACCTTTTCTTTGATTACACCAATTATAAATGTTGTCTTCATGTCCATCTGGTGTAAGTTCCATCCTTTAGTTGTTGCAATAGCAATGATAGTCCCGATGGAGGTATAATGAGAAACTGGAGTAAATGTTTCCTCATAGTCTATTCCCTCTTTTTGAGAGAACCCCCTAGCCACAAATATTTCCTTGTACTTCTCAATGCTTCCATCAGCCGCATGCTTGATCTTGAACAACCACTTAGAAGATACAACAAATTTTCTTTTTGATCTAGGTACTATGTCCCAAACATCGGTCTTGAGGATAGATTGATACTCTTCAGCCATAGCATCTCTCCATACTTGTTGACTTGAAGCTTCCTAAACATTGGAAGGATTATATTCAATCATTTGACTCATCAATGCAACATAGCTTGAAAACTTGTGAGGTATTTTTCTCTCTCTGAATGTTTCTCTATGGGCTGCAAACTTTTCTTCCTCCTGCATTGTTTTCCTAGCCTATATAGGTCTCTTTTGACCAATAAAAATTCCTGTAGACCCATGAGTAGGTTCCAAAGGCTCAACTGGATCATCATCTTCTTTAGGATCAATAGCCTACCTCTGAATCTCAGGAGTATGGTCAACTTCCATGTCCTGAGGAGACTCTTGGTCTTCATTTTCTATCTCCATGTGAGTGCCCTTAGATCTCTTGAATGCAACATCCTCTTCAAATGTAACATCCCTGCTGATCTCTATCAGTTTCTAACCTGTAATGTAAACTTTGTAGGCTTTTGAAGACTCACTATAGCCCACAAATATTCCCTTCTTTCCAGATGGTTCCAACTTAGTCCTTTTATCTTTAGGTACGTGAATATACACAGGACAACCAAAGATTCTTAAATGACTTACTTCCAGTTTCACACCCATGAAGGCTTCTTCTAGAGTCATTTTCTCCTAGATACGATGAGGGCTCTGATTCTAAACATACACAAATAAATCCAAGTCTTTCTAGAGTAGTCATCAATAAAAATTACATAATACTGGAAACCACTCAAAGAAGCAACAGACATTGGACCACACAAATCAAAATGAACAAGGTCTAGAATACATTTAGATCTACTCTCACTACTATGGAATGGACCTTTAGTATTCTTACCCAATGTATAGCCTCTACAAGTGCCATCATGCTCCTAGCTGAGTTTAGGAAGGCCCGTGACCATCTTCTCCATAGATGGAAGTGCTCTAAAGTGAAGGTGATAAAATCTTCTATACTAAAGCTCACATGAATTTGATGAATCATGCAACAAAGCCTGAAGTGGACGAGTGCAAAGTCTATAGAGACTCTCATGACGAAATCCAATCACACGAGCAGTCTTGATACTTGAGTTCTTCGGTCATGCAAGGACTTTTCCTTTGGAGAATGCAAATTGATACCCCTTTTTCTCCAAGCCAGAGATAGAGATAAGGTTCCACTTGATACCAGGAACAAATAGTACATCACTCAACTTTAAAGAGATTCCATAATCTAGGTGAAGAAGGGAGGTCCCAACACCTTTCATAAAATAACTTGCATCATCACCAATAATGACTTGAACACTAGAATCTCTCTCCACCAAATCAGATAGATGCTCTCTAAACCCAATGATGTGGCAGGAGGCACCACTATGTGTTTCTATCTATAGGAACATTGCTTGATAAGGAAAAATAGAATATAAAACCACTTGAATCCTTTTGAGGAGAGATCTCATCCACATCTGCAATTGAAGCCTGTTGCTTAGGTCTAGTTGGGAAATCCTTTAAATAGTGACCAAACTTGTCACCTCTAAAACATTGAATGCAGGAGATGTCCTTCTTCTTCTTAGATGTAGGGGAACCATCTGATCCTTTATCTCTATTCCTCTTGAAATAGCCTTTCTTCCCTTCTTTTCCTTTCTTCTTTGAGGATTGAGTGACAATAACATGAATGTCTTCATTTGTAGAGCTTTGACCAATGCCTCTTGTATCCAATCTTGATTCTACTTAGATGTAGTCTTCCCTCAAGCGATCAAAATTAGGAAGTTTTGATCTTCCAGTGATTCCTTGAATGAATGGCTCCCAAGATGGAGGAAGACCATTAAGAGCCAACATAGCCAGATCCTTGTCATCAACAATATGCTGAATGGTAGAGATTTGATCTCTCAACTCAGTGATCTTCATGAAGAATGTGATGAGGGAATCTCCCTTCTCCATCTTGATATGATGAATTTGTTGCTTTAATGCAAGAGCTATGCTTGTGTTATTTATCTCATACATCTCCTCCAAGGTATTGAACATCTCCCTTGTTGTTTTCAACTTGGAGATAATTGAAACAATATGGTCTTTCACATAATCAACCATCTTTTTTTCCTTAGTGCCATTCCTCTTCCATTGTGACTTTTCATTCTCATCAGTCGGTTCGGGAACTTCGCCCTCCATGAACTTAGCTAACTCATTTTCCTCCAAAGTGAGCATCACTCTAAACTTCCAAGATGTGAAGTTGGCAACACCCTCGAGTCTATATTCAATCTTGAGCCCATTCACCATCTTGACAATAAGATAAATGAAAGAGAATGAGAATAAGAATGGATGATCTAGTGCTACTTGAATAAATCTGATCACGATCTTTCTTATACCCACTTTGATACCATGTTAGTTTTTGTGATAAGATATAAAACTCATAATTTAATTCAAAATCAAACACAATAACACAACATATACCCTGGGAAAACCCTCCACTTGAGGGAAAAAACCCACTAACAATATATCACTTATATATTGAATATAGAACAATAGTCTTCTTTACAATGAGGCCAATTAATGGAACAACAACTAGATGCTAACACAAAAATAATATAATGCTTTTTGCTGATGATAAACTCAGCCTCCTTCAATATATCAATCTGCACTTTGATGGACTTCTTCTTATACCAACTCGCACTTATGAATATCAAATTTGAACTAGTGAATGTGAATTCGAAATGATTAACCTTGATATATGAAAGTGAGAGGAAGGGACACATCTCCTCATTACTTCATGTCAGCCTTCTACAAGAATCGTGTCACTTAGAATCAAGACGTTGACATCCAAGCATCATATCTCTTCAAGGGTGGTGAATTAAATCAAGTCGGCCTCATTGATAATAATTAAATATTAAATGATGAAGTTCCTCTCATCAAAAGTCGCCTAGACAAATTAAATAGCCGTTAGGCTATGCATTTAATTATTCCTTTATTAAATCTGGGCTGGAAGAAGAAGCCTAACGCTATCTTAACATCAACATAAAATTCCTTTAGTAGAAGTATATTTAAATGATATTTACATATAGAGTGCAAACTAAAGATTTCCATAAAGACATACAATGGAAAAATGAGGCAATAGATGTGGGAAACATGTTTCCCTTGCCTCATTTGACATCATAAATAACACAAATTTTATCATCTTTATTACTAGGAAAGGAATCTTGAGTTGGTGATTTTGATATTTCACTATAATGTTGAACAATTATTGAGAAGATCTTAGAGGATAACTTCAAGAGAACTTAAAAAGTGTTGAAATTTCCATCCACTTCCTATTGAGAAAGGTTACCATTCATTTTAGTTGGAGAGAGCATAAAAATGAAGATAAGAAATAGGAGGGAAATATATAGAGTTCTGATGACAATAATTGATATTCAAGTACCTTCATGTATTTAGAATATGTAAATTAGCATAGTATAATAAAAATGTATTTTCACTAAAATTGGTAGGAGAGCTTGATGAATAATTTATGATTTATTCACTATTTTGAAATGGGTAACAAATCTTTTGTAAACTTTTTATTTTAATATAAAAGGGTGTGTTGCAAAGTGTGCACCCTTGGTCTCCTTATGTTGTTCAATGCAAATCTCAAGTTTGTGACATGGCTTAACCACCTCCCGTGGATTCACTAACTCTAGCGGTTGTATCAGGAATTTACAAATCAATCTTTTGGTGCAACAAAAACCATCTTTGTAACAATTGGTATAAGATCCTAGGTCACAAGTTGGAACCCATTGCTTACACTAGGGGGTTTTTCGCGAGGTGTGTACCATTGGTATCCTTGTGTTGTGCAATGTAGAGCTTGGGTTTGTGACATGGATTAACTACCTCCCATGGATTCATTAACTCTTCCTATTATATTGAGCATTAATAGGTCAATCTTTTGGTGCAACGACAACCATCTTTGTAAAAGGGTGTACCCCAAAAGAAAATATTTAATTATAACGTATATATATATTTTTAGATTGTAGGAATTGGTCATGTATCCATCTCCCTATAAAGTGCAGCGCGCTTGGTAAAAATTTTTGACGTGACTAGTGGCACTAGCACGACACAGCCTCCGGTACCACAGGTTTGAGGGGAGACTAGACCTCATGACCTCTTGCCTACAATAGGATGCTTTAGCGAATCGAGCTAGGCCCCCTGCCCCTATAATTATAAAATATTTGAATAGCAACTAAAAATCAGATTAGAATTTCTAACAAATAGTATCAATAATTTTTTATTTTAATTATAATAAACATTATTAAATGTGGGAAATATTTAGGATTCATTTAGTTATAGATTGAATAGAATGTTAAGAAATTAAGCATGGTGTAGTCACCTCCCAAAGATATGTGTGTGTGGTGAAATACATATTAGGTTAAGGATGCAAATTAGATGACATAAAATAATGAGGGTAAACAATTCCAAAGCAATGTTTAAATAGAAATGGAATGTCATACATGAACTCACAATTATTACTTTTGAAACTAATCAACCTAGATGAGCATAATGTGGTAATAAAATGTTACATAGGAGGTACCAATGATGTAGGACATCACACAAATTTGGCAGTTGAGGAAGATTATATCATCTATAAAAGGGGTTGGGAGACTAAGTCTTATTTGGCATATATCATAGGGAGATCATAGTTGTGCAATGTCTTCGAGGTCCCATGAAAGTAAAGAATGTGAGCTAAAACAATAGAGAACCTATCTATGCATTGACATAGTTTCCTTCCATATAGCCTCTAACTTTTATTAAGTGATAGTAATGGGGATTTAATGTTTCTACATTGCAATATAAAATCTTAGGCTAATGATGATAATTTTTATAAACATATACATTTTTTTCGATATAATATTCAAGATTTTTTGCATCAAAATAATATGTGGGGGAATATAGTGTTTACATAATTAGATACCTAGGGTGGTACAAGAACATAAAAAATCAAGTAGTAGAATATGGTAATTATTTATGAGATGACAATCATGTTGGTTAAGTCACCTAGAAATAAATAAGGCATAAGACACTAGTGGATGTCATGTGAGATTGCATGGAGAGACAAGAATGTCACAAATGTTGTGTATAAGTTTAAGATATATTTTTTTATATTTTGCAATCCTTAAATCTTGTATTTCCTAGGGATTCACGATGCAAGACTATTCCATGTCATGTGCTTGGATAGACTACAAAATATTCCCTCAATTTCCATTTCTATCTCCTAATATTCTATTATCAATGTCCCCTACAAATACACTTCCAATTAAAAATTCTTCGTATTTAAACATAGACATGAAATGCCCATCTCTAAATGACATTAGTAAAAACTTTTTTTTTCAATTTCTAATTGCTTTGTTTTATGAGTTTGTATTCATTTTTTATTATCTAATCTTGTTAAGACTTAATATCTAAAAGAATTTATAATATTGCTATGATAACAACACTCATTCTCTTTCCAATTTTAAATATAAGGTGATGTGGATGATAAATCCTAATAAAAAAGTGTCTATGTTGATGTATGATAGGTAGAATATATATCCTAACAAGTTGCCCTCTGACTAGGCCTTTCACTTTCACACCAATATTTAGCATAAAGATTTAATATATCATTACTTTCACTCTTGAATGAAGGTTAAACCATGGACAAATCCTTTTAAATATAATGTGATGTGGATGATAAGTCCTAATTAAAAGTGCTCATGTTGATGTGTGATAGGTAAAATATATATCCTAACAAGCTGCCTTCTGACTAGACCTTTCACTTTCACACCAATATTTATAAAGCATAAAGATTTCATGTTTATTAATTTTGCTCTTGAATGAAGGTTAAACTATGGACAAATTCTTTTAAATATAATGTGATGTGGATGATATTTCCTAATAAAAAGTGTATATGTTGATATGTGATAGGTAAAATATATATCCTAACAAGCTGCCCTCTGACTAGATTTTTTCACTTGCACACCAATATTTATAAAACATAAAGATTTAATATATTATTAATTGCATTCTTGAATGGGGTTAAACTATTGAAAAATTATTTGTGTGCATTAATTTCAAAGTCCTGTTTTTGTTTGATTGACAATATAATTAAATTATGTATAATACTCAATTATTGAGAACCTGAGAATTGAAAAATATGATCATACTCAATTATTTGGAACATAAGAATTGAAAAATATGATCAAATCTATCCCTTCCTCCGATTTTCCACCACTTTCTTCCCTCGATGAAGTGCAAACACTCGAGAACTTCCCCACTTTTGTTGGGCTGTGCGAGAGGAGCCATTACATTTATCACTTTGTTAATTGGAAAGAAAAATTGGTGGGGAGGGAAAGCGCCAAATGGTGTACAGAACGAGAGAAGACAGTGAGCAGGAATAATGGAGGCACTCAAGAATAATGGAGGCACCAACATATTTATATGTTATCACGTGTAACCAATTAAGGTGGTAATACACAGCCACCAAGTGTTATCCATAATCAATTGATATGACCATTCCCTTGCAAACTGCAAAGAATTATCTTATTTTGAAATTTGCATGCAGTAAGCTCATCAAATGATTTTTCTGTCTGATGTGTTAAATGTATTTATGTTTGTCATTTTATTATGTTCATATCTATATGGATGATGCAAATGCACTATGTTCGTGTAGTTTACATTTAAGGGTTATAAATGGAATCTAATTATTAGTTTGATATTTTTTCCATGATACGGTCATTCTACTAGGCATTTTCTTAGGATCTGAGGTTGACGCAAAGTCATTAGAGTTCCTTAAACAACTTCTTATTATGTTAACAAAAAAATGTTACTCTTAATCCATTTTTTTATGTTTTATTTTTATAGTTTTACATTTTTTTAAATGAATCAGCCATGATATAAAGCATTAAAGTGCTTTGAATCCACTCTAATAATAATTCAGAAAAATAGTTTTCTGTGTAGTATCTAAATTCTGTTATGTTTTTTCTCCCTTCTTTTATGTTTTTCTAATAAATCTGGTGTGATGAAAGATTTATGGAGTCCATTACATACACTCTCACCATGTTGACAAAAAATATAGGGTCCACTAGTTTCTGGGTTTAGGTTTTTCCTATTTATTTGTGTCACAATTGATGTGCTCCTCACTTTTTATCATACTTTTTTTTCATCCATTTATGTTTTCTACATGTGCTATATTTATTGTACTTTTTCTTTCTTTTTTTCATTATTGTGGTCATTTAAATTAGTTTTTCTTATAAAGCATTTAAATCTCAAAAATTCATTCATTGTATACAGTTTGAATAAAGCATAAAATATTAAATACTTTGTCAAATATTTTAATATGAGCTTGCACACTTATATATTTACTACAACCCCACCATTCATTTTTGTTGAAAATATATACTTATTTTTCTATTTTATATAAAACTTTAATAACACGACATATACCTATGTTTTATGTTTTAGATGTTACCAATTTCTTTTATATATAACATTTTGAAAAAGACTTTATTTTTTATAAAATTTCTTATAATATACTTTATTGATGATTATCTTAGTTTGAAAATAACATTAAATAAATGAATCATATCCCTCTTTCATTCTTAAATATATAAGCTCAATATATTTTAATAAAAAAATTCAAAATAAGCTCAAAAAATATTTTTTTAAGAATTTTTAATAACTATAAATAAATATTTTATTTTGTTTTATTATTGTGGTTATAAATAAATTTAAGGATTGACATTATTATATTCATAAACATAAGATTTTTTCTTGATAGGAGAAGATTTTCATAAATTTGAAGTATTTGTGAGATAATAATAATGAATAAACAATAAAATTAAAAGATAATTATTGAGAGCATAAGATAAAGTGAGCTATTCTTTCCTCCTATATTCTAAATGTTTCTTCCATCAATAAAATACTAAGCCTTCTCACTTACCCCATTTTTCTTTTTCTATGTAGATTTTGTTATTCCATCAATGACGTGAAGTGCAAACACTTCCCACTTTCCACACTTTTCCATTAAGAAAACTTATTATCTTCATCAATGAAGACTTTATTATTTCTATGCCTACCAAGAATAGACAAGAAGGGACAAGTATAGAATGAAGTTGACAGTGAAGACTTAATCTATATAAATTACTATATAATTTAATAAATAAATGCAACATTATATAAATAGAGAATAGAAAAAAAATGCAAACATGTCACATGTGATACCCCTCATGTTGTTGTGACTCTTATGGACAAATCTTGTACTTGGTTGTGTGGGTGATTTGTTCACCATTTTGGTTGTGCATGGATTTATGGCTTGGTTCATTAGTTGCATTAGACTTTACATTAGTTGTTAGATGATACTTTTTATGGTGATTATGTTATATGACTTTTGTGGTGTTCTTTAATAATATGTATATGTTGATGTAACGAGTTTATGCTGTTATATTGTTTGGTGTGTTTATTTGTGAGTCTGGTGAAAGGACAGAGTGGCATCACTTGCTTGCAAGTGCCCTGTCCACCTGTGATTGCCTTTCACGGTGTGTTTTCTATGGAGATTTATACGCTTCATGAAATTTGTTTCTATGCAGGATGCAGGTACTAAGTCTCGATTCCACCTGCTTCGACAGGACAGGGCGAGCATCAAAATAAACTCAACGGGATTGATGTTTTAAAAAAGGAGTGGTTAGGAAAGAATTCCCGTCCCAAGTCTGTCTACTGTGAGTCTTTGGTTGTCTTTGTTTTATTTTTTTTACAATGTGAATGTATTGGCATTGATTTATATTTAGTTGTAATTTAATTAAATTTCGTTATGTATGATTTAATTAATTTTGTAAAGAGTTGTTAAAGTTAACTATATTATTATTATTTGAAAGTTAAATAAAATATAAATATAAATAAAATAAAATAAAATATAAGTGTTTGATTGATTGTAGAAGGTTAAATTTTCTATTTCATTTTTGGGTTAATTAAATAGTTTATAAAGTTATATTATTAGTATTAGAAAAATAAATAATATGAAATATAAATTAATTAATTAAAATTGATTTTTAAATTTATTAATTTTTATTTTATTGGATTTGTATGGGAGTAGTGGAAAAATGAATGCAGAAAAATAGGCATGGGTAACAGAGGCTCTTCACGGAAAATTTTGGCTGTGTAAGGAGATTTGGGGTTTTCTTTTGGTTCTGTGTTAATTGGTGGGGAAATTGGGTGTTTTGTTTGGGGAAATTTGGAAAAAAAGTCTGCAGGGATTTCTTTTGAAACTTTGGAAGAGCTTCACGGCTGAAGGGTTTTGTGGCAAGTTTGGTGCAACTCTTACTTCTACAGCCTACAGGAAACAGGTTCCTTTCTTTTATTTTTATCTTGTTTTAGATTCCTTCATTTCTTGAAAGATTCACTATAGGTAATATAAGTTTCTTTCTGTAGGAGTTTCTTTTCTGTAGAAAAAGATTCCCAGGTTTTACTTATGTAGAATATTTTACTGTTTAAAAAAAATATTCACGGCAAAATTTAGTGTACCTGTTAGAAACTCTGAGAAAACAATAGAAAACAAAGAACCTCTATTGAGTTTAATTTCAAAAAACTCCATTGTTGTACAGACAAGATTTAAAAAAATTTGTGCAAAGAAAATTGAAAACAAACTCATTTAAACTTTTAAAAAAATTAATATTATATAGCTTTTGATTTTCTAGAAGAATTCTCTGTAAAAATATTATGCTGATTCTGAAATAATTATTTCCCTGTCTGTGAAATTGTTTAAAAAAGAAAATATAGATTCTATAATATTTTCTTGTCTGTGAATTTTTTTTTAATATATGCATATATATAAAATCTGACGAACTTCCGTACTTCGGAAACTCGTCAGAATTTATATAAAATTATATATATTTAAAGTTTTTTAAAAAAATAAACAAATAAATAAAAATTTTAAAAAATATATATTTTTGTTGGAGTGGGAAGGGACGGTACCCCGTACCCCACCCCTGCGTAGCCCATAAGGGTCGCGCACAACAGTCGAAGGACTACTGTACAACAGTCCTTAGATTGCTGTACGCAGCCTTTAGGGGCTGCGTCCTCCCCTATGGGGAGGTACGCAACGCCCAAGTGGCTGCTTAAAGTTAATTCTATTTTATTTTTATTTTTATTTAACTTTGTTTTATTTTATAAAATATGAAAATTTGTTATATATTTTGTTTAAATTGATAATTTAAAAATTTAGAATTATTTAAATTAATGTTAATTAATATATGCATTTATAAAGTTATATATATATGTATGTGTATATATATATATATATATGTTTTAATTGAGAAGTATTATATTTTGATGAATATGTTATATGATCATATATATTCTTTTGGGTGTTATGTAGTAAAGAAAGGTTTATTAAATTTATTTAATTTAATTTATTTAATTGTCTTCATTTAGTGGAGCTAATTGAGAAAAAAATTTAATGGTTTGATTTTGTAAAAGAAATTCTTGCGTGCGAAAATGTTTGTTTTGTTTTATGAAGTTATTTTATAAATCAATTATTATAGAAGATAGGATTGTTGTTGAACTTCCAGAGGTTAGGGAATTTGATATCTTCAATTAGGGTTTTTAGTTCTACTCTCCTTGTGGACGTAATCTAGTGAATACCTTGAGTCTTGTTCTTTTGTTAGGTTACCGTGTTGTAAGAGTTTGGTGAGATGGTTTTTACCTCGCAAGTCTCTACCCTATGTTTTGTGAACTTGAGAGTTCAAATTCCTCCTGTCATGTGGTATGTTTGGGAAATCTAGGGAGAGTGGCTCTCTGTGGGCGCCGGTGCACAAAGGGGCTCTCAGGATAACCCACAATAGAGTTAGTGTAAAAAATGAAAACCTAACTAAATAATTAGGGGATGGGTAGTTAAACACTAAAAGATAATGATAGATACCTCGCCGACCTATTAGGGCTATCAAAGACTAAAGGTGATCGAGAAGGCCATGGTTGGAAAAATCATGATCTCGTTCTCACGAGCAATGCACGATTCCGCATGAGTCACCCTATGGGGCGGCGCCTTGAAATAGGCAGTCAGGATAACCATAGATGGAGGCGGAACCTTGTGATAGGATGTCAGGATAATCCATGAAGGCCATGCGATGACACTCTCCTCTAGCCTTCCCCTTAGTTGTTTTATTTGAAATCCTCTGGATGTAATTTATTGTTTTGACTTGGAGTCTTTTGTTATCATGTTATGATTAGTAGACTTATTTTGTCACATTTCCTTTGTGTATGAATTCTTTTCCATGATTGGTGTTGAGTCATGTGTGTAACTTTAGACGTCTTGGTCGGGAATCCTTTCTTAACTACTCCTAGCACGGGGGTGGTCGGGTGGAACGTGCTTCACACCCCATTGGGTTTCCCATGCTACAGTCATACCTTCAGTGTAGAGATTGTGGTGACAGTTTGTACCAGATTTATGTACTCTCAGATGTATACATTTATACTTTATTCATATCATGTAAATTGTATTGTAACTCGCCCATGTGTTGGGATAATGTATCTTGTAACTTGGATAATTGGTTATTGGTATTTAGCTTGTATCATGATGTATTGTTATAACTCACTTTGTAATTCAAAACATTATTCACTAATGCAATTATATATATTTGATGTTGATTTGTTGAGTAAATTAGTTTCTCATTGTTTCCAAGTTTGATTGGTTATGTAATCTTGTATAGCATATATGGTTTATCCTTATTTTGATGCTTAGCGTTTATCACTTTTATATGAGAACACGTATCCATGGAATGAATGTTGGACATTAGTTAAGTTTGTTAATTTGTAGATAACGTAATGTCTCTTCGTGTACCCCAAGGGACTTAGGAGATTAGTATGTATTTGTAATTATGCTAGTTGAAATTGATAACATAGTAATTCTACTTTATGTTTAAAAAAAAATTGTTGTGTAGATAGTTGTCCTTTGGGGTTTGTGCGTCTGGGTGTTACAATTTGGTATCAGAGCCAGGTTTGCAAACACTGGGTACTCTAGGTAGTTGAGTCCATTAGGCAATCTGGCGTAACTCTTGATCTGACATAAGTCAATTGTTGTGCAGGATCATGCCTAGGGGTAGAGGACATGGCCGAAGAGGAGGCCGAGGTGGTGGCCGTGGGGTCAATCGCCAGATTCCATCACTTCCGAGCTCACATGGGTCAGAGCGTGAGGAACTTCAGAGTTCCCAAAGCATTCCAATAGGAGGTGGTGGTCATAATATAGAGCAACCTGGTATAGGTGGTCAGTTACAGCATTTGTTAGAGGAGTTATTGGGTCATCTTGGCCCTAGGTAGAATGAGGAACATAGATTGGATAGGGAAAGGGAGAGATCTCCTAGACGTGGGGAAAACACAGCTGAATAGGAGGCAGTAGTGGCAGTTCATATGAGGGATCTATTAAGAGCATGACCCCCTACTTTTGATGGATCTGGTGGGGGTCTTGAGGTAGAGACTTGGTTGATCGATTTGGATAGATGCTTTGCAATGCATCCGTACGGCAGTAACACTAGGGCTAGGTGCGCTATCATGCACCTCAGAGGTTTTGCTTCCACTTGGTGGAGGCTAGAGGAGCAGAAATTGCACATTAACATCAGTATGGTTACTTGGGAGTTATTTTTGGAGAGGTTCAGGGCCCGATTTCTTTCCGATCACTGGAGGTAGCATAGAGCTGACGGGTTCCATGATTTAAGACAGATGACTATGACCGTGGAACAATATGAGTGTCATTTTTACGAGCTCAAGCAGTATGCAGGTATTGGAGATGATGAGGCCATGCTAGTGCAACATTTTGTCAGGGGCTTAAATGCCTGTATCAGCGGTGGTGTTCGTGTCTTCGAGCTGAAGACGATGGAGGTGGCAGTTGAGAAAGCCTGCCTTGTGGAAGAAAATTTAGCTATGGCTTTAGGAGGGCACACGGGAGTACAGATTGGTAGTGCTCCAGTTACAGGTGTTGGTTCTCGAGGTGGGCAACCTTAAGCAGCAGGGACTTCTAGAAATTTTCAGGCACCTTCTAAGGGTGGTCCACAGCAGCAACAACAGTCACAATCTAGACAGTTCAAACCCCAGACACAATAGAGTGATAGATCTCAGAGCAGAAGGAACCGTAGTTGGAAACGAGTTAGACATGATCACTTTGAGCAACCCGCTTAGAGTACACAGACAACACCATCTCGAGGCAGCTTCCAGCAATCGAGTGCACCATCAGGTGTTAGAGGGTATGGACGTGGTACAGGTTGCTTCTCCTGTGGGCAATAGTGACATATAGCGAGACAGTGCCCACAGAGGAGTACTACAAGATTTAGTCAGAGACCAGCTGCTTCTGAGCCAAGAGTGGGAGATGCAGGGAGAGCTCATCGGGTATTTGCAGTAGTAGAGAATCGCCAAGCTGAACATCAAGGCACTGTAGTTGAAACTTCAAGTGTGTTGAATGGTACTGGTATATCTATTCTCTTTGACTCAGGCGCATCAGATTCTTTCATTTCTCCTTTAGTTGTGGAATGTTGTGGACTGGTGGCAGCTAGGCAAGGCATTAAATGGCATGTCAAATTGGCCTCAGGGGCAAAGGTTGCAGTTGAGTCATTAGTTCAGGGTTGCAAATTGCAAATAGGGGCACTCACAACTATGGTAGTGAGGTGGAGATCATTGGCATTTAGAGACCTATCTCATTACACTTAATCTCAGCTATGCAATTGAAAAGGTGTTTTAGATAGGGTTGTCAGTTATTTGCTGTGTCAGTTAATGATTTGGACTCTGATGAGAGTCAAGGGATTTCATTGGATGATTACCCCCTTCTTAAGGAATATTCTGATGTCTTTCCTAGTGAAATTCTTGGGATGCCACCTAAGCGTGACATCAACTTTAGAATCGATCTTGTTCCTGGAGCTGAGCCTATTTCTCAGGCTCCATATCGTATGACAACATAGGAATTGCAGGAGATTAGATTGCAGTTGGAGGAGCTATTAGAGAAAGGGTTAATCCATCCTAGTGTTCCCCTTGGGGAGCACCAGTTATATTTGTGAAAAAGAAGGATGGTTCGCTTCGTTTGTGCATTGATTATAGGCAACTCAACAAGGTGACAATCAAAAATTGGCATCCTTTGCCGAGGATTGATGACTTATTTGATCAAATAAAAGGAGCTCAAGTCTTCACTAAGATCGATCTTAAGTCTGGCTATCATCAGTTACGAATAGCCGATGCTGATATTCATAAAACTACATTATGTACTCGCTATGGGCATTATGAATTTACGGTTATGCCATTCGGGTTAACTAATGCACCATCAGTGTTTATGAGCCTGATGAATGGAGTTTTTCGTACCTACTTGGATAGGTTCGTACTTGTGTTCCTTGATGATATTCTAGTGTACTCAAAATCTATGGAGGAGCATGAGGTACATCTTAGATAGGTATTACAATGCTTGAGGGACAATCAGCTATTTGCTAATTTGGCTAAGTGTGATTTTTACAAAACAGAGGTGAAATACTTGGGGCATGTCATCTCAGGTGTAGGTATTGCAGTGGATCCTGCAAAGATCCAAGCTATAGTTGATTGGCCAGCACCCAAGAATGTTCCAGAGATTCACAGTTTCATGGGGTTAGCAAGCTATTATCGGCGGTTTGTACAGGGTTTTTCTAAGATTGCATATCCTATTACTTCTCTTCAGAGGAAAGGGAAGAAGTTCATTTGGTTTGAACAGTGTCAGACATCATTTGAGACCCTTAAGGATAGATTGACTAGTGCGCCAATATTGGTGGTTCCTGATCCTACTAAGGATTTTGTGGTGTGCACAGATGCTTCTTTGGAGGGTTTGGGATCGGTCTTGATGCAAGAGGGACGTGTAATTGCATATGAATCCTGTAAGCTCAAGGACCATGAGCTTAATTATCCCACTCATGACTTGGAGTTAGCTGCAGTGGTTCATGCCCTTGTGAGATGGAGACACTTCTTGTTGGGTCATAGGTTCGAGCTTCACAGTGACCATCACAGTTTGCAATACATTTTTACTCAGCTGAACCTGAATGCTAGGCAGAGAAGATGGATGGAGTTCCTCTACGAATATGACTTTGAGGTCAAATATGTTCAAGGCAAGGAAAATGTAGTTGCAGATGCTTTGAGTTGGCGGAGACATGAGATTTCTACAGTGGCTCTTGAGGTAGATTTGAGGAGTCAAGTCCTCATAGAACTTCCATCTGATAGTTGGTATCAGGAAGTGAAGTCAGAAATTGAGTCTGGTAGAGCTCTAGAAGAAAAGTTTGCAGGGTACACGCTTAAGTCTGATGGTCTTCTAAGGTATATGGGTCGCATTTACATGCCTTCTGTTGAGGGTCTTCGGACTCTAATTATGACCGAGGCACATCGAGCTCCCTATTCTGCTCATCCAAGAGTTAAGAAAATGTATGCAGATCTTCGGGCATTATACTTTTGGGCTGGCATGAAGAGGGATATTGCAGATTTGGTAGCTAGATGTTTGGAGTGTCAGAGGGTCAAGGCAGAGCATCAGCATCCTGCAGGTCTATTACAGCCTCATCTCATTCTGAAATGGAAGTGGGACATAATTTCTGTTGACTTTATTGCTGGATTGCCTATGACTTCCTGACGTCATGATGCTATCATGGTCATAGTTGACAGACTGACCAAGGTGGCTCACTTTTCCCCAGTCTGTTCATCTTACACAGCTTCATCAGTTGCTAGAATCTTCATGGAAGATATTGTCTGCTTGCATGGTATTCCATGAAGAATCATATCTGACAGAGGTCCAGTGTTCACATCTGCATTATGGACATCATTGCAGCGTGCCTTAGGAACACAGCTAAACTTTAGTTCTGCCTACCATCCTGAGACAGATGGACAGACAGAGAGAGTTAATTAGGTTCTTGAGGACATGCTTCATATGTACGTGATGGATCAACAGTCGCGCTGGGAGGAGTATTTGCATCTTGTGGAATTTTCCTACAACAATTGATATCATAACTCTATTGGTATGGCTCCCTTCCAAGCACTATATGGTCATCCTTGTAGGACCCCGTTAAGTTGGGACCGTCTTGATGACAGAGTTCTCCTTGGTCCCGAAATGCTTCAGGACATGGAACAGCAGGTAGTACGCATCAGAGAGCATCTTGTGGCAGCTCCAGATAGACAGAAGAAATATGCAGATGCACATAGAGTTGACTGCCAGTTCTCTGTTGGTGATCGTGTCTTTTTGAGAGTGCGATTGCGGAAGAGCCCAATCCGTTATGGAAAGGGTTCCAAGCTCGCACCTTGTTTTGTTGGTCCATTTGAAGTGTTGGAGAGGATCGGCCCCGTTGCTTATCGCCTAGCATTGCCACTCAGCCTATCACGGATTCACGATGTTTTTCATGTTTCTGTACTTAGACCATACTTTCTCGATGTTACTCACGTACTTGATTGGAATGCTCTTCAGATTGAGGACGAGTAGCTAGCACTCGAGCCCATGGCCGTGCTACAGCTTCGGAGACTCGCCCTTAGGGGCAGAGATATTGAGCAGGTGAGGGTTCAGTGGGACCCGAATGATGAGACTTCAGTGACATGGGAGGATGCATCCCGCATTAGAGAGGCCTATCTAGACTTATTTAGTGGCTTCCAGGAGTAAGCCATATTCTAGGGGGGGAGGATGTGATACCCCTCATGTTGTTGTGACTCTTATGGACAGATCTTGTACTTGGTTGTGTGGGTGATCAGTTCACCATTTTGGTTGTGCATGGATTTATAGCTTGGTTCATTAGTTGCATTAGACTTTACATTAGTTGTTAGATGATACTTTTTATGGTGATTATGTTATATGACTTTTGTGGTGTTCTTTAATAATATGTATATGTTGATGTTGCGAGTTTATGCTGTTATATTGTTTGGTGTGTTTATTTGTGAGTCTTGGTGAAAGGATAGAGTGGCATCACTTACTTGCAAGTGCCCTGTCACCCTACGATTGCCTTTCACGGTGTGTTTTCTATGGAGATTTATATGCTTCACGACATTTGTTTCTATGCAAGATGCAGGTACTAAGTCTCGATTCCACCTGCTTTGGCGGGATAGGGCGAGCATCAAAATAAACTCAATGGGATTGATGTTTTAAAAAAGGAGTGGTTAGGAAAGAATTCCCGTCCCAAGTCCGTCTAATGTGAGTCTTTGGTTGTCTTTGTTTTATTTTTTTTAGAATGTGAATGTATTGGCATTGATTTATATTTAGTTGTAATTTAATTAAATTTCGTTATGTATGAATTAATTAATTTTGTAAAGAGTTGTTAAAGTTAACTATATTATTATTATTTGAAAGTTAAATAAAATATAAATATAAATTAAATTAAATTAAATATAAGTGTTTGATTGATTGTAGAATGTTAAATTTGCTATTTAATTTTTGGGTTAATTAAATAGTTTATAAAGTTATATTATTAGTATTAGAAAAATAAATAATATGAAATATAAATTAATTAATTAAAATTGATTTTTAAATTTATTAATTTTTATTTTATTGGATTTGTACGGGAGTAGTGGAAAAATGAATGCAGTCGATTGGGGAAATTATTCCCGGAAGAAAAACAGGCATGGGTAACAGAGGCTCTTCACGAAAATTTTTGGTTGTGTAAGGAGATTTGGGGTTTTCTTTTGGTTCTGTGTTAATTGGTGGGGAAATTGGGTGTTTTGTTTGGGGAAATTTTGAAAAAAAGGCTGCAGGGATTTCTTTTGGAACTTTGGAAGAGCTTCACGGCTGAAGGGTTCTGTGGCAAGTTTGGTGCAACTCTTACTTCTACAGCCTACAGGAAACAGGTTCCTTTCTTTTATTTTTATCTTGTTTTAAATTCCTTCATTTCTTGAAAGATTGACTGTAGGTAATATAAGTTTCTTTCTGTAGGAGTTTCTTTTCTATAGAAAAATATTCCCGGCTGTTACTTTTGTAGAATATTTTACTTTTTAAAAAAAAAATTCATAGCAAAATTTAGTGTACTTGTTAGAAACTCTGAGAAAACAATAGAAAACAAAGAACCTCTATTGAATTTAATTTCAAAAACCTCCATTGTTGAACAGACAAGATTTAAAAAAATCTGTGCAAAGAAAATTGAAAACAAACTCATTTAAACTTTAAAAAAAATTAATATTATATAGCTTTTGATTTTCTGGAAGAATTCTCTGTAAAAATATTATGCTGATTCTGAAATAATTATTTCCCTGTCAGTGAAATTGTTTAAAAAAGAAAATATAGATTCTATAATATTTTCCTATCTGTGAATTTTTTTTTAATATGTGCATATATATAAAATCTGACAAACTTTCATACTTCGGAAATTCGTCAGAATTTATATAAAATTATATATATTTAAAGTTTTCTAAAAAAATAAACAAATAAATTAAAATTTTAAAAAATATATATTTTTGTTGGAGTGGGAGGGGACGGTTCCCCGTACCCTACCCCTGCGCAGCCCATAAGGGCCACGTACAACAGTCGAAGGACTACTGTACAATAGTCCTTAGACTGTTGTACGCAGCCTTTGGGAGCTGCGTCCTCCCCTACGGGGAGGTACGTAGCGCCCAAGTGGCTGCTTAAAGTTAATTCTATTTTATTTTTATTTTTATTTAACTTTGTTTTATTTTATAAAATATGAATATTTGTTATATATTTTGGTTAAATTGATAATTGAAAAATTTAGAATTATTTAAATTAATGTTAATTAATATATGCATTTATAAAGTTTTATATATATATATATATATCTGTATGTGTATATATATATATATGTTTTAGTTGAGAAGTATTATATTTTGATGAATATGTTATATGATCATATATATCCTTTTGGGTGTTATGTAGTAAAGAAAGGTTTATTAAATTTATTTAATTGTCTTCGTTTAGTGGAGCTAATTGAGAAAAAAATTTAATGGTTTGATTTTGTAAAAGAAATTCTTGCGTGCGAAAATGTTTGTTTTGTTTTACGAAGTTATGTTATAAATCAATTATTATAGAAGATAGGATTGTTGTTGAACTTCCAGAGGTTAGGGAATTTGATATCTTCAATTAGGGTTTTTAGTTCTACTCTCCTTGTGGACGTAATCTGGTGAATACCTTGAGTTTTGTTCTTTTGTTAAGTTACCATGTTGTAAGAGTTTGGCGAGATGGTTTTTACCTCGCAAGTCTCTACCCTGTGTTTTGTGAACTTGAGAGTTCAAATTCCTCCTGTCATGTGGTATGTTTGGGAAATCTAGGGAGAGTGGCTCTCTGTGGGCGCCGATGCACAAAGGGGCTGTCAGGATAACCCACAGTAGAATTAGTGTAAAAAGTGAAAACCTAACTAAATAATTAGGGGATGGGTAGTTAAACACTAAAAGATAATGATAGATACCTCACCCACCTGTTAGGGCTATCAAAGACTAAAGGTGGTCGCGAAGGCCGTGGTTGGCAAAATCGTGATCTCATTCTCATGAGCAATGCACGATTCCGCATGAGTCACCCTATGGGGCGGCGCCTTCAAATAGGCAGTCAGGATAACCATAGATGGAGGCGGCACCTTGTGATAGGATGTCAGGATAATCCATGAAGGCCATGCGATGACACTCTCCTCTAGCCTTCCCCTTAGTTGTTTTATTTGAAATCCTCTGGATGTAATTTATTGTTTTGACTTGGAGTCTTTTGTTATCATGTTATGATTAGTAGACTTATTTTGTCACATTTCCTTTGTGTATGAATTCTTTTCCATGATTGGTGTTGAGTCATGTGTGTAACTTTAGACGTCTTGGTCGGGAATCCTTTCTTAACTACTCCTAGCATGGGGGTGGTCGGGTGGAACGTGCTTCGCACCCTGTTGGGTTTCCCATGCTACAGTCATACCTTCAATGTAGAGATTGTGGTGATAGTTTGTACCAGATTTATGTACTCTCAGATGTATACATTTATACTTTATTTATATCATGTAAATTGTATTGTAACTCGCCCATGTGTTGGGATAATGTATCTTGTAACTTGGATAATTGGTTATTTGTATTTAGCTTGTATCATGATGTATTGTTATAACTCACTTTGTAATTCAAAACATTATTCACTAATACAATTATATATATTTGATGTTGATTTGTTGAGTAAATTAGTTTCTCATTGTTTCCAAGTTTGATTGGTTATGTAATCTTGTATAGCATATATGGTTTATCCTTATTTTGATGCTTAGCGTTTATCACTTTTATATGAGAACATGTATCAGTGGAATGAATGTTGGACATTAGTTAAGTTTGTTAATGAGTAGATAACGTAATGTCTCTTCGTGTACCCCAAGGGACTTAGGAGATTAGTATGTATTTGTAATTATGCTAGTTGAAATTGATAACATAGTAATTCTACTTTATGTTTAAAAAAAAAAATGTTGTGTAGATAGTTGTCCTTGGGGTTTGTGCGTCGGTGTGTTACATCACACCACTAAATACATTGATCTTTTTCATTTATTTTATTATTTAAAATTAAACAACATTAAAATAGATGACTATATATTTTAATAATACTCCATGTTATATGTGTCCATTGAATAACATATATGTATGTAAACAAATAGCACCATTATAGAATTATATTGCAGTGTGATTTCAATCAAGTATGCTATCGAATAATTATTGTATCCTACTCTTTCTTTTATTTCTTTGTCTAGTATAAAAAATTTCTTATATTTTGCATTCTTCTTATCTTTATCAATATAATGTAGAATCTTTTTCAAATTTGAAGTACTCTTTTTCTCTTGACTCCAAAGATCCCTTGTTTGATTGGTCTTAATCATTATTTTTGAAATTGAATTAGTGTTTCCTACTATTCTCATTATTAGCATATGGTTTCATTGAATCTCATGCATATTTATTTAGTGGCCCCCATCTCTTCTTTCCTTGGTAGAATCTATTTTAGTAGAGTAGTTTCTCTTTGAAATAATAGCTTCCAGGGCCATATTCTTCCTCATCTACAATATCTTATGCCTATGAATACTCATATTATAAAAAAATAAATTAGATGGATTCGCTCTACTCTAGCTAAGTGTAATTCTTTGTAATAACTCAAACTATATTATAAAAATATTGACTTAAAATATTCCCTCTAATATTGTCTGTCTTTCGGTTTTAGAAACAGTTTATTTTGGAATTAACTAATAAGAACAATTCCACCCTCCCTAAGAAACATGTTATTCTTAACTTAATTTCATTTTCTCAAAAAATCCTTGATGGTGGTATTCTTATTGAATTAGGAATGTTCATTCAACACAATCATCTTGAACTTCACACCAATGTCATACCCATTATTTTTTATCATTTGGAAAAAAAACACAACAAATAATTTCTTTGGATAACTTACTACTAAACTTGATTACCATACTTGACATGGTAACATGTTATGTGAAATGTGTGATGTTGCACATGTAACATCATCCCTAACATGTCATGCAAGGATGAGGAATGGTGAAGGGTGCAAGAGGGTGTGTGGATTCCATCATGCACAACCTTAAATCATGAGCTAACCTAAGTAAGTTTAGGTGTATAATTAGAAGACATATTGATAGGAAGACCACACATGGTTCAATTAACTGTTAGGTTCACTAAGAGAAAGTGGAAATGATTGTACCATCATGACATAATCGAGATACTAATGCAAATTTAAGCATACATACACTAAGATAATCTAATATTTTTAATCATGCATCCAAGTGGGCTACTATTTAGGGAACATTTTGAAAGTATTTTTAGGGAATCCAACCATGGATATCTTGATCCAACAATGTTTTTGAATATGATTATGAGATTAAACTTATCCTAGCCTATGAATAATTAGATTAATGATTATTTTTTTAATTAAAAATAAACTAGTTTGTTTTACTTAAATGTATAGACATCATAACTCCTTGTCCTTATTTTAGAAAAAATATCATTCAAATTCCTATTATTTAAATTTCTCTTATATATAATGGATTATTAACAACATTATGAGTTAAATATATTGTTTAAAGCATGTAAATCATTTGATCTTATCCTTCCTTAGTTAGATAAGTGGTTTGTTATGTTAGAATTAAATTAATCCAATGTATCCCCCAAATATTTTTTTGATAATTAAAACAATTCAAAGGTTGACTAGAGATTTAGCACATTGTGAGTATATTAGATTATATAAATATATATGTACATAATCTAACACACATATATACAAATTAAAATAATAATAATATATTTTATTTTGCAGTGGCTCTCTTTTATAAATAATAAATTACCATTATAAATTTAAAATACTAAATATAAAGGAACTAGTAGATAAATTGTATCTTACCAAAACTTTGATTAAAGTGAATATTGAATGATGTTTAAATATCTAAGAAGCAATAATATAACCTATCCCTAATAATTCAAATACTTAACAACTAATTTGTAACAAAAGGATTGGATATATTAAATAATAAATTTGATTATATTTTTTTAAGTGATAAAATGGCTTGCACTAATTGGCCAATGAGCCTATCCTAGGTGTGAGATTTTATTTTTAAATGAAATGAAGAAACTGTATAGGAGTGAATTTGCACCCCTTATGCAAATTCCCCTTTCACATACCCCCACCTTAGAAAATCAAATTCGAAAGAGAAATTCCACATCACCCAACTTCCTTTCATCCACTTGGCATTTGTTCTTTGTGTCGATGACATAATATTTTTTTGCAATGAATGTGTGGTGCACTGACATCTACATAGTGCGTTGTCATCCTTGATGGATTCCTACCTCTAGAGTTGGTAGAGGCATTACACATCTGATTGGGGTCGAATTGTGACATTCCTCTTCAACCAACCGACCCGAAAATGGTCCATTCTTCCTCATTATTCCTTCAAATTCATCCATTATCACTTCATTTGTCTCTCTAACAATTCTCTTGAACTCTCTAAGCAATTCCTATAGTACCGCTCCATTCTCACCTGGGATGTGCAGGTAGTCTAGCTAAGGAATCAGAAGAGGAAGATGGGACAAGAGCTTCTAATGGTATTCTTGTGAGTATGATATTACATTATGATTGCATTTAATTGGTGATATTAGTTTTGATTTCAATAAAATTGTGATGCATTAATTTAGTAAATTATGTTATGATATGATTTGTTAGTTTAGAAATGATTAATTTATCGGTTATATTATATTGATTGGATAGATGTGATGAAAGGACAGTGTAGCACCACTCGTTCACGAGTGCCCTGCTACGCTATGATTCCTTCTCACTAGGTGCTTGTATTTGAATAGATATATTGTGCACAACATTGTTTGTATGCAGGGATTGCAGGTACATAGTCTCGATTCCACCTGCTTCGGCAGGACAGGGCGAGCACCAATAACCAAAAGGTATAATGTTGAAACAAAGATGAAAATGAAGTCATCTCATCCCATGATGTCAGACCGTCTTGTTTAAATGGTTTTGTGTGTTCTTGTAATTTTCGTTCTTTGTGGTCATCGTTTGTGTTTTGTCGTATATTATTTATGTTGGTATTTTATAAGTTGTGATTGAATTAATTAAATAAGGGTAATATTGTTTATTAAAATGTTAGATTAAATTGTATTTAAATATGTAAATGCTTTATTTATTTTTAAAAAGTCATGTATTTTATTAAATGTTAATTATATACTAAATTGTGTTTATTATTTTAATTAATTATCTTGTTGAGGATAATTGTTAGAATAAATTATTTAAATTAATTAGATAATGTGCTTTGCAAGTAAAGTTGTAAACATAGAAATTAAAACAAAAAGTATTGTGGAATAGAAAAATAAATAAATAAAAGAATGAAAAATTTGTGTGAACGAATGAGAACTCAAATCTGACTGAAAAGCTTGCTTTTAAAAAATATAATTTCTTTTATTTATGTTTTTTGAGAGCTTTTGCAATGGAATGGTATTATCTTTTATTTAATTAAAACTTTTGTGAGTTTTTTGAAAGAGAGAGGATTAGTGTTATGGAGTTGCACAAGTTTATGGATTATGTATTTTTGAATCTTTTGCTATAATTTTGAGGAGAGTTCTAGAAAGGGATTTGTAATTTGTTTCTGGTTATTCTGGAGAGTCTTTTGAACAAAGGATCAGATTCGAGTTTGAGCACAGTTACTCAAAGGAGATTCGAAGTAGGAAGGAGGAGCTCTTCGTAAAGGCCGTCAGAAACTAGTTTCATCAAATTCCCGAGAGCGCAGAACTCCAGGTTCCACCCTCTTCTCTTAATGGTTTTAAATCTGTAAAAGGAATAAAGAGGTGTTTTAGAATCAATCTCTGTTTGAAAAAAATAAAAAAAATCTTTATGTGGTTTAGATTAAAATGATTTCTTTCAGATTAGAAAATGAATAAACAAATCGGTCTTCTTTGAAAGGAAAAAATTTGGTTGAATTTGGAAATCATATTTTGCAAACAAACTGAAAAGAAACTATTCGAATTTCGTTTAGTTATGCCCTATTTCTCTCTTTTATTTTTCTATGGAAAAAGAAATTAATCTTCGTATTTTGGATGGTTTTGAAATATTATTTTAATAATCATCAATATATTTATATTGTAAATATTTGTACTGTATTTATACGAAAAACTGTGTTCTCTGTAGTTATTTATAATTATAGATAAATATATAATATGTATTTAAAAATAAATTGATTTTTTCGTGCATTGCAAATTGGGCCGAATTCAACTGTCGAAGTCTGTGCCTATAAAGAATGGATCAAAATTTTATGTATTTTATTAAAAACTTTGTTTGTTTTTCAAAATTTATTATCTAAAAAAAAAGAAAAAGTTATGGGATTGGGGGGGAGGGGTCGGCTGGGCCGTATCCACCCCAATACCCTTTTGTAGTGGCTAACACAACAGTCCGGATAGACTGATGTGTACAACAGCTGTCGGACTGTTGTGCAGTCCGCCGGCGGTACTGGCCGCATGGCCTGGGGTTGGTTTTCAAAAGTTTTTTTTTTTTTTATATATTTATATATATATATATATATCTATATTATATATATATATTTTTAAATATATTTATTTTATTTAATATTAGTTATTTAAAAAAAAAATGTTATTATAATTATTTATTTTAATATTAAAGAAATGTAATTTTCTTTGGGAATAAATTATTAATTTTTCTTTTAGTAAAATAAAATTAATGGATTATGTTATTTGGCTTTAGAAAATTAATTCTATTTTGGTGTGTGAATTATGGTTTTATTGCGGGTAAGTAAATTACATGAATTTCGTCGAACATGTGTGCTTCATTATATCGTTTTATAATTGAAATGTTTTATGCAATTGAGTTAATTGTTTACTTTTGGTTATGAAATCGTGTGATCTGGTTATTGTGTTTCTATTTAATAGTTGTAAACTTTTCTCGTCGATGTGGGAACCGTTGTTGTTTGTGAAACCTTGTTCCAGAGGCTTGTTATTTTAGAATGTTATTCTCATCTTGATTATGCTTTTGGAGTTATTGGTTTTATGTTTGGAAGGGTTGAACGGTTTTGTAAGACTTTTGGTTATGGGTAATTGCGAGAAGGTTAATGCCTCGTGTGTCTAGTTTTGGTTTTATGCTTTATATGTGTTAGTTCAACCCTTGCCTGCTTTGATTTATGTTAGGGGTCATAGGGAGAGTGGCTCTTCGTGGGCACTAGCGCCTCAATTGGAGGAAGGGCCAGGAGATCCCATGAGAGCTATGCGATGACACTCTCCACTAGACACACTTGTGCTTTGTTCTAGTTGCCTCTGGATATTGTAATCTTTATGTTGTTTCTGATTCTTGTGAATTTGGTTTATGATTGTTATTTAGTTACTTGTTTAATTGTTAATGCTTGGTTTCTTTGTGATGAGTTTCATAGCTTTATCTCGACATGTTTGGTTCATTAGCATTGTAGGTTATTTTAGTGTATGCCTTGAGTTGTGTTTGTATTTGTACTATGATTGTTCGTGAGTCGGTTTGGCATTCATGGTTGGGTTCTCTTCCTTGTCACCTCTGAGAACGGGGGGTGAGTTACTTGTAATTCACATGGTTGGGTGGAATGTGCTCCGCACCCATTGGGTTCCCCATCAAAAGTCTATCTTCTCAGCATTTCTATAGTTGGTGTTGCACCAATGTTCCTTTGTAATTCAGATTTCATTGTATTTATATTATCCCACACATTTGGGAAATTTGATGTAATTATTAATCAAGAGCTTGTAATGTAATATTAAAATGGTGATGTAGTAGTTAGGATTCTATGTAACTTTATTGGATGAGATTCTATATGATTGTAGTATAATTGGTCAAGTTGTTTAATAATTATCTTTTACTTTTGTGATTAGTTGTTTTGCGAAGTAACCTCACGTGCCCCAGAGAATGTAACGTTAAGTTATTAATGTGCAATGTTAATGTAATTAATATGTAAATGTAATTAATGTACAAATACATGTTTACTTTGTGTATTATTAAAAAAAAAAATTGTTTGCAATGTTTGTTCTCTGGGGTTTGCACAGCGGGTGTTACAACTTGGTATCAGAGCACTAGGTTCATACACTGGGCGCTCTGGTTTCATATGAGCCCATTATGTTGTCCTAGTGAATTTGTTAAGTGAAGTTCTTAAGTGATCATGATGATCATGTTGGATTGTGGAAAGGATGTAAAGATTTGAACCATGTAGTTATTGGAAAGTAAGTGTACTTGTGGAAATTATGTATGTAATTGTACTTCCCTTGTAAATGTGAGAATCCAGTAACTGTGCATCGGTTGAGTGTTGTGAATACCCCATACTTGCTTTGTGGGACCATAACCCATAGGTCTTAGGATGGAGATACGGTGTACCCATCCATTCTGAATATGTTGTATTTGATGTGGGATTAACCATACCATTATGTGTGGTTGTATGTTTGTTACCTGATTGAGGGCCAACCCACGTGTGGTTGAAAATCTATACATATAAGAGTAGCCAAAAGCTAGTTTCATGGATTCTTTTCTTTTGGTTCTCTAGTTCCTCAATCTGTGAAGGGGTAGTAGCAACCACAAAGCTCCTTGGGCAGAGTGTGTAGCGTACGCATATTGTGACGCAGAGTAGTCTTAGCTCAATTGATCCCGAGGAAACATACTCACTACTTCTCCTTATGATGGATTAGGGTACTTGATCCATATGTGCTAGCCTAAACCCCATAGTTTTGAGTATAGCAGCATTGGATTGTTAGTTTATGCATGGCCGTCCATAGGGACGTTGACCTAGCATTAGCGAGTCAACCTCGTCTGTATGAGAGGTGAAGCTCGAGTAGCCCCATATTGATATGCTCATATATGTATTGCATACACCATATCTGCACATGTTCTGACATGATGCAATGGATACGATGCCACATCCCACTGATGTTCTGACACAGTGCTAGTGATGATGACGTGTTGTTGATGGTAGCGAGCTGGGCTCAAGGACACGATGCCACATGCATAGACATGTGAAGGCGCACTATGAGATTGTGTTATGATAGCCTACTTGTGTGAGGAGTGTAATGGGGCCTCACACACCTATAGAGGGATACTCATGTTTGCTTTTGAAAGTGTTTGGGTCGGTTAGCATATGGGTATGTCCTTGCCATGTATACCTCTGGCAATGGCAAGTACCTGCATGTGCCTTCTCCATGAGGTATTGCTATGCAGGGTGTGTCTACGTGTGCCTACTTCCGTGGAGCCACAGACACATCGCTATGTGGCATATGTGAGTGCGTGCCTTCTCTGGCTGGCATATGACCATGTTGCATGATGACGCGAGGCAAAGTGTAGTTGAGGAGCACACTCTAGGTCATGTGGATGGCATGCTCACTCTGCACCACATGAGGGCTATTGTTATAGCCATACAATGTTCCCTCCTTCCTCATTTGGTGGCTAGTATCTAGTCACACAGTGTTGTATTGTGCAATTTTGATGATTGAGGACTTCTTATATGATTGTTGATGATTTTCAATTGACCTTGAAGGCTGACATTTTGTTTATGTTTGATTGTAATGGTTTAGCCACACTTTGTGACTTATTCTCTCATATCCCTCGTGGTTACATTTGATTTAGTGTTGACATTGCCCGCATTTCTTGCTTTACTGTTGAAATTGAATCTTATTTGATGTTTGTTTTATGACTTTGGTGGCTAAACTAGTTTATCCTTGTTGTTTTCGAGGTTGGCCATGTGTCGTATTGTGATTCCTCTCCAAGGACGTATGAGGCAGACTTGGTGAGTGTATACGAAGAAGTAGACGCAGGGAACCTTGAGGATGGGGGTATGTGAGGCTATTCTATAGCTAGGACCCACTACCCACCTATGTGTGATGACTACCTCTTGGAGGCTAACCACCTTGTACAACAAGAGATGGGTCATAGTGGTCTTGTTTGGATGGTCTCACCATGTGTGTGTGGCCTAACACCATCAAGTCACTAAGTGTGAGGTATGGTTTATGTGAGATGGATTTTGGCTCTTGGCTCATGGATTATGTATTGTGGATTAGTATGCTGCTTTCCAGCATCTAGATGGACCGTTGTGTAGCCTTGTGTTGTGTAGTTCCTAGTGATGTGACTGTGTATGTATGTGTTAGAAGAATATTTCTTATATTTTGTGCCTATTGATGTAAAAGAGGGATAACCATACTGTCTTAAATGTGGGTATATTGTGACTTTGTGGTGTAAAATAGATTGGATATTATTGAGAATCATAAATTGTGACTTAAAATATGTTACTGAAACATGATATGGTGTGTATTTTGTTAATTTCAAGTAATCATTTGATGTGTTTTCCTTCTATGATATTTTGAAGATGGAAAATTGAGTTAATAGGAGTACTTGCTTTGTTATTAGTGCCGAAACCAAGTGTGCTATTGTAAGAGATGTAAGGATTTATAAATAAAAGTAGTTAAGAAGATATTATTTTCAAATGTGAAGCCAAATAGTGATTCTAATTGTAATGATTCAGAAAGAGGGTGTACATCAATTATAGATTAGAGAAATTTTGGTACTAATGTGGTTATGTTTCCATTTTGAGCCATGTGACTTCCAGGAGTAAGTCGAGTTTTAGGCGGGGAGGATGTAGTACCCCTCCATTCTCACCTGGGATGTGCAGGTAGTCTGGCTAAGGAATCAGAAGAGGAAGATGGGACAAGAGCTTCTAATGGTATTTTTGTGAGTATGATATTACATTATGATTGCATTTAATTTGTAATATTAGTTCTGATTTCAATAACATTGCGATGCATTAATTTAGTAAATTATGTTATGATATGATTTGCTAGTTTAGAAATGATTAATTTATCGGTTATATTATATTGATTGGATAGATGTGATGAAAGGACAGTGTAGCACCACTCGTTCGAGGGTGCCCTGTTACGCTGCGATTCCTTCTCACTAGGTTCTTGTATTTGAATAGATATATTCTGCACAACATTGTTTGTATGCAGGGATTGCAGGTACATAGTCTCGATTCCACCTGTTTCGGCAGGACAGGGCGAGCACCAATAACCCAACGGTATAATGTTGAAACAGAGATGACAATGAAGTCATCTCGTCCAATGATGTCAGACCGTCTTGTTTAAATGGTTTGGTGTGTTCTTGTAGTTGTCATTCTTTGTGGTCATCGTTTGTGTTTTGTCATACATTATTTATGTTGGTATTTTATAAGTTGTGATTGAATTAATTAAATAAGGGTAATACTATTTATTAAAATGTTAGATTAAATTGTATTTAAATATTTAAATGCTTTATTTATTTTTAAAAAGTCATGTATTTTATTAAATGTTAATTATATACTAAATTGTGTTTAATATTTTAATTAATTATCTTGTTGAGGATAATTGTTAGAATAAATTATTTAAATTAATTAGATAATGTGCTCTGCAAGTAAAGTTGTAAAAATAGAAATTAAAACAAAAAGTATTGTGGAATAGAAAAATAAATAAATAAAAGAATGAAAAAGTTGTGTGAACGAATGAGAACTCAAATCTGACTGAAAAGCTTGCTTTTAAAAAATATAATTTCTTTTATTTATGATTTTTGAGAGCTTTTGCAATGGAATGGTATTATCTTTTATTTAATTAAAATTTGTGTGAGTTTTTTGATAAAGAGAGGATTAGTGTTACGGAGTTGTACAAGTTTATGGATTATGTATATTTGAATCTGGGGAAAATATTTTTGAATCTTTTGCTATAATTTTGAGGAGAGTTCTAGAAAGGGATTTGTAATCTGTTACTGGTTATTCTAGAGAGTCTTCTAAACAAAGGATCAGATTCGAAGCAGGAAGGAGGAGCTCTTCGTCAAGGCCGTCAGAAAGTAGTTTCATCAGATTCCTGAGAGCACAGGACTCCAAGTTCCACCCTCTTCTCTTAATGGTTTTAAATCTATAAAAGGAATAAAGAGGTGTTTTAGAATCAATCTCTGTTTCAAAAAAAAAAAAAGGAAAATCTTTTGTGGTTTAGATTAAAATGATTTCTTTGAGATTAGAAAATGAATAAACAAATCGGTCTTCTTTGAAAGGAAAAATTCTAGTTGAATTTGGAAATCATGTTTTGCAAACAAACTGAAAAGAAACTCTTCGAATTTCATTTAGTTATGCCCTATTTCTCTCTTTTATTTTTTTGTGGAAAAATAAATTAATCTTGTATTTTGGATGGTTTTGAAATATTATTTTAATAATCATCAATATATTTATATTGTAAATATATGTTGTTCTGTATTTATACGGAAAACTGTGTTCTCTGTAGTTATTTATAATTATATATAAATATATAATATGTATTTAAAATTAAATTGATTTTTTTGTGCATTGCAAATTGGGCCGAATTTGACTGTCGAAGTCCGTGCCTGCAAAGGACGGATCGAAATTTTATGTATTTTATTAAAAACTTTATTTGTTTTTAAAAATTTATTATATAATTTTTTTTTTTTTTAAAGTTATGGGATTGGTGGGCCATGCCACCCATTACCCTTGTTGTGGTTGACAAACGGTCCGGACGCTAAGAACGGCGTTGGACTATTAATGCAGCCTAGCTATTGCCTAGGGTTTGGTTTTTTTAATTTTAATTTTATTATATATATATTTATTTATATATATATATATATTTATTATATATATATATAAATTATATATATATATATATTTTTAAAAATATATTTATTTTATTTAATATTAGTTATTTTTAAAAAATGTTATTATAATTATTTATTTTAATATTAAAGAAATGTAATTTTCTTTGGGAATAAATTATTAATGTTTTTTTTTAGTAAAATAAAATTAA
Organism: Sequoia sempervirens; assembly: GCA_007258455.2. Taxonomy (NCBI): domain Eukaryota; kingdom Viridiplantae; phylum Streptophyta; class Pinopsida; order Cupressales; family Cupressaceae; genus Sequoia; species Sequoia sempervirens. The sequence goes on along the minus strand of VDFB02281492.1, from coordinate 1,006,882,398 downwards.
TGGATTATGTTATTTGGCTTTAGAAAATTAATTTTATTTTGGTGTGGGAATTATGGTTTTATTGCGGGCAAGTAAATTACATGAATTTCGTCGAACATGTGTGCTTCGTTATATCGTTTTATAATTGAAATGTTTTATGCAATTGAGTTAATTGTTTACTTTTGGTTATGAAATCGTGTGATCTGGTTATTGTGTTTCTATTTAATAGTTGTAAACTTTTCTCGTCGATGTGGGAACCATTGTTGTTTGTGAAACCTTGTTCCAGATGCTTGTTATTTTAGAATGTTATTCTCGTCTTGATTATGATTTTGGAGTTATTGGTTTTATGTTTGGAAGGGTTGAACGGTTTTCTAAGACTTTTCGTTATGGGTAATTGCAAGAGGGTTAATGCCTTGTGTGTCTAGTTTTGGTTTTATGCTTTATATGTGTTAGTTCAACCCTTGCCTGCTTTGATTTATGTTAGGGGTCATAGGTAGAGTGGCTCGTCATGGGCACGGACACCTCAATTGGAGGAAGGGCCGGAGATCCCATGAGATCTATGTGATGACACTCTCCACTAGACACCCTTGTGCTTTGTTTAGTTGCCTCTAGATATTGTAATCTTTATGTTGTTTCTGATTCTTGTGAATTTGGTTTATGATTGTTATTTAGTTACTTGTTTAATTGTTAATGCTTGGTTTATTTGTGATGAGTTTCATAGCTTTATCTCGACATGTTTGGTTCATGAACGTTGTAGGTTATTTCAGTGTATGCCTTGAGTTGTGTTTGTATTTGTACTATGATTATTCGTGAGTTGGTTTGGCATTCATGGTCGGGTTCTCTTCCTTGTCACCTCTGAGCACAGGGGGTGAGTTACTTGTAATTCACATGGTTGGGTGGAACGTGCTCCGCACCCATTGGGTTCCCCATCAACAGTCTATCTTCTCAGCATTTCTGCAGTTGGTGTTGCACCAGTGTTCCTTTGTAATTCAGATTTCATTGTATTTATATTATCCCACACATTTGGGAAATTTGATGTAATTATTAATCAAGAGCTTGTAATGTAATATTAAAATGATGATGTAATAGTCAGGATTCTATGTAACTTTATTGGATGAGATTCTATATGATTGTAGTATAATTGGTCAAGTTGTTTAATAATTATCTTTTACTTTTGTTATTAGTTGTTTTGCGAAGTAAACTCACGTGCCCGAGAGAATGTAATGTTAAGTTATTAATGTGCAATGTTAATGTAATTAATATGTAAATGTAATTAATGTACAAATGCATGTTTACTTTGTGTATTATTAAAAAAAAAAAAATTGTTTGCAATGTTTATTCTCTGGGGTTTGCACTGTGGGCGTTACAATTCCTCTTCATTCTTTCACTCTTCAACAACATTCTAGCATTCCACTTTTGAGCATTGCAGTAGCAACAACACTCCATCAACTCCACATTGCAAGTGTGAGGCCATTACAGACGTTGAGAGCTTGGAATCTTGTGAGACCTCCCTTCACCATGGTTGCGGTAGTGGTGACTTTGCCAAGTTTGTAGCTTTATTTCTCCTTCAATTGGCTAGTGAGATTTTGGGTGGAGGTGGTAACACTTCACTCCTCTCCTTTGTGATTTGGTTGAGTAGCATAATATTGTTTCTATTGGTCATTGTTTTCTTTTTCTTTCCTTGATCACATATTCTACTTTGTTGCTTTCTAGCTATCCATGGTGGTGGAAACACCAAAATGAGGGTCTAACTAAAGCAATCCCCTATACAACCCCAACAATTTTCTTTGTTTCTTGTGTGTAGGTGGACGTATGTGTGGAGCTAGATGGTGAACTAGTGCTTTTGTAAGATCATATTCCTAATCCTAGTTCTTATTTACTTACTTTATCATTTTAGTATTTATTTCTTATACTTTCTCATATTTTTTTACCATCTAGATTAAATGGCTAGGTCATTAGTAGGTTTTTCTATAGTTTCTATTGTGTTTATTTTTTCTAACCATACAGACACTAGTGCACCTGAGAGATGCTAGTGTGTCACGTTCCCATCCCATAACTGCATTTTTATCCTTGGAGAAAGAGTTGTCTAAGACATAATACCGACTCCAAAAATAATCTCACCTAGCCTAAACCTAAACTTGGGTCTAAAGAGTGACATAAGTACTACATAGTTCTCTTCATTCTCAATCCTTATCCTTTCAGAGTGAGGTAATTTAGGGAAGCCCTTCACTCTCGGCTATTTGTGACCTAGAGACTTGGTGTGGTTGGTGGCCCTCTCTTACATTTTTGGTTAACCCGATGTCAACCATTTTGGTTCCATTTAGCAGTACTGAAAGCTCCTTTCTTCATGCTCTAGGAGTGTTGTAGTTGTGAGTGTTGTGGGGACCATTTCCTCGCAACCCAACCTGTGACCCCTAGTAGGCATAGTTGGAAGGTTTCGTAAGCATTGTAGAACGAAACCTTAATTCTGTCACTGTCCAATTGTGAACCTTTGGGGGGATTTGTGAGAGTATCGTTTAGTATGCTTGATGGCCTCTTTCTTGCATCTGCTTATCCTCTATGTGCAACCTACGAGTAGTGCTCCAGGTATAACCTTCACCTTATAGGACTAGCCAATGGGTTTTAAGAGAGAACCATCTCCTCTTTACATCCCTACGTGAATCAATGAAAACACCGTAGCAGGTATTCTTGTTGACTTGACATGCTAGGTGAATATTGTAATCGAGGAGATTATATTAATTAAATTCTTGCATAAAGATGGGTACGATGCACCTATAAGAACCATCTATATGCATAAAAAAAAATTATACCTCCCCTTGGTAGCATCGTTATGTTAGTCCATGTTGGTCCTAGGTCTATAAGTTTGTTGCTTGACATAATCCCAGGGTTCAAACTCTTTAGAGTAAAGCTAGGTATCCCCTAGCTAGTAGCTATGAATTTAGTTCCCTTGGTTGTGCACAAGTGTCTGAAATTCATTCATGAGGTTTTTGTACACATGATCCACGACACTGGTTATAAACTACCAATTTAGCTTGGTAGTTACTTCTTAGACCACTTTTGGCCTACACCCGTTGGTCCACTCTCACCTAGGAAGGACCTCTTGTACCAGACATATCAAAAGTACAAGAAAGGGTGCTTAACACCTAAAGTGAGATACCCTCCATCAGCTTAAGCTATTTCACATAGGGCTTGTTTGAAATTTGACAGTGATGTCTCCAAGGCACGTAGAAGGGAAGAAGAGAAGCGATCATGAGATCTCTCTTCCTCCTCTTCCACTATCTAGCCTGATGCTTCCTCTTGTCTTGTTGTGGTACCATCAGATTATGTTTCGTGTTTGTGAGAGAATCCTATGGTGCCTACTTGGTGAAAGCCTAAGTGTTTTTTGTTTGAGTTTCCTATTCTACCCACGAAGCCTAGCCCCATTTGATATGGTAGAGGAAAGGTTCCTCACAGAGAATCCTCTATGTCTCAACCTCCATGGGCTCCTACCACTTCTACTCCCAAAGTAGTGAGTAGGAAGAGGCATGTAGTTGAAATGCTAGAGCTGACTCCCCCCTTTGTTTCTCAACCTACTCCTCTTGCTCATGTTCAAGAGCCTGTCCCTCTACCGAAAATGGTTGTATTAGACACGCCTATGGCTAAGAAGGACCCTTCCATCCCTTTGTAGCACCCGACCTCTAGCACAAAGAGTCACATAAACCACCTTGCATGTGAGTGCAATCATTGACAAAAGGCTCCGGTGGCTAAGTAGGCCACTTTGCAAAGGAAGGAAGAGGATTCGATTGCCCATGTATCAGGGCCTCCTGCTATGTCCTCCCCTCTTCTACCCTTTGCTTTTGTTCAATCGAGTTTAGTCTTGCTTCCAACTCCTGTTGTGAGTGTGAGTGCGCCTCACCCCAAAAGGTTGCAAGTGTTTATCACTCCTTTGGTTGAGCCACCCCTGTTGATGTCCTTTTCATACATTCTGACATTCCCTAAACCATTGGATATGTCAAATACTTTAGTGGTATCCATCGTGGTATTCTCCTCCTCCTCTTCTTCTACAACTCTCACCTCATCTTTAGGGAGTTCACAACCCCCAATGAAGCTGAATGTACAGGTTGATCCCTCCAACAACGAAAGGAATAAGATGATCTCACCTTCTCCAAAAGGTAGTCCTATGCTAGCTTGTTGTGTCTTAGTAACAGAGTAAGCCCCAATTTTCCATGAGATTATCACTGCTCTCGAGTCACTTGATGAGATTAGCAATGAATATCAGGTGTCATCCTCCCCTTCCATTGAGGTATGACATCGCACTCCTACATAGTGCATGTTAAAATCTCTAGATGAGGTCCCAACCTTATTGATGATCTTTACAAAATCACTAACCATAGCTCCACAAGAGCCTAGCAGAGGAGACCTTGTGGGGCCTTCTTTCTTAGCCCTTGCTGTGGGAGGGTTAGAAGCTCCTCCCCTTAATATTCCTCCACTACAAGCTCATCTGCCCTATCCTGATCATCATCTAGATTGGGAAGTGGGTGACCTCCTGGTCAATGAGTGCTAGGGGGAGGCCTCTTCTTTATCTTTAGATTAGAGGCCTTTCATTTACATGTTATCACATTTAACCATTTAAGGTGGTAATAGACAACCACTAAGTGTTATCCATAATCAATTGATATGATCATTTCCTTGCAAATTGCAAAGAATTATCTTATTATGAAATTTTCATGCACTATGCTCATTAAATAATTTTTTTGTCTTATGTGTTAAATGTATTTATGTTTGTCATTTTATTATGTTCATATCTATATGGATGATGCAAATGCACTATTGTTCGTGTAGTTTACATTTAAGGGTTATAAATGGAATCTAATTATTAATTTGATATTTTTTCCATGATACAGTCATTCTACTTGCCATTTTCTTCAGATCTGAGGTTAATGAAAAGTTATCAAAGTTCCTTAAACACCTTCTTATTATGTTAACAAAAAATGTAACTCTTCTTGAATTTTGATTTATAATCAAATTTTTTTATGTTTTAATTTTATAGTTGTGCATTTTTTTAAATGACTCAATGGTGATATAAATCATTAGAGTTCTTTGAGTCCACTCTAATAATAATTCAAAAAATAAGTTTTTTGTGTAGTATCTAAATTTTGTTATGTTTTATCTCCCTTCTTTTATGTTTTCCAATAAATTTGAAGTGATGAAAGATTTATTAAGTCCATGACATCCTATCATTATTTCACAAAAAATATAGGGTCCATTGGTTTCTTGGTTTAGGTTTTCCTATTCATTTGTGTCACAATTGATGTGCTCCTCACTTTTTATGATACTTTTTTTCATATATTTATGTTTTCCACTTATGCTATTTTTATTGTACTTTTTTTTCATTGTTGTGGTCAACCAAATTAGTTTTTCTTAGAAAGAATTTAAATCTCAAAAAATCATTCTTTGTATACCATTTGAATAAAACATAAAATATTAAATACTTTTTCAAATATTTTAATATGATCTTGCACACTTACATATGTACTAAAACCCAACCATTCATTTTTGTAAAAAAATATATACTTATTTTTTTAATAATTATATACTTATTTTTTTAATAATTATATACTTATTTTTCTATTTTATATAAAAATCTCATAACACAAAATATTCTTATGCACTAAGTTTTAGACATTACCAGTTTTTTTATTATGTATAACATTTTGAGAAAAGACTATTTTTTATAAAATTTCTTGTAACATACTTTATTGATGATTAACTTAGTTTTAAAATAACATTACATAAATGAATCATATCCTTCTTTCATTCCTAAATATATTTTTCTACTAATATATTTTAATAAAAAAACCAAAATAAACTGAAAATATAATTTTTTAAGAATTTTTAATAACTATAAATAAATATTTTGTTTTGTTTTATTATTGTGGTTATAATAAATTTAAGGTTTGACAATATTATATTGATAAATATAATATTTTTTCTTGATAGGAGAATATTTTCATAAATTTGAAGTATTTGTGAGATAACAATAATGAATAAAAAATAAAATTAAAAGATAATTATTGAGAGCATAAGATAAAGTGAGTTATCCTTTCCTCCTATACTCTAAATGTTTCTTCCATCAATAAACTACTATGCCTTCTCACTTACCCCATTTTTCTTTTTCTATGTAGCTTTTTTTATGTCATCAATGACGTGAAGTGCAAACACTTCCCACTTTCCACACTTTTCCATTGGTCATGTAAGAAGAAATATTATCTTCATTAATTTAGAATTTATTATTTCTATTCCTACCAAGAAGATTCAAGAAAGGACAAGTATAGAGTGAAACTGACAGTGAAGACTTAATCTATTTAAATTACTATATAATTTAATAAATAAATGCAAAATCATATAAATAGAGAATAGAAGAGAAATACAAACATGTCACACCACTAAATATACTGATCTTTTTCATTTATTTTATTGTTTAAAATTAAATAACAAGAAGAAACAAGAATGGATAAGTATAGAATGAAGTTGACAATGAAGACTTAATCTAGATAAATTACTATATAATTTAATAGATAAATGTAAAATCATACAAATAGAGAATATAAAAGAAATAGAATCATGTCACACCACTAAATATATTGATCTTTTTCATTTATTTTATTGTTTAAAATTAAATAACAAGAAGAGACAAGAAGGGACAAGTATAGAATGAAGATGACAGTGAAGACTTAATCTATATAAATTACTATATAATTTAAATAAAAAAATTAAAATCATATAAATAGAGAATAGAAAAGAAATACAAACATGTCACACCACTAAATATATTGATATTTTTCATTTATTTGTTGTTTAAAATTAAATAACATAAAAATAGATGACTATATATTTTAATAATACTCCATGTTATATGCATCCATTGAATAACGTATATGTATGTGAACAAATAGCACCATTACACGATTATATTGGAGTGTGATTTTTTTTCCTTATTTATATTGCAGGAACCGGTCAGGTATCCATCCCCCTATAAGTTCTACAGTGCACTTGTTAAAAATGTTTCATGTGACCGGTGACGCTGGCATGACACGCCCTCAGGTACCACAAAGGCAGTGGAGGGACTAGACCTCCTGACCTCTTTCCTACAAAAAGATGCTTTAACCAATCGAGCTAGGCCAACCGACCCATAGTGGAGTTTGATTTAAATCCAATATGCTATAAAATAATTATTGTATCCTACTCTTTCTTTTATTTTTGTCTACTATAAAAAATTCTTATATTTTGCATTCGTCTTCTCAATATCATTCTAATGTAGAATCTTTATCAGATTACAAGTATTTTTTTCTCTAGACTCCAAAGATCCGTTGTTTGATTATTCTTAATCATTATTTTTGTAACTGGATTAGTTTTTCCTACTATACTCATTATTAGCAAATGGTTTCTTTGAATCTCAAGGATATTTATTTAGTGGCCCCCATCTCTAGTTTCCTTTGTAGAATATATTTTATTATACTGTTTTCTATTTAAAATAATAGCTTCTAGGATCAACCCACATGGGTAGTAGAGTTGGATTGGGTAGTAGGTTTTCTCCCCATTAGTCTTGATTTTGAATCCACTCTTAGGTTTAAGAGGTCGAACTTCTTACGGGTGGGGGATCTCACCCGTAGGGGGTTAGTATCTCCCCATCTCACCCCAAGTACCTAAGATATGAGAAGTTGGGCTATTGGGTTGGGTTGCAGGGACACCCCTATTGTATCAGAAAAAAAAAAACTTCTAGGGTTGTATTCTTCTTCATCTACAATTATTTTTTTTCCTATGAATACTTATATTGTAAAAAATAAAATTAGATGGATTCTATCTACTATATCTAAGTATAAATATTTGTAATAACTAAAACTATATTATAAAAAGTTGACTTAAAACATTCCCTCTAATATTGTCCTTCTTTCATGTTTAGAAACACTTTATTTTCAAATTAACTAATAAGAACAATTTCACCCTCCCTAAGAAACATGTTATTCTTAACTTAATTTCATTTTCTCCAAAAATCCTTGATGGTGGTATTCGTATTGAATTAGGTATGTTTACTCAACATAAACGTCTTGAACTTCACACCAATGTCGTACCCGTAATTTTGATCATTTAGAAAAAAAACAACCAATAATTTCTTTGGATAACTTACTACTAAACTTGATTACCGTACTTGACATGGTAACATGCTATGTGCACTATGTTATGTTACACATGTAAGATCATCGCTAACATGTCATGCAAGGATGATGAACATGGTGAAGGGTGCAAGAGGGTGTGTGGATTCCATCATGCACACCCTTAAATGATGAGCTAACCTAAGTAAGTTTAGGTGTCTAATTAGAAGACATCTTGATAGGAATAACACACGTGGCTCAATTCACTATTAGTTTCACTACTTGAGAAAGTGGAAATGATTGTACCATCAAGACATAATTGAGATACTAATGTAACATTAAGCCTACATACACTAAGATAATCTAATTTTTTAATCACGCATCCAATTGGGCTACTGTTTAGGGAACATTTTGAAAGTAGTTTTAGGAAATTAAACCATTGATCTCTTGATCCAACAATGTTTTTGAATATGATTATGAAATTAAACATATCCTAATCTATGAATAATTAGATTTTTTTAATTAAAAATAAACAATTTTTTAAAACTTAAATGTATAGACATTAGAACTCCTTGTCCTTATTAACAACATAATGAGCTAAATCTATTGTTTAAAACATGGAAATAATTTTTCCTTATCCTTCCTTAGTTAGATAAGTGGTTTGATATGTAAGAATTAAATTAATCGAATGTATCCCCCAAATATTTTTTGATAATTAAAAGAATTCAAAGCATCATTAGAGATTTAGTAAATTGTGAGTATATTAGACTATATAAGTATATATGTACATTATAATCTAACACATATATACAAATTAAAATAATAATAATATATTTTATTTTACAATGGCTCTCTTTTATAAATAATAAATTAGCATTATAATTTTAAATACTAAATATAAAGGAAATAAGAGATAAATTGTATCTTACCAACAATTTGATTAAAGTGAATATTTAATGATGTTTAAATATCTAAGAAGCAATAATATAACCTAGCCATAATAATTAATTCAAAACCTTAACAACTGATTTCTAACAAAAGGATTGGACTACATTAAATAATAAATTTTATTATATTTTTTAAAGTGCTAAAATGGCTTGCACTAATTGGCCAATGAGCCTATCCTAGGTGTGAGATTTTATTTCTAAATAAAATGAAGAAACTAAATCATATAATTTCGAGACAATAAAACCCCAATTTCTAAACCAATGGCACCCCCCACTTTAAGTCTATTCCCATGACTCATTGGGAACTTTTGATTTTTCTTTGGTCTCACATATTTGCCTCTAGCCAACCTTAGACATTGCAAACCCATCTATGGCATGGCATCCACCTAGACCATTCCATACTAGAGAGCAAGAGAAGGGGAAATGAGATCAAAATCAAACTATTTATGTTTGAAGATATTATTTATTTAAATATTTGAGTGAAAACTGGATCTTTTAATAAATCTTGGTTATTTCTTTTTTTACACTATCTAGGGTTGCAATTGTGCAACCATGACAGAAGTCAAGAATATGGAAAGAACAACCTCACTAAAGGTATATGAATGTATCAATGCATCATTAAGTAAAAAATATGAATAAAATAAAACCATAATACTATTATGAATTAATTGTATGTATATGTGTATGTATTTGAGAGATATTAATGAATAGTATATATATGTACTATTCAATAATTTGTAATATATATAACTCCAAATTACCTTTATTTTAAGACAATGTCATTAAAATATAAACTATTATTTAATACATACATATATATATATATATATATATATATAGAGAGAGAGAGAGAGAGAGAGAGAGAGAGATCATCTTATTTTAATTTGTGGAACAAAATATAGAGCACTACTTTGAACAAAAAATACACAATATAATTGTACCACTTTCTTCCTTTTATTTTTCTAGTATTAAAATGCATGATAGTAGTTTAAATAACAAAAAGTTATATGTTCATAACTATATCATTACATCTTTCAATATGAAAAACATGAACTCATATTCTAAACACTCTATTGTTGAGATAAATTAATGCAAGAAATATTTTGAATAGTAGTAAAAGATTCATAGATATATAATGTTTCTCCTTTAAAATCTCTTTAGTTCTTGGAAAACTAGTCTACATCTATTATAAAGAAATAATTCATAAACACATATTTTTAAAAATAAATAAAGATGGTCATTTTTTTAATCATAACATTTATAATATTTTAGTTTTCACTTGGAACATGATGGATTTACAATGATGGAACTAGTACATTTACAAGTACCTATATACATATTTTTACAATATTTATTTTTTGAACCAACCGGGTTCCTTTACATAGTATTACAAGATGCCAATGTGCTGCAAAGATGCTAGTGGACATCATTGTCATCCTTGGTCCACACTTTCATCCTCTAGCAGAGAGCTTGTCAATTTATTTCCCAAGACCTCTAAAGTATTTTCACTTGAATTCTAAAGTCCTTAGTCATAAACATATAAAAAACCTAGAAACATAATTTAGTCTCTCCTTAAACCATCACCCTCTAACTTGAGCTTTTGTCATTGAGGTAACTTAGGAAAATCCACCCCCTAGGGAATTTTCCCTTTCATAGAGAGTCAATAGTAATGTTTCCCATTTTGATCTCCTATTCAAAATGGTCCTATACACACTCAAAAAATTTATGATGGACACCTATTAAGTCAAAACCCACTCTAGGTGATTCTAGGATGGTTAATGAGTTATATTCTAGGTGATTAAGGAATGCATAATGTCCTTCATATAGGTGATTAATGGTGTTGCATTCATTTAGGTTGTTTTAGGGATTTAAAATTACCAAAAGAGGGGAAAATGCAATATTCATGCTTAGAAAGCCTTATATTTCATTAAGGCAGGTTTCAAAAAGCACTTATTCTAAGGTAATGGAAAAGCTTGAGCAAAATAAAAAATAAATGAAAGGCTAAGTTTTCAAGCACCAAATAGTGAAAAGGAGAATTTTTATTTTTCTTAGTTGACCACAAAGCATGGAGAGACTCTAGGGTTTCAGTTAGAGACATTGAAAGAATGCAAGAAGATGTGGATGTAGTAACAGATGTAAGCCCATGTTATTTTCAAGATACAAGACATTACAGAGGTAAATAGAAGATCATGGATATTTTTTCTCTATTACAACCAGGTGTGGAAAGCATTATGTTGTCCTGTGAAGGAAAACCAATGTTTCAAAGTTTTGGGGAGGATATCAAACACGTAAAAAAATGAAAAGGGATAGCTATGACATGTTGAGGAAGTCTTTGCAAGCATTTGTCTCTAACTCATGCATGATAAGGCACATGGAAGATAATTAAGAGGCCAAATTTTTTCATTTGTTCCCCTTTGTAGATCCTTTTTGGGTATGAAAGGCACCACAGGATATGATAGGTTATAGTATTTTTTGGATCTATATCTCCCAATTTATATTGTTCATTTGATTAATACTATCAATATTTGAAGAAAGTGAGCATTAAAATTGACCTCCCAACATTAGGATCCACTATAAATACTATAACCTTTGTCAAAACCTTGTTAGTGATATTACATAGTAATTGGTCTTGATTTAATGTATAATAGTCATTTGTGAGAAAACCCACAAGAAAACTCCTTGTTTTGTATTTTTTAGTCGGTTAATGAGTTTGATAAATGAACTTGTAAAGAAGACAACATGAAAATAATGAGATAGATCATGGTAATGTGAGATATTCATTTCATTTATGATGGATACAAGAAAGTCAAGGAATTATGAAGATTCAAAAAAAGATAGGTCTGATGTTTGCTCAAGGGACAGTGGACTATTCATAGAACAATAGTGACATTATAAGTGATGCATGGAAACAAAAAAGAGTTTTGAAATAAAGCTCCTGAAAGAGCACAAAGTTCAAGGAGGATCATTCGAGAAGAGCCCAAAGAGGAATAATGCACATGTTCCTAGATGATGTTGACAAAAGAATAGAAATTCATTCTTGCGGGTACTATAGAGTGCCAAAGGGAAAGAGTCTAAAAAAAAAATGAAGTATATAGAATAGGGTTTAGGGAAATTGTTTTAAAAGTAGGGATTAAAATATTTTGATAGTGGTGGTTTCTTCCATTAAGTATTTTCAAAGGTTAGTGCATGGAAGGACCTAAAAATAGTTGATAAAGATCTAGATCAACAAAGATTCATTTGAAAGCATGAAGATTGAATTCCTAGCTATGAGAATAATTTTAATGATAGTCCAATGAGAGTGGTAGTGCTCTAAGGAATGCATGGTAAATAATGGCATTAGCAACTATAAGAGTAGTTTCTAGTGATATACAAAAGGGTCAAAGAAACATGATAGTAGCAAGGAAGTCATTTCACAACTATAGCCATCTCAAAAGATAGTCACCTTGAAATGGTAGCTAAGGAATGAGCATTCCAAGGAATTGAAGTCATAAAGAGATAGATATATGAATATCATATAAATATGGAGTAGTCCTTTAGAGGGAACCTTATAGTCAAGATAAAAGAGCAGCCACAACAATGGTTAGCAGGCATCCCTACAAGAGATATATAGAGGCTTGAACTATTGATTTTGCAATAGGAATTGATTTGAAGGACAACCAATAAGGAGCACAAAAATAAATTCACAAGGAAATTGATACTAACATCATTGGAGCTATCCTTAAGAAAGCTTTCAATAATATTCCTTGATTGGAACCATGATATCTCATAGGACACTTGACAATGAAAAGGAACGATGCTTACTTATAAAGAATGAGAATGTTTTATAGCTTTGCTAAAGATTATGGGGCAGTCATAAGAATATTGGATTACAAGGTGCCATTAGGAGAGATAGTCATTAATGGCATTGATATGTATGAAAAAAGGTGAATAGGGGAATGCTTTATGAAACATCAAGTGATAAACAAAACTATTCCTGGCAATGCAGTGATCATGGATAATAGAAGGTAGTTTCATGAAAGATTGTTAGGTTACCATCTTAGGTTATTGGTAGGGTTTTAGTTAAAAGAAATTATGGAGCCTTCAAATTTCTAAGGGACATGGAGAAGATCTCAAGTTAGGAGGATATTTTTCTGACAATGAGAAAGGTAGTTATTGTTGTTGAAGATATAAGCTTTGCAGAGGGATGTTAGCATATTCTTAGAAGTAATTATAGAAGAAAAGATGAAGATGGTGCTTGTCAAGTATTGAGTATAATTGGCTATGATATGATTGATTTTGATAAAGAGCTTCAATTGAAGACCCTCGTGACTTGTCTTTAAAAGAGACTACATATCTCACGAATGTATAAAAGTCAGTATGTGAATTAATTTGGAAGAATGGAGGGACTTTCATAAAAACCTAGTGGATAGAAACTATGTAAGATGTTGAGAAAGGTTGAGGCCACATCTTGAGGAGAATCCATTGTATTGTAATGTTACTAGAAATTTGTATCACATTTGAAAATATATGGTGACAATATGATAAAGGGAATCTTGTAGAAGGCTTCCTATTTGGAGTTGCACATAGAAGAAAAATCATGGGTGCTTTGTTCCATGATAGTCAAAGACTTTTAAAATTGATAATGGATTTACCTAGTTCATTTCATGGATAGCAAGATCAGTGGTTTGCAAGAGGGAAGCAATGTAGATTAAGGACAATCCTATGAGTAGACATTCATAGGAAAGTTTTTGAGGAGACAACAAATGATGACAGTCATCTCAAAGTCATAAAATGCACTTCTTTCAAGTGGCAGTGGTCTTGCATACAAGGTAGAATATTGGCATATCAAAGGAATTTGTATAAATTGTAGGTAAGACTAAGGTTATCATCAAAGGGAAAAGGTTTTTTGCACAAATGATGAGAAGTTATAGTTCTCTTTCAAGCCCAAATTACTAGGCATTGAGTCATTCCAAAAGAATGCCTATAGTTGAACACAATGGATTGGATTACACCATTTCTTGTGTTACCACTCAAAATTAAAGAGCATGTCTCTTTTGACATGCATTTGCCTTAGTTTGTGAGAAGCCTTCATTTAATATTCAAGGGTCATCAAAAAGGACATTCTAAAATTGGATTTCATAGTCAAAGAGAAAATATTTTGACAGTGACCAATATGATAATAACTACACTATCTATATATCTAGTTTTAACATGGAAAATAATTGAAAAGTTATCAAATGCTCAGTCAAAGCATATTCAAGATGTCTTAGGAGAGCTTTCCAATCCAAATGAATGTTAAGCATGGAAGTGATGATGAAGAAACAAATGGCAGGGTCTATATGCTTTATGCACAGTTTTAAGGGTAGTCTACATGATGTAATGACAATTATGGAAAGATAAACAATGAATGGCTGTCAACATACTATCATAGACATATGATATGGACTATGTAAGGATTATTTTCCCATTTATTTCATTGAATGATACATTTTTTAAAATTTAAAGGGAAACAGACTTAAGGGGATAGCAGGATCATGACACCATTAAAATGTTCAAAGGCTTAAAAGAGAAGTAATCCTTTTCAAAAGAGAAACACCAATAAAGATGACTATCCTCTCTAAATGGTGTTAAAACCCAAGGAAATCACTTTTAAAAGGACTATTAAAGGACACCATGCAAATTAGTCATCAACATTTGTAAAACCTTGGGCAAGGAAGCTTTCAAAAATGTTTGCAAGATGATCAGTGACTCAACATGAAGAGAGTCAAAATCCTCCTAGTACGCCCTACAGGGAAATGTTTCAAATTCAAACTTCAATCTAAACTTGGAATTAGTTCAAGGAGTATATTGGGAGTTCACTTTTAGTTTGGGGCCCCCGATTTGAAGGGAGTAGTAGTAATTAACTATCCAGTTGGACTTGATGTCAAATATTTTGACATTGAGTTCACCTCTTCATTCTCCAAGTAGATAGGATAGTTAGATTTTCTCTATTAGTTGCAGCTTCATTCAACTTCGAGATTCTTTTCTCATCTTAAGTGTAGTCCTAGATCTTGTTTTTTGTTATTTCTAAGTCTATTCATTACTGTTGCAACAAAATACATGCTTTGTAACTCATTCCTTATGAGTTTTTCAGTCTTTATAATTAGTTTTACATACTTTTAATGCAAATACCTCTTGATATTCAATAAAAAAGTTATGTTCCTTCTCAAATTTGACTTATTCTAGCATTGTATGTGAGTGTTTTCATTAAATATTGTGATTTCTATCAGTAAATCCTTCATTTTATCTTATTCCTTCAATGTTTAGTTCAAATGCAACATGTTATAGTGTAGGTCATTGATTGTGTATCTATGTTTTTTGAATGTTAGTTATGAAAAGACCATTGTTTTCTTTCATACAAACATCAAACATTGAAACCTTTCATATGAATCATTTATGTAAAACATGGAAACCTAAGTTGTGAGTGCTTTCAACTTCATTATTGAGATATATTGTGAGTTTTAACAGTAGATGAGTGATCCCATAATAGTGGTTTACAATTTTTGGGCAAACTGGACACTGAAATTATTATTTTTAACTAAATCTTCACATTTGGGCACCTATAGCGTCTAAACTGTGAGGAATTTGAAGATGGTCCAAACTAAAGTCTCATCAAATTTTGTTTGTAGATTCTAAAAATATTTTTTTCAAAATTTTTGGAATCAAATTGCACTTCTTTTCCATCTCCCACGAAAATTGATTTTTTTCAAAAAACAACATTTTTAAAAAGTGACACACATTATAACGCATAACTTTTTTTAAAATTCTAAAATTTAGATTTGTAACTCTGATATCTAGTGCTTCCACTTGGTTAGATAGTTTTTTATTGAACATTTTCCTTAATCAAGTTTCAAAGTCAAAGCGAATTAAATTCAAACACAGTGACCGTGCGTAACTTTTTGTATATGTCAAATTTAATTGATTTATTTTGTTGGATCAAAGGACTTTATCTAGTACTCCATATTTTTCAATTTTTTTTTTATAATCTTCTATTTTTCCACATGTGAAGAACAAAGAAATTCATTTTGATGAAAAACCTATGTTTAATAAAACTTAAAAAACAAATAATAACAAAACCAAAACATATTAAAATTATATTCATTGGATAGCTTGTTATGAGGAATACCATAATCATTTGAAATAAATTTTAAATGAATTCATTTGATCCCCAAAAAGCTAAATCAAAAGTGTTTTTTATCAGCATTTTGATAGGTGTAAAGGAGACGCATTTATAGGTATGGTTTAAAACTAGCGAGGTTCTATCCAAGGGGGTTTGATCTAAGGTGATTTAATCAAACCCTCTTCAATTGGAATCCTTAAAATGGAACTTTTTAAGGCTTAAATCATTATATTTTCTAAAAATATGTGATTTCAGCTAAAATTCGTTCCTCTCAGGAATTGTAAACCACTATTGTGACAACACCCAGATGCAAGTCATTTTCAGTTGGTGAATCACCCCTTAGAATAGCTTTCAATTTCTGCAACATCCTTCTCCCTTTTCCCATCAAAATTAGTTGTTCTTAGACTATATTCAAAGGGAGCTAGCCCATAATTTGGAGGTGTAACTTAACCATAAGGTACCCACAACCTGAAGATATTCCAATGTTTCACAAGATTAGTTTAGTCTAGGCTTAGCTAGGCTGCAAATCCTTAGTGACAACAAGTAGTAGACCCCCTCCATTATAATGAACAATCAAAAGAATTATTACAAACACATGATGGTTTCATTTTCCCTATGATAGGTTTGATAACTCTCTCAGTAATAGTTGGACCAAAACAGTTGGATATTTCACTCGCTGTCATCTTGACATTGGATCAATTTCATTTGAAGGTAGGTTATCTGTGGATATGCTCAATGAATGTGGTCCCATCTATAATCCACAAATGCATAAAGTTTCTATTTGAATAAAAAATACATACTATCTATCATAGTGAGTTAAACCTTTGGCTTCTCATACAAATTTTTCACTAGATTATTTTTTACCTCAACCTATTAATTTTATTAAACCTCATGAAGATCACTTTTTCCTATCATATAATTTTTTTTAAAATAATTGAATAGTTGAGTTATCCCTTACTAATATCCTAACTCAGATTCATCAGTCTACTATGACTTTAATGGATGATCATCCTACCTCACAAGTAATGGATAAACCTAAGTATGAATTGGGTAACCTCCTTCATCAAACTCACATGTATGTTTTAGTTCCACCTCTAATGTCCTACAAAAGACCAAGAGACAATCGTATAATTAAATTTTTACCTTTGAAGGAAAAACAAGTTTATATACCTAAAGTACAGTGGTCTCCCAACCTATGGAAATCCCTTCACTTCCCCCTCAAAAAGGAAGAAAAGAGACTGGTGTTGGGGAACACATCTATTTATCCTTAATAGTTCAAAACCCATGCAAGAAGAAATAGAAATGTAAAGGAGCATGAATGAAGATATCATGCCTTAGCTTGTCAACTTACTAAAAAATGTGAACCTTCACAAAATGATCAACCACCCATCTAAACAACTCTGTTGAACTATCTCCCACCCATCCATCCTCATAGTCATCTGAATTGATCCCTCCACCTGTATCAAACCATGAAACTGAGCCTTACCTATCCCAACCTAAAAAAAAAGAAGGAAATAAGAAAATATAAATGATATTCCTCACAATCATGATGGTAATAAGAAATATATTGTGATATATTAGTAAAATAAAGAATAATATAAGCTAGAAGAACATAAAGAACACCATAAGTAACTAGATCTTATGTTTTCTAAATCAGTGAATCCAAATGGGCGAAGCTATGATGATCCTCTTGATGAGAGCGGTCCACCATGTGTTACACCCATTTACACTCCTTGTACAACACTTATAGTAGTACCTTTAGTGTAATTTCCACCTTGCATTTATGATGAGAAATATTGGGATGTGAATGATTTGATTTAGATTTGCTCACATGTGTAGTACTTTTGTGTGTGCTTTCTATTGTTTCTTGCACATGATGTGATATCTTGTGTTTAGTTGCTTCATATTTCTTTGTGTTTGTTAGTTACCTTTAGATAAAAATTATTATTCTCATTGGTACAAGGATACAGAGAAAAAAAATATATTGTGATATTCATCTATCTGTATCTACATGTTCTTCTTTATGCCATAAACATTTTTTTGTTTTTCCTTTTGGAGATAATTTTATGAGTTGGGACATTTAGGTCTCTTCCATATTGACCCAAAATCTTGTTTATTTTTTTAATATGTTATTCCTCTTTTTTTTTTTTAGTTCCATGAGTATCTATGGAATCATGTCCATTCTAAATATAAAAATATTACATATTATCTTTGGTCTATACTCACCCCTGGATTTGTGGATCCCTTATGTGATATATTTTTTCTTGTTATGTGGATTTATCTTGGGGGAAACTTCTTGTCCTGAGTTATCTCTATTGTGAACATATCATTGGGTTTTCCAATAAATTTCTACTTTAAAGCCACTACTCACAATGTGTTTAGTAATTACTTTAAGATGGGTGCATACATTCTATTATGTTCTTCACTTTGCTCACACATGTTAGACTTGGTGATGTGTTTTCTTGGAATATTGATCATTTATGTAGTGTCTTATTAGAATTATTGGGACTATAAATCTTGGTATGCTTGACATGGGAACACACATAGTGAATTTCAAACTTCACTAGCCTGTGTTGTTCCTTCTCAAAGCTAACCTTGTGAATATCGTAATTCACTATCCTATGATGCTTTGGCACATGGCTCACCTAGAAAATATAATAATTTTTTATCCTATGAATCATCAACACCTCACATATGAATCCTAGTAAGATTTCTATAAATCTTGTGAGTTCAAGATATTTATACCCCTCTTTTTGCATGTTTGTATTATGTTTGCATCATGTCTATTTGCATTATTTTTTCATGTTTATATGTTGTGTGTATTCATTGTGTATTTTTTGTGTTTTTCATACAAAATTATGCTTCACATGTGTGTTTTTTGTCCTTATATTATCTTCCCATAGGATCTTGAATCTGGGGGCTAGCACATTCCCTACATTTGATGATGCCCTATCTCTTCAAAGTTTTGGATAATTTATCACTTATTGGATTATCCTTACTTGAGTGTGAGTTTGAGCATAATTTCATACTCTCACTAAATTTTGAGCTAAATGTACTATTGAAAATTTTCACCCTTGACAATTTCATACTAGGTTTTTCTCCCCCCTATGTGCCTAGAGCTAAATATGCATTCGGTTTCCCATTTTATGAATATCTTCAAAAAATTAAATGATGGGAATGAAAATAATTATTTAATATTTGTCCTCAAAACTTAAGGCTCTAACAAGGATAGGCCTGGTCTAGAGTACCAAGCACCCTTGACCAACCCTTTTGTATCAAATTTGAATATGTCAATGTAAGAATTATATTATTTGAAAATTTAAATTTATTTGTTGGCTATCAACATTTAATTGTTGGGAAATTAAAAAAATTGCATATAAATACAAATTATTTTTTCCAATTGAAATCCTAATAAATCTATTGAGGAATTATACATCCTAAAAAACAATCAAAATGAAATGGAAGAGTACTTTGACTATGAAGAAATTGAATATTTGGAAAGAGACAGATTTGTGAAATTTTTTTGAAAGGTCATATTGATTTATGGTGGAAAGAAGTTCAATTGGCTAGAAATAGAAGAGGGAAAGAGAAAATCATCAAATGGGATAGAATGGTGATAATGCTAAAGAATCAATTCATACCTACCAACTATGAACTTGAATTATTAGAAATATTGCAGATTCTGATGCAAAAGGAGAGATCTATGAAGGATTATACTGAAGAATTCTTGAAGATGATAATCAGAACTGGCCATAGTGAAGCAAGGAAATAAAAGGTTGTAAGATACATCAATGGATTGAGAACAAAAAATCAAGAAGATATAAGCCTAGTAAAGACGACAATAGTTGAAGAAGCCTATCAATTTTCACTGAAAGTGGAAGAGGAGTTCAATAAGAAGTTTGAACAGAGACAAAGAAGTGCAAGAGGAAAATTCCAGTGGAGCGGATCACAATTTAGAGAAATAAGGCCTTATGCATAGTTAAAGATGAAAAACCCTATCAGGGCAAAGAAAAGGATCACAATTCATATCGTAGATGAAGGTAAGATAGAAAATTTTACCTCAATGATAGACTAGGTCATGATTCTCATCAAAATGATGGATCTCAAAGAGATGAAGGGAGATCTAGGGGAAGACCATGAAGTGGAACCTATTTCTATTGTGGAGGTAAAGAAAATAATGCATTTTAATTCCATCGGGGAAGCAACGAAAAAAATTGATCATAATAGAAGAGAAAATTATGTGGATGAGGAACCTATTAAATCCCCTAATTCAGTTGGGAAACCTGGAAAAGGAAAATAATTGGTGATGAGGAGAGCTTTGATGGATGAAGAAGTAACCAAGGAACCATTGGAAAAAAAAAAAATTGTTCAGAACAAGATGTAAGTCTAAAGGAAAGGTATACAAAGTTATCATTGATAATGGCAGCATTGATAATCTAGTTTTAGAGATGGTAACCAATTTGAATTTGGAGAGATTTAAATATCCAAACCCCTATAGGATAGTATGGATTCAATATGAGCATAAGATGGTGAATGAGTAATGTTTGGTGAAATTTCAAATAGGATCATATAGGGATGAAGTTTTTTGTGATATTATGCCTACGGATGCTTGTCATTTACTATTAGGAAGACCACTGAAATATGAAAAGAAATAAATTCATGATGGAAGGAGAAATACTTACACTGTGACTTCAAATGTGAAAATAATCAATTTTATACCTTTAGAGGAAGAGGAGAAGACTGAAGTTTGTAGCACCGCTAGACTATGTTTTGTAGATGGAAGGAATTTTTTGGATGGATTGAGGCATGAGAATATGTGTTTTGCATTGATTCCAAAGAAAGGGGGTAGTATGGAGATAGCAAGGATTGAAGAATCACTGCAAATAGAAGTGGCATAAATGTTGAAAGAGTATGTAGACATCATATTAGAGAATGTACCTTCTGGATTAGCACTAGTCTAGAGCATCAGTTAGCACATACACCTAATGGTGGGAGAAAATTTTCCAAACAAGGAAAAACATAGAATGACACTAGTAGAGAATGTAGAGTTGAACTAACAGATGCAAGAGTTGCTAAGGAAAGGATTGATTAGAGAAATTTTAATCCCATATGTGCTACATATTGTACTTGCACCAAAGAAATATGTGGCATGGATAATGTGTATAGATTCAAGAGAAATCAATAGAACCACTATCAAGTATAGATTTCCATTGCTAAGGATGGATGACATTATTGACTATTTGAGTGGAGCAAAGTATTTCACAAAGATTGAACCAAAGAGTGGATATCAATAGATCAAAATTAGAGAAGGGGATGAATGAAAGACTGTATTTAAAAACTACTGAAGGATTGCACGAGTGGTTAGTAATGCCTTTTGAATTGACCAATGCACCAAGCACTTTCATGAGATTGATGAATGATGTATTAAAGATGTTCTTGGGTAATTTTTTCATTGTTTACTTTGATGATATTATGAATTTTAGTAAAACAAGAGAAGAAAATTTGTGGCACATTAGAGAACTATTACAAAATTTGAGAGAAGAGAAGTTTTGATTAATGTCAAGAAGTGTAGCTCTATGAGGATAGAGTTGGTATATTTGGGATTTTTCATTTCTACTAAAGGATTGAAGATGGACCCTAAAAAGGTTAGAAAAAATGTTGATTGACCTACATTGGTAAACATTGGAGAGGTAAGATCATTCCATGTATTAGCAAGTTTCTACTAGAAGTTTATTGGAAGATTTAGTCAGATTTGTAACCCCATGAAAAGACAATGAGAGGAGATAAGGACATTAAGTGGACACTTAGAGCACAAAGAAATTTTGACTTGTTAAAGAAAAAGGTGACAAAATAGCCAGTGTTAGCATTGCCTAATTTAGACAAAGTATTTCAAGTTGATTATGATGCAAGTGGAAATGCAATAGGAGTAGTGTTGAGTCAAGAAGGAAAATCTATAGCTTATTTCAGTGAGAATTTGAATGATTTCATAAGGAAATATTTAGTATATCATCAAGAGTTTTATGCCATAGTTCAATCCTTGAAGAAGTGGAGACATTACTTGTTTCCTAAAGAGTTTTTGTTGTACATCAATCATCAAGATTTGCAATATTTGAATAGTCAAAGGAAGTTGAATCAGAGATATATAAGATGGGTTGAGTTGTTGCAAAGTTATACATTTGTGTTGAAGCATATGAGTGGCAAGTCAAATAAATTTGTAGATGGATTAAGTAGGAGAAGGAATTTGTTGATAGAGATGAGGATAAAAGTATTGGGTTTTGAAGAATTGAAGCATATGTATGATGATGATACAAGTTTTTCCAAATCTTGTAAAGCATGTAAGGAATAAGTAGTAATAGACTTAGAGACAATGGCTAGATTATTTAATTCAAGAAGGCATGTTATTCAAAGGAAACTAGTTATGTATTATGAGGAATTCAATAAGGGAGAATTTGATCAAGGAGAAATGTAGTGGAGGACTAGCATAAAATTTTAGAGTGGATAAGACAGTAGCCTTGGCGAGAACACTATTTTTAACTGCAAATTTACACGGATGTTAAGAAGTATGTTTACAGTTGCAAAAATTTTCAAATTACAAAAGGGAGTAGTCAGAATACTAGATTATACATACCTTTGACAGAACCAGAGAAACCTTTGGAAAATATCAGCATGGATCTCATATTGGGATTTCCAAGAAAACAGGGAGGAAATGATTCAATAATGCTAGTAGTGGACTATTTTTCCAAAATTACACAATTCATTCCTTGTAAGAAAACTAATGATGTTGTGCATTTTACTAACTTATTCTTGAAGGAGATTGTGAGATTGCATGGATCTAAGAGAATAGTTTCAAATAGGGACACCAAGCTCATTGAATACTTTTGGAGGATAGAGCAGAAGAAGATGAAGATAGACCTAAAGCTCAGTTCAA
>VDFB02281492.1:1006791597-1006859174 GCA_007258455.2 Sequoia sempervirens | reverse complement strand
GTATGAATTGGGTAACCTCCTTCATCAAACTCACATGTATGTTTTAGTTCCACCTCTAATGTCCTACAAAAGACCAAGAGACAATCGTATAATTAAATTTTTACCTTTGAAGGAAAAACAAGTTTATATACCTAAAGTACAGTGGTCTCCCAACCTATGGAAATCCCTTCACTTCCCCCTCAAAAAGGAAGAAAAGAGACTGGTGTTGGGGAACACATCTATTTATCCTTAATAGTTCAAAACCCATGCAAGAAGAAATAGAAATGTAAAGGAGCATGAATGAAGATATCATGCCTTAGCTTGTCAACTTACTAAAAAATGTGAACCTTCACAAAATGATCAACCACCCATCTAAACAACTCTGTTGAACTATCTCCCACCCATCCATCCTCATAGTCATCTGAATTGATCCCTCCACCTGTATCAAACCATGAAACTGAGCCTTACCTATCCCAACCTAAAAAAAAAGAAGGAAATAAGAAAATATAAATGATATTCCTCACAATCATGATGGTAATAAGAAATATATTGTGATATATTAGTAAAATAAAGAATAATATAAGCTAGAAGAACATAAAGAACACCATAAGTAACTAGATCTTATGTTTTCTAAATCAGTGAATCCAAATGGGCGAAGCTATGATGATCCTCTTGATGAGAGCGGTCCACCATGTGTTACACCCATTTACACTCCTTGTACAACACTTATAGTAGTACCTTTAGTGTAATTTCCACCTTGCATTTATGATGAGAAATATTGGGATGTGAATGATTTGATTTAGATTTGCTCACATGTGTAGTACTTTTGTGTGTGCTTTCTATTGTTTCTTGCACATGATGTGATATCTTGTGTTTAGTTGCTTCATATTTCTTTGTGTTTGTTAGTTACCTTTAGATAAAAATTATTATTCTCATTGGTACAAGGATACAGAGAAAAAAAATATATTGTGATATTCATCTATCTGTATCTACATGTTCTTCTTTATGCCATAAACATTTTTTTGTTTTTCCTTTTGGAGATAATTTTATGAGTTGGGACATTTAGGTCTCTTCCATATTGACCCAAAATCTTGTTTATTTTTTTAATATGTTATTCCTCTTTTTTTTTTTTAGTTCCATGAGTATCTATGGAATCATGTCCATTCTAAATATAAAAATATTACATATTATCTTTGGTCTATACTCACCCCTGGATTTGTGGATCCCTTATGTGATATATTTTTTCTTGTTATGTGGATTTATCTTGGGGGAAACTTCTTGTCCTGAGTTATCTCTATTGTGAACATATCATTGGGTTTTCCAATAAATTTCTACTTTAAAGCCACTACTCACAATGTGTTTAGTAATTACTTTAAGATGGGTGCATACATTCTATTATGTTCTTCACTTTGCTCACACATGTTAGACTTGGTGATGTGTTTTCTTGGAATATTGATCATTTATGTAGTGTCTTATTAGAATTATTGGGACTATAAATCTTGGTATGCTTGACATGGGAACACACATAGTGAATTTCAAACTTCACTAGCCTGTGTTGTTCCTTCTCAAAGCTAACCTTGTGAATATCGTAATTCACTATCCTATGATGCTTTGGCACATGGCTCACCTAGAAAATATAATAATTTTTTATCCTATGAATCATCAACACCTCACATATGAATCCTAGTAAGATTTCTATAAATCTTGTGAGTTCAAGATATTTATACCCCTCTTTTTGCATGTTTGTATTATGTTTGCATCATGTCTATTTGCATTATTTTTTCATGTTTATATGTTGTGTGTATTCATTGTGTATTTTTTGTGTTTTTCATACAAAATTATGCTTCACATGTGTGTTTTTTGTCCTTATATTATCTTCCCATAGGATCTTGAATCTGGGGGCTAGCACATTCCCTACATTTGATGATGCCCTATCTCTTCAAAGTTTTGGATAATTTATCACTTATTGGATTATCCTTACTTGAGTGTGAGTTTGAGCATAATTTCATACTCTCACTAAATTTTGAGCTAAATGTACTATTGAAAATTTTCACCCTTGACAATTTCATACTAGGTTTTTCTCCCCCCTATGTGCCTAGAGCTAAATATGCATTCGGTTTCCCATTTTATGAATATCTTCAAAAAATTAAATGATGGGAATGAAAATAATTATTTAATATTTGTCCTCAAAACTTAAGGCTCTAACAAGGATAGGCCTGGTCTAGAGTACCAAGCACCCTTGACCAACCCTTTTGTATCAAATTTGAATATGTCAATGTAAGAATTATATTATTTGAAAATTTAAATTTATTTGTTGGCTATCAACATTTAATTGTTGGGAAATTAAAAAAATTGCATATAAATACAAATTATTTTTTCCAATTGAAATCCTAATAAATCTATTGAGGAATTATACATCCTAAAAAACAATCAAAAGAATTCAAGCGTAGAATTTTCAAAATTATTGTAGCATTTATTTCAATCAAAAATCATGTCTACCATGCATCATATTTTTATGCCATTTTGTTAATCCTTTTTGTTCATTTCTTTGTCGGTACTAAAATTACAAGACTTCAAATCAAGCAATAATTTATCCTTGAAGGTAATGAGTACATGACTTTATTCCATCAAGGAATGAATATCTAAGTGGTGAGTTATAAAAAATTTTAAATTCATTACTTTTTTATCAGTAGCCTCTATCCAATTGAGGATAATCTCTCTATTAAATCATCATAACTATTGTGGAGGTAAAAACACGCAAAATGGGGTTTGATTTAGTGATGTAGGAGCATTCCTAGTTGTAAAGAAATCTTGTATCAATCAAAAACATTTTTTTTCTTGCATTTCATTTGGTAGCAGTTTTAGTATTTCATTCCATAGTTCAATACATTATTGTTTCTCAAATTGTGAAGCAAGATATAGCATCTACACATCAACATCTCTCACATATCCAAATTTTAAATCATTTGTGCTTTTCTATCGAAAGTTATCACTCTCAAAATTTCACTATGATTGCCAATCATAGCATTTTGGGATGACCTAGTCTAGATTTCTTAGTGCATACCTATTCTAGAATTTTCAGAACCTAATGGGATGTCATACAATAATTTTGGGTCCAATGGGATCTATATTGGAGATTCACAAGTCATTTCATTTCGCGAAGGATTATCTTTTGATATCTTAAAGTTGGCCTTCATGTGTGATCTTTCATTAGGTTTATGAACCCTTGTAGCCAACACATACCTTTGTTGGATCTTGAGAAGCATATTTATAATAGTTTTTAATTTATAGGAAGTCAATTATTCATAAGTAGTTTTAGAAGTATTTTTTAGGATTCAATATTTTTGCACTTCCCCATTGAGGGAATGTAATAAGGCCTTTGGCCTGTTTTAATGTTAAATTCCCTTGGGGTAGGCCTATGATCCCTGATTATTCACCCATGAGGCATATGTTGCATGTATAATTTCTAATTCAATAAAGAATCATATTTGTAGAATACCTTCTTGTGCTAATTTCGTTGTGTTTACTCGAAGCTACATAGTTTGGATTGTTCTTTTTAAACCCTCCATTAATTACTACATCAAGTGGTATGAGAGAAAGTTTGTGATTCTTGAAGGAATTCCTTTTCGAGATAAAATCACCAACTTGAGGTAGTCTACGCATGTTTTCAACTGATTGTCAAATGTGAGGTAGTTGAAACCCTTGTAAGAAGATCGTTGAATTGAGGCAGTTGCACCAAATTTGAGGGTAGAGATGTCATCAAGGAGAGTTCGTATTATGGTGAATGCTTCTATAAGTATGGATGAAATGTTTGAAATTATGCATGAAATGTGGATCCAATTAGATGTGGTTAAATAAGATCGAAGGTGAAACCTAAACACTAGATATGAGGATGAAAGTGATGTTGAAGCAAATCATGTTGTGAATCAAATTGCAGAAGCCCTAGGTGAAGAAAAATATGAATCAAATTAGGTATAAAATTTGAAATCTATTTCAAAGATTAAAAAAAGACCTAAAGTTAAAATTCAAAATACACAAGAAATTTAAACCTTGAAGAATTTTATTGATTGGTTCAATGAAATGGAAGAGTACTTTGAATATGAAGAAATTGAATATCTGGAAAGAGTCAGATTTGTGATTTTTTTTTGAAAGGTCATATTGATTTAATGTGGAAAGAAGTTCAATTGGCTAGAAATAGAAGAGGGAAAGAGAAAATCATCAAATGGGATAGAATGGTGACAATGCTAAAGAATCAATTCATACCTACCAACTATGAACTTGAATTATTAGAAATATTGTAGATTCTGATGCAAAAGCATAGATCTATGAAGGTGTATACTGAAGAATTCTTGAAGATGATAATCAAAACTGGTCATAGTGAAGCAAGGAAATAAAAGGTTGTAAGCTACATCAATGGATTGAGAAAAAAAAATTCAAGAAGATCTGAGCCTAGTAAAGATGACAATAGTTGAAGAAGCCTATCAATTTTCACTGAAAGTGGAAGAGAATTTCAACAAGAAGTTTGAATAGAGACAAAGAAGTGCAAGAGGAAGATTCCAGTGGAGCGGATCACAATTTAGAGAAAGAAGGCCTTATGCAGAGTAGTTAAAGATGGAAAACCCTATCGGAGCAAAGAGAAGGATCACAATTCATATCGCAGATGAAGGTAAGATAGAAATTTTTACTACAATGATAGAGGAGGTCATGATTCTCATCACAATGATGGATCTCAAAGAGATGAAGGGAGATCTAGGGGAAGACCATTCAGTGGAACCTATTTTAATTGTGGAGGTGAAGAAAATAGAGCATTTGAATTCCATCAAGGAAGCACTGAAAAAAATGGTCATAATAGAAGAGAAAATTATGTGGATGAGGAACCTATTAAATCCCCTAATTCAGTTGGGAAACCTGGGGAAGGAAAATAATTGGTGATGAGGAGAGCTTTTATGGATGAAGAAGTAACCAAAGAACCATTGCAAAGACAATTTTTTTTCAGAACAAGATGTAACTCTAAAGGAAAGGTATGCAAAGTTATCATTGATAGTAGCAGCATTGGTAATCTAGCTTTAGAGTTGGTAAACAATTTGAATTTGGAGAGATTTAAATATCCAAACCCCTATAGGATAGTATGGATTCAAGATGAGCATAAGATGTTGGTGAATGAGTAATGTTTGGTGAAATTTCAAATAGGATCATAGAGGGATGAAGTTTTGTGTGATATTATTCCTATGGATGCTTGTCATTTACTATTAGGAAGACCATTGAAATATGAAAAGAAATAAATTCATGATGGAAGGAGAAATACTTACATTGTGACTTAAAATGAGAAAAGCATCAATTTTATACCTTTAGAGGAATAGGAGAAGACTGAAGCTTGTAGCACCGCTAGACTATGTATGGTAGATGGAAGGAAATTTTTGGATGGATTGAGGCATGAGAATATGTGTTTTGCATTGATTCCAAAGAAAGGGGGTAGTATGGAGATAGCAAGGATTGAAGAACCACTGCAAATAGAAGTGGCATAAATGTTGAAAGAGTATGGAAAAATCATATTAGAGAATATACCCTATGGATTAGCACTAGTCTAGACCATGAGTTAGCACATAGACCTAATTGTGAGAGAAAGTTTTCCAAAAAAGGAAAAACATAGAATGACACTAGTAGAGAATGTAGAGTTGAACTAGCAGATGCAAGAGTTGTTGAGGAACGGATTGATTAGAGAAATTTTAATCCCATGTGTGTTACCTATTGCACTTGCACCAAAGAAATATATGGAGTGGAGAATGTGTATAGATTCAAGAGCAATCAATAGAATCACTATCAAGTATAGATTTCCATTGCTAAGGATGGCTAACATAATGGACTATTTGAGCAGAGCAAAGTATTTCACAAAGATTGACCTAAAGAGTGGATATCAATAGATCAAAATCAAAGAAGGGCCTGATGAATGAAATACTTTATTTAAAACTACTGAAGGATTGTATGAGTGGGTAGTAATGCCTTTTGGATTGACCAATGCACCAAGCACTTTCATTAGATTGATGAATGATGTATTAAAGATGTTCTTGGGTAGTTTTTGCATTGTTTACTTGCATGATATTATGATTTTTTAGTAAAACAAGAGAAGAACATTTGTGGCACATTAGACAAGTATTACAAAATTTGAGAGAAGATTTTTTTTTTATTAATGCCAAGAAGTGTAACTCTATGAGGATAGAGTTGGTATATTTGGGATTTTTCATTTCTAGTAAAGGATTGAAGATGGACCCTAAAAAGGTTAGAAAAATTATTGATTGATCTACACCGGTAAACATTGGAGAGGTAAGATCATTTCATGTATTAGCAAGTTTCTACCATAATTTTATTGGAAGATTTAGTCGGATTTGTAACCCCATGAAAAAAACAATGAGAGGAGACAAGGACATTAAGTGGACACCTAGAGAACAAAGAAATTTGGACTTGTTAAAGCAAAAGGTGACAAAATAGCCAGTGTTAGCATTGTGTGATTTAGAAAAATTATTTCAAGTTGATTATGATGCAAGTGGAAATGCAATAGGAGTAGTGTTGAGTCAAGAAGGAAAATCTATAGCTTATTTCAGTGAGAAGTTGAATGATTTCATAAGGAAATATTCATTATATCATTAAGAGTTTTATGCCATAGTTCAATCCTTGAAGAAGTGGAGACATTACTTGTTTCCTAAGGAGTTTGTTTTGTACATCAATCATCAAGATTTGCAATATTTGAACAGTCAAAGGAAGTTGAATCAGAGACATATAAGATGGATTAAGTTGTTGCAAAGTTATACATTTGTGTTAAAGCATATGAGTGGCAACTAAAATAAATTTGTAGATGCATTAAGTAGGAGAAGGAATTTGCTGATAGAGATGAGGATAAAAGTATTGGGTTTTGAAGAACTAAAGCATATGTATGATGATGATGCAAGTTTTGCCAAATCTTGTAAAGTATGTAAGGAACCAGTAGTAACAGACTTAGAGACAATGGTTGGATTATTTAATTCAAGAAGGCATGTTATTCAAAGGAAACTAGTTATGTATTCTGAGGAATTCAATTAGGGAGAATCCGATCAAGGAGAAACGTAGTGGAGGACTAGAAAAAAAATTAGAGTGGATAAGATAGTAGCCTTGGTGAGAACACTAGTTTTAACTACAAATTTACAAGGATGTTAGGAAGTATGTTTACATTTGCAAAAAAAATCAAATTACAAAAGGGAGTAGTCAGAATACTAGATTATAGAAACCTTTGACAATACCAGAGAAACCTTGGGAAAATATCAGCATGGATCTCATATTGGGATTTCCAAGAAAACAGGGAGGACATGATTCAATAATGCTAGTCGTGGAATTTTTTTCCAAAATTACACAATTCATTCCTTGTAAGAAGACTAATGATGTGTATTTTATCGACTTATTTTTGAAGGAGATTGTGAAATTGCATGGATCTAAGAGAATAGTTTGAGATAGAGACACCAAGTTCATTGGATACTTCTGGAGGATAGTGTGGAAGAAGATGAAGACCGACCTAAAGCTTAGTTCAACAAATGACCCACAAATAGATGGAAAAGTAGAGGTAGTAAATAGAAGTTCTGGTAACCTATTGAGATGTTTCATTGGATATAAGTTAAGAAATTAGGACATAGTTCTATGACAAGAAAAATTTGCATACAATAATTTAGTAAATCAGAGTATATGAAAGACACCATTTGAGATTGTTATAAGAGTACATCCAAATAGAGTTGTAGAGCTAAGAGACATCAAAATGGAGAATGAGAGAAGTGCGGAGGCAGAACAATTTTTAGGATTTATGGAGACATTGCATAATCGAGTCCAAAAGCATTTGGAAGACATGAATAGTAAATATAAGGATAAGGAAGATGAGCACCAGAGACATAAAGATCTTTTTGTTGGAGATTAAGTGATGGTATATCTGAGGAAGGAGAGACTTCCAGCTGGAACATACAATAAGTTGAAGAGGAGGAAGTTTGCACCATGTAAGATTCTAAGGAAGTTTGATTATGGAAATGCATATTAAGTGGAGTTACCAGAGACATTGAGTATATCACCTATTTTTAATGTTGTAGACATATATGAGTATTGTGAAGGATAGTCAAGTAGTAGTAGAAGTGAAGTATATTTGAAGGATCAATTACCACATCAATCACTAGAGGAGATTGAGCATATTTTGCATACTATTGATGGGTGTTTTAGCACTTTCTCAACACAGGAAATGCATAGGCGCACTACCTCTCTTGAAAGGAAATCTCCAACAACAAGTTTCTAAAAATCACCCCAAGGTCTCTTGGGTGTCAGGTCTTGACAGTGCTTAGAATTTCTCAATTTGGTTCAATGTGATTTTGCTAGTAATCATAGGGTAGAAATATAGAGTCATGCAGGAGGGAAGGTGAATCTTAAAATGGAGTTCTTGAGATGGGGAAGTTGGTGTGCAATTGTTGCAAGTTGAAACATCAGTCTAAAACTCCAATCTTAACTTATGTTTTGGATTTACAATGTGCAATGAACCTTAGCATAGGTTATTTATAAAAAAAAAAGAAAAAAGGGCATGGAAGAGAGAAGGTTCCTAGGTCTGAAATTAGCAATGAATAGTGATCATGGAGGATTCCACTTTGGACAACCTTCTTAAAAAAAAATTTCACTTAACTAGATTATATCACAATCTAATGAAATTTGTGTAAGCTTCTTAGGACTGTATATATTCAATCATTCATTCACCATAAGCATGAACAAACAATGGAAATTTAGAGCAGCTTTCAATTTAAGTCTACACTAACTTTACACAACTGTCTACCATCAATAAATAGAAAAAAGTATGGACCAGAAAGGTTGCAAACACACAACATAATGCTTCAAGACCAATGAACAACATTATCTAATCTACGAAAGCAAACTGAAACATGAAGAACAACAAAGTAAATATACTCATTGATCAACTAAATATGGGAGAAGAACCATGTAACATGCAATAGAAACTCAGGAGTCCACCAAAATCCAATGAACTTCTATTAAAATTTCTCTAGCATGCCCTTACAACAACTCAACTCTCCCTTGAAAATGTGAGGACCACTATTTATAGTGTTCAAAAAGAAAAACGAATGGCCAAGATTGATTTGCATTATGTGGAAAAGATTCACTACAAACTAGGGTTTCACCTACCCCCAAATCTATTACACTTTAAAATACATTCTTGTCTTTTTCCCTATTTTGTCCTCATATGACAACACTGTAGCAAATTTGTCTTTTGCTGATTTCACTTTTTTTGTAGCTATTTTTTGAGGAACTCATCTTCAATAACTAGATTTCCTTCCCTCTTCTTGATTATGACATATTCTATAAACTTCAAGATTAATGCCTCGAGCTTGCTCCATTCCAATATATTTGATTGCATCACCTACAAATTCACCTTTCTTGATTTGCTGGTGAGGGTATCCCAATCTTTGTCATACTTCAGTGTGTTCTTCATTACTTTCTTAGACTGAGAAAAGACTCTTGTAGCGAAGCCAAAAAAAATGGGTGCTAGTGCATCTGTGGTTCCACCTTCCAACTTATTTTGGAAGTATGGCTCTAATTTGTCTGCATCCAGCTCACTTGTGGACATATCAAGATCTGTCAACAACTTCAAATATTTAGTACAATCTTCTCTAACTTCCTTAGCCCAATCAATATCCATTTCCACCTCATGGAACACCCACTCCAACACCTCCTTTTAATGATCTAGGCTTAGCTTCCATGTTTTGAGGAGCTAGTGGTCATCTTTCATCAATTTAAGCTCCTTTTCCCAGAATCTATCTGGTATCTTGAGGATGGCCTCAGGTTTAGGGTATGTGATTCTATATAAATTGGGGAAGTCGATGAAAAACTTCATTCTACCTTCAAGAATCCTTAACACCTTTAGGAATTTATTGGTGGTTCTGATTGCACATCTCAAGCCTACACCGTCATTGTAGAAAAATTGCTCGAACCAATCTTCTGTGGCCTTTTTCCAATTCTTTCTCTTCTCAAGCTTATCAATTTTCTCCTTGGACAACAGTTGTGGTGGTGTCGAGGATGTGTTGGGAAGCTCTTCCATCGATGACCATAGTTGGATATCTGTTGTCAAATCAACCACTTACGCCTTCAATTCATTGTTGGAGATCTTATCCTTTTGCATCTAGTGTACCACTGTGGCAGTGAACTCTTTGAGATGATCTATTTTTTGTTCTCTTGTAGTCATCCCCAAGTCAATGGTGGAGATATTGCAACTTATTCCTTCTTCCTCCACCACTGGTGTGGCTATTTGCATGGTTCTAGATCCAGACACATCCATGGTCAACTTGGATCTGACTTTAGGCTTCTTTTCTTTCTTTGCACTTATTTGAGTTTGGGCCAACATGGCCTCCAACCTTGCTCTTGGATCCTTTGGCATAGGATCTTTCTTCTCCAATTGTTTCTCAAGCCAGTAAGGCATCTAAGACTCTCCCCTTAGTGATTCATGATCATGCTCTTCTTCATGGGTGTACCCAACTTCCATCACTTTTCTTCTTGGAGTCTCTTTTTTGGTCCTTTCTCCTTCTTCTTCATCTGAAGCATGAATGAATACAGTTTCCTTTTGTGAGAATCAATGGTTGTATGCTCTTTGGGGTTGTCCTCACCTTTGGAAATTTTATTTTCTTCTTCTTCTTCATGCCCATGTTCCTCCAGTTGCTCTGTTCCTGGACTTTCGTTGGTTCAGCCTCTAGTTGGGATTTGTCTTCTTCTTTCTTTTCCTCTTCCTCATGTTGAGGTGACACATGTTATTTTTCTTTCTTTTCTTTATCTTCCTGCTCTTACAAGAGAGGCATTTCTTCATCATGCTTGGGGATTTTATCATGCTCGCTAGTTGGAGGCCCAATGTCCTCCATCTTATCACTTGATTCATTTTATTTTTCAGAAGGTGACTTTTCTACCTCCTCTTCAACATCCTTCAACTATGAAGCTAACTCCTCCTTGATGTTTGCATCAAAGGTCTCCATAATATATTTGGTGCTAGAATCTTCTTCATCAATCTCGAAGTATTTTGTTTCGTGCACCACTTCATCAATTAGTAGGTGTTGGAACTCAAGATGCTCATGGTAGTCATCCACTTCCTCCTTGATCCATTTTGTGGCTTCCTTCTCTCATCTTTCCAACTCGTCAGATATTTCCATTGTGGCTATCATTTTGCGTGGTTCTGTTGGAGGAGTGGAGGCAGGAATGTTGGCAAGAATTTGTGCCAAGACAGCCTAAATAGTCGGGTTCATTAGCACTCTGTATAGCTCTATGGGAACGTTTTGCATATTCCTAGAGAAGGCCTCTAGAAGTGAGAGTGCAAACATTGGTATTTTTGTCATTGTTAAGGGAAGAGAAGTGTTCAGAGACATGGAGGCAGAGGAAAGTGGAGTGGTGGTGATAGAAGAAGAGTCAATAGTTACAACTTGTACGGTGGGTGGAGAAGAGGCAAGGTGGACTGAGAGATCCACCATAGATGGAGAAGTGGAAACCATCGCCTAAGAAGTAGGTAGAGGGGAAACAATGGTTGTAATGGTCATTTAGGAGGTAGCAAGTGGAGATTGTGTTTGCTTAGCCTCTAGTTCCTCTCCATGCAGCAAATCCTCTTGAATGGTAGGAATCTCTGTGAAAGTACATGATCTCTTATGTTTCTTGGAAGGTCCACCTTTCGTAGCCTTTCTAGCATATACCTTGGGGTTTGGTTGTTTCGTAGCTTCTTTCCTCTTCCTTGACCTGGTGATCGGAGGAGATGTTGAAGTCCCTCCTAATGGGGCAACAACTATCCCACTATTTGTTTCTTAGGAGGGCATGTGCATGTCACAGTTGCCGATAAATCTCTAACAATATTATCCATTCATTGGGATACTGGGGTAGCTTGTATGGTTTCTTTGAAAAGCCCTCAACACAAACGTATGTGAACTTTGGATAATGAATGAATAAGAAGAAAAATATTTTAAGAAGGTATTGGAAGTATGGGAGACTCTTCTTTCAATGTTAACCCTGAGAAATATGATGTTGTGGCCTACGAAAGCATCATTGACCCTGCAGTAATCCCTCTTAACATTTTTATATTGCAATTAATGGTGCTTATCATAGACTTTCAGCTCCCTGCCTGGTTCCTCCTCTGGAGCTCTGAATAAGCCTCTGTATTGCATCCGTTCAGCCAATGAATAGACCAAGTAATATGTCATGTAAAATCTGGAGGTCTTCTTTATAGCCATAAATTGCTCATGGAAGCAGTCATTGATTATCCCTGCCCAGTAGAACATGGCTTCTCCACGAAGAATTTCTTTAATGAAGTACAACATCCATTCTTGGAAGTAGGCTATAGTTGGAAGGCTCATTACTCTGCTTAGTAGAGTTACCAAGCCATGGTAATCCTCATAAAAGTCATCGTGCAAGAGCTCGTCTTCTCTTTCAACCAGTACTGATTAATAAGTCTTTTACACTTAATGGGGTCTTGATACCACATCGGCTTGCCATCATCGTTTGATACAATGGACATCATATGATAGCCTAGTGGGAGTAACCTACCACGTCAGGTCTAGCGGAATATAAGATCATCATGCTTTTTTGTTTTTCGCTGATGAATGTAAAGATCAAGGAAAGGTCGAGTCCTGAAGGATGGAAGGATAGAAGTAGCTTTCCATGTGAGCACGACGAGGACAGGAGAAAGTCCCAAAGATAGCAACCTGAAAAGGGAAATCCATCGAAGGCTAACCACAACAATTTTCACCATTTTCATTCAAACATCTATGTGGCGAGCAAAACCCAAAGGTCAGAACGCCAGAGGTCGGGGGCCATTGAAGATGGTAGATTCGGTAAAGCGGCCTGCAGACGGAATTTCGCTAGGCGGGAACCGTGAAGAGCTCGACACTTGATTGTTAAAGGTTAAAATGAAGGCAGCTGATGGAGGGAGACTCAGGGTCCAAAGGATGGGATGGACATTTGGGAGTTCGGTGCTAGATAGATGATGATAGGAGCTCTGGGTTCCAAAGGACATATAGCCTCCAGAAGAAGGTCGTTTGAGAAATTTAGAAATATGGCAAAGGACAAATAGACATATAGGTTCCAAGGGGTGGAAGGCCATCAGAGGAAGGCCATCATAAATGGTGATATGGAAATAGAAACCCAGAAGGGGCTACCTAACTGGGCGGGCTCGATGAGCTCCATGGACGCTGACTTAGTAAAGTCAAGGAAAATAGCCAGTGGGATTCTGCAAGGGCTTAGGACTTTGAAAATTTGAGGGGGAAAAAACATTGCAAATTCAAGATGAATTCCTTAAGACTCACTAAACATTTTGAACACCAAACAGGGGGCATGCAAAATGAGGTGAGAACCAAAAGTGACCCGGCAAGGTGAAGGAAAGAGAGGGTCCCCATTCAGAATGGGGTGTGAGTGATGAAGTCACAACAGATACTGGAACAAGAAGGAGCACTAGGAGCAAGAAGTAAAAAGAATATCTAGTGAAGTGGAAAGGAAAACTAGTGGAGGATTCATCATGGATTTCTCAAAATGAGGGGGATCATCTTGATTTTCCTCTTAGACTTGGAAAGTGAGGGACTAAATTTTCTTCCAAACTAGGTATTTTATATAGGAGCATCTCTCATTGTAAAGAAATCTTGTATCATGAAAAAACACTAATTTCCTTATGGGTATGTGTAGGATCATGATGGGCCAAAAAGTGGCAATATGATGGGTA
This sequence comes from Sequoia sempervirens, assembly GCA_007258455.2. Taxonomy (NCBI): domain Eukaryota; kingdom Viridiplantae; phylum Streptophyta; class Pinopsida; order Cupressales; family Cupressaceae; genus Sequoia; species Sequoia sempervirens. The sequence continues at coordinate 1,006,845,454 of VDFB02281492.1, read as the reverse complement.
TGTGGCTGAAAACTTTTTTTCTACCCAAAATTGATGAAACGAAAAGGGTTTTTAAAAGAGATTCTCATCTTTCCACCAATATAAATTATTCTTTACTTTGAATTTAATAAGTAATTATTATTCATTTTCTATTCAAATTACTACTAAAGTTATGATTGATAAGTTGATTGAAAAACATCTATAGCTTTCAAATGGTATCACACTTTTTGAATCCAAAACATGCGTCACATTCTATGCTTCACATAATATAGGATTAAAAAAAGAAAATTTGAATTTCATGAAGTTTTGACCAAGTTAAGGTGGTTAGACATATGAGTTTTTTACATTTTTTAAAAGTTGTAATAAAAAAATCATAATTAATTTTTTACTTGGAAAAAAATTACAAAAAAATATGCATCACATGACATGAGTCTCTACTTATATCCAAAATATTATAAAAATATTATCATTTTATTGTGGTTAGGGTGGTTAGACAGACACCTAGTTATTGTTTTCCTGAAATTTAAGTACTACTACATTGAAATTTCAAATTTTCACCAAATAGATTTTTTTTTAAAAAAACCTAGTAGTTTAGAAACTACATTCAATTTGCTACAGATTCTATTCTTACATATTTTTGAAATAATATAGATAACTTATTCATTTTTTTACGTCAAGTTGCCTAACTCTGATTTTTCTAAATTTTTTTGCCACTTAAGGGACTGTTTTTTCCATGATGATCATGCACATACCCTTATATTTCATTTAGTATCAGTTTTTGTATTGTATTATGTATTTCATTGCATTATCATTTCTCAGCTCACGGAATAGGATATAGCATGTACACATTGACATCTATCACATACCAATATTTTTTATCATTTACATTTATCTACTGAAAGTTATCATTCTTAGAATTTCACTATCATTACTGGTTAGAACATTTAGGTTTGACCTACTCCAAATTTCCTATTGCAAACCTATTCAAAATGTGCAGAGCCTAAAGGGACAAAATACAAGAATTTTGGGTCCAAAACCTTTTCTATCTTGGAGATTCACAAGTCATTTCATTTTGTGAACGATTATCTTTTCATATTTAAAGGTTGACCTTCATGTGTGATCATTCATCAGGTTTATCAATAGTTGTGGCTGACAGGGAACATTCTTAGAGCTTGAGAAGAAAATTATAATCATTTTTAATTCATAGGAAGTCAATTTTTCATAAGTAATTTTAGAAGTCAATATTTTCACAGTTCCCCATTGTGGGACTGTAATAAGGACTTTGACCAGTTATAATGTTTAATGCCCTTGTGTCAGGCTTGTGAGCCCTGATTATTCACCCATGAGGCATATGTTTCATGTAATATTTCCAATTCAATAAAGAATCATATTTTTAGAATACCTTCTTGTCTTAATTCCATTATGTTGACTCTATGTTGCACGGTTTAGACTATTCTTTCTGAACCCTCCTTCTATGACTGCACCACTTAGGTAAGATAACATATGACACAACCCTTCACTTTCTTTCATGTGCTGAGGTTTTAGATATGAAGTAAATTGGAGGAATATTGAAGTCTAATTGCTCATTCATGCATTCAAGCCACATAAATTGTCAAGTTAAGGAAATTTGATTTTATCATGAACATTTGAAGTTTCAATTGTAACCTTGAGAGAGAAGAACTAGCAAACCTAGAGTTATAGGAGTTTCAAATAAGATCTTCCACAAACATCACTCAATCAAGGGTACCCCATGCCCTTGAACAACTCCTCAAATTCATATGCCAAGCTCATTTGTGTTTGCTCTCTACTTTTTTGGAATATGTTTCTATCTATCAACTTTACATTTCTCTGAAATCATCTTAGTTTTCTCCATTTTCATAAATAACCTAAGAACACCATTATATCAAAGAATTCAATCAATTAAAAGTATATCAATCCATCTAACAAAATTTCCAATAGTGGAATGATGTGATGGTTAAGTTGTTGTAGTGTTGTTCTTGCAATCAAGGTTCAAACCCCATTGGGGTTTTATTGTTGAATATTTACATTAGGGATGAGGTCCCCCATTTGTGACCTCACAGATTCATATCTTCAGGTCAAAAGCATGTACTCCTTGAAAATAAATCCAACAAACATAATCAATGATAAATCAACAATGATTAAAACCTTGATCCACCATTTTGGCTCTTCCATTGAGGTTTATAGCCAAGTGTGTATTGAGGTCATTTTTAATCCTTCTAAAATGGGAGAAGTATGATTTAGGACCAAGATTCATTTTACCAATCAAACAGATATGATCAACACTATACAAGACATTGCCCAAGAACTAGAATTTATTTCCACATATATGTCTAATCTTATTAGAATTCCTAGCCTAGATTAATTTAAAAGTTTTTAGATATTTGTGGGGTATTTTTTAGTATTTCCTATGTTATCATGATAGTTTTATAGGACATAGGTGTTCCCTTGATATTCATGGTTATGTGGATTTAGACTAGGTAGGTGATTTTGATAGTAAGTGATCTACCTGTTCTTACATGTTTACTTTATTTGGTGGTGCAATTAGTTAGATTAGTAAGAGAAAGGTTGTGGTTGCTTTGTCTAATACTAAAACTTAGAGGATATGGAAGCTAATTAGTCTTGTAAACAAGCCATTTGGCTTAATAAACTATGTTCATATATTAAAATAAAATAAGATGCACTGGTATTTTATTGTGGAAGTCATTGTGCAATTTTCTAGCTAAGAACTTGAAATTTCATGCGAGGAAAAAGCATGTTGTTTCACAATAGCAAATTTTTAGAGATATGGTTAAGTATGGTAGGTTGAATCTAGCTAAGGTAGAGATATTAATGATTGTTGCATATTATTTAACTAAGAATATGAGCATAGATATGTTCAAATGATGCTTAATTTATATGGGCTTCTTGATCCATAGAAATTAAATCATGGTATTGATACTTTCTTTTTCTCTTGCCATGTGTTTTACAAGTGGAAGAGTTCTACGAAAATAAGTCTCAACCTTGCAATTATAAACGGTTACTATTTATAGTAAGTTTTCATTTGAGCATGGATGGATTTCAAACTTCCTCCAAAGCTATCAAATGGCCAAATAAACATTTTGGTAATGTTTTGACTCAAGTTCATGTTTGGGTTTCAAGATATTAAAGTATTGATTTTTGAAAGTTTTAAAGTTAATTTTAAGGAAATTAGAGGTTTTTTTCAGTCAAAAGGTGGTTGTAACTGATAAATTTTTTTATAGCTTTATAGAAGAGTTTGCAAGCTTTCTAACAATTTAAACAATTTATCAATTGAACTCCTACAGCAAAAGTTATGAAATTTGGAAGTTGAGTCTCTCAAATTGAGAAATGTGAAAATGTGTTAGACACAAAAAAGAGTTATAAGGGGGAGTTACATGTTTCAAGGTGTTTTTTTGGACACATCATAGAGAATATTTGATTGGAGATAAGTTGGGAACCAATTCTTGGATGCTTTTAGGTCATGGTTTTGTAAATATTGCTTGACAATTTCATGCATTGTATCTCTTATGTATTATTTTCTTAAGACAAAGGTTGAGTCTAACAATTGTATAGATATTGAGTTGCCTTTGGATCTCTAGTTGGTGGTCCTCCTATGAAAATATTAATTTGCAAGTATATCATAATTTTTTCCTTTCAAAATAATATATTGGATGGTTTTCTGAGTGTGGGGTTTTCCTCCTGAAAGAATTTTCACTATGTAAATTATCGTGTTGTGGTATGAATGATATTTATATTTATTTATGTCTAGTTTTTGTAACTATTGTAAAGATTTGAAAAGTATTGCATAACCTTGATTTCAAGATTAGTGTAGTAAGTTGTTCCACTACCTTATCTTTTGTACAATAAAAAAATGGTGACCACCCTTTGTTTATGCAAAAAATAATAAAATTATGTAAATGGAAAGAATAACCTAGAATTGGATAATCCGAGGATGACCAAGAAGAATTTAGAAATAATTAGAAGTAGAAATGATGTTGAAAGGGAACAACTCTTCATGCTCACTAAGGGGCAAGGGAAGACCAATGGATAGTAAGGAACTTTGAAGCATCTCAATGACAATATTTATTTATAAAAATCATGAATAAGTATATTAAGGTAGTTTCCAATCATTATTCCTCAATGTAAATATTGAGTTGCAATGTACGATCAAGCAAAATATTCTAGGTGTGTTTATGCAAGGTAGTGGGTAAAAGATATAGATCTATGTGATTACAAATTAGGAATTTCAAAGGAGAAAGTAATGGGTGGAGTTTTGAAAGGACAAGAAATTTTGGTCTAAAGAGCATGAATAAAATTGACAAAAAATATGAGAGAGTTCTATTTTAACATTAATTTTTTAAAGAATAAATAGTTAAATCAAGTTTAAACCTAAAAACATAAAATAAAGATTCATTTAAAACTTTTTGACACTTATAAATCAAACTACAACAAAAAAATTATCCAACAACATTATATATAAATTTTATTACATTCTAACCCTTACTAAATAATTAGTAATTAAGAAACCATATTACTTAAATATCTTTTACAATTAAATCTATAAAATATAAAAAATAATTACTTTTAATTATATTGAACTTAGTCATATATGTTCGTATATGATCCAAAACTATCGTAAATACTTCTAGCTTTTATGCACATAGACCATACTAATAACTAAACTTGTAAATCAAGGTATAGTAAGTCTATAAAAATATAATCATCATCTTTTTCTTTTTCTTTTTCTTTTTGAAAACCATTTCAGAATTAACAATCAAATATATGCAGCCAGCTCAATTAAGATTTCTCCACTGCCGTGTGGTGTGCGAATATTTGGGAATGAGAGACAAGTGAAAATGAGGCGGCCGTGTGCAATGAGTTTGGTCTTCTATTCGGAGGATTTCCTGAGTGGCGTGTATTGATTTTTCCAGCCAATGGGAGAATAAAGTGTACGCCGGTCCATCATCATTTAATGTTAGAAATATGTTCACTTCATTGATGGAGTGGAGTGCATCGATATTTCAATAACAAAGTGGTGAATGAGTCTTCTCGCACTGCCCTACAAAAAGTGGGGAAGCTTTCGAGTGTTTGCACTTAAGCTTCATTTAAGACTGAAATTTATCATATATTAAAATCTTTATTCTAAATAGTTGTGTAAAAGTGGAAGGTCTAGTCAGAGGGCAGCTTGTTAGGATATATATTTCACCTATCACATATAAATATACGCACTTTTATATTTTTGTTTAAGAGTAAACATCCACATCAAATTATATTTAAAGTTGGAAAGATAATGAGTGTTGTTATTATAGCACTAATATAAGTGCTTTTAGATATTAAGTCTTCCCAAGATCATATGAAAAAAGAATTAGATACTTAAATCATAAAACAAAAGAAGTACAAATAAAAAAAGTTTTAAAAATGTCACTAAAATTTGGGTATTTCTAGTTTATGTTTAATTAAAGAGTATTTTTAATTGGAAGTGTATTTGGAAAAATTGCAAGACAAGGATTGCATAATATTGAACTTTTGATCTTAAACTTACGCACAACATTTGTGACATTCTTGTCTCTCTATGAAATCTCACATGGCCTTCACTGGTGTGTTATTCTTTCTTCCTTAAATGTCTTAACCAACACGATTGACATCTCATAAACAATTACCATATTCTAGTAAATAATTTATTGTTGTCCTTGTACCACCCTTTCTAATTATGTAAACACTATATCACACCTCACATTAGTTTGATGTCAAACATTCCCAAACTCATTAATTAGTATATTCAAATTCTCTTATACATGTATATAAAAACTAGCATCATTAGCCAATGTTTTATATTGCAATGTACAAACATTATTTCCCCTTCACTATCATTTAATGAAAGTTCTCGATAAAGGATATATGCAAGGCAACTTTGTGAATGCATAGCTAGCTTCTCTATTATTTCAACTCAAATGCTCCACTTTGATGGTATCTCTAAGACATTGCACAACTATGATTCTCCCTATGATATAGGCCAAATTATCTTAGTCTCTGCCCCTTTTATAGATGATGGACTTTCCCTCAACTTTGACATTTGTGTGATGTCTAGCATGAATGACACCTCATATGCTTCACTTTATTTACACATTATGCTCATATGGTTTGTTTAGGTTCAAAAGAAATAATTGTGGCTTCATGTCTCTCATTCTATTTCTATTTGCACATTTCTTTTGAATTATTTTTCTTCACTATTTTATGTCATCAAATTTGTGTCCTAAACCTAGTACTTATTTCACCACACACACACACATATTTCAAAGATTACTACATTTTTTATTTCTTCACATTCTTTTCAACTAGAACCATATTGACCCATAAGGATACCTAATAAAAAAGCACCATATAATAGTGTGGAAAAAAAGTCGAACATCATCTAGGTGATATAGGTAGAAAAAAAAATAATTGGATAAAGCTCTCAGTAATATTCTTCACTAAAGTGTCAAAAAAAACATGTCCAAACTATATCCAACCACTAAAGTTGCACAAGATTTTTTGTTTCTAGTCTACCTCTCGGATATTATCTTTTGTTGTCTCACTATATAATGTCGTAAAATTGCACCCCTTGCAATTTCACATGCATTTTTGTATCTGCTTTAGTGTATACTCCCCTAGCATTTGTGTAGGCTCATTTTAGCCCTTGCATCAACCTTTTTCCCTTCTTAGGATGCTCAAGACCCCTTTTTAGTAGCTACCCTCATGCATCATTTTTACGTCAAACATTGTGTTTTTCATGTTCTTGTCATTTTGTAGCATAATGTGTCTAGACACTAGCATGTTGTGTGGAATTTTACATGCCATGCTAGCATCCTATAACATTTCAATGTTCAAATGACTGTTTCGGAGTATGTTTTCCACTTTTCGACTACTTTTATCAATGGTAACGTCCTGTGATACCGTGTAACAGCCCAGTAAGCTTCTTTTCCTTCCTCTTCTCCCTTCAAATGTTATCTTTCGAATTCATTTGTGCTTCTAGCTTATCTCTAGCTTTTGGTCTAGCCTTTTCCTCTTCTCTTTGTCTTTATATCTTTCTTTTATAGCTCTTTACAATTTTCTACAACAATGTTCTCAAGCTCTTACGTTCTCACAACACTCTACACTAGTTTCCTAACTCTTGCAATTTTCTTTGTCACTCATTCTCTCTTTGGCTTCCTTAAGCCTTGTAGTTGACATCTCTCTTACATTATTCTTGCAAGAATCCTAGGATTTCTCACATCCCCTATCCATTGCATCCCTAACTTGTGATATGGGTTCTCCTCCTTCAGTGGGGATTTCTTTTATATCACTTTGTATTTGCTTACTTTGTTCATTTATCTCTATCTATCTGGTTGTCTATGGAGGCCGAAAGACCAAAATGGGTGTTTGACTAAGGTAAACCCCTATGTAGCCCCAAAATTTTCTCTTGATCTTACATATGCAGGTATGGAAGATATTCATGTGCTAGAGGCTTCATTACTTAGGTTGTTGTGAGAAGTTTCTATCTTTCATCCTTTTTAGTCTTATCATCTACTTCACCTTATCTCAATTCTTTTATATTCTGTTACTTTCTCATGTTCCCAGATTTCTTAGTAGTTAGAGTAGAAGTAGATACTTTGTTGTTTTTTGTGACATTCTCAATTTTCTATCCATACAAGACAACAACGTGCTTTTGGGACTCCAGCATGTCACACTATCATCCATGTGGTGCGCTGGCATCCTTTCGCCGAAAGATCACTAGTCTGTCCAAAAAATCGTTGTGGCCTACTCACTCTAATTTTCAAATTCTCACTTTGTTCCTTGAGGTAGTTTAGGGAAGTTTAGGGAAGTTCACCCCTTGGGATTCTCTTGAGAATAAAGAGACTCATGATTAGTGCATCCCTCTTCTCTATAGACATATGTTTATAATCAAGAACTAGTTGCTAGGTAACTTTTTTTAAATTTATCTTTACATAAGATTAAAAAATTTCTCACACCAAGAATTAACTTTTGTATCTGTAGGTCCCTCTTTACACAAAGACTCTTCCATAGTATTCAAAAAGTTACTAATTAATGCACAAATAATAAGAGGGTATTGTAAATGAAGTAAAAATGTTGTCCATTTTACCTAGGTATGCAACATATCTAATGCTAAAAATATATTAAGCCTTGTTCACTACCACATCAGTCAAACACTGCTCACTCAAGGCACATAAGCGTGTTAGTACCCTTATTTAAACCTATATATTATTGATCATAATTTAATAAAGCATGTAAAATAATTGATAAATAAATTTATGTGCTAGACTTAAATTTATTGCATATTCATTAAATAAAAATAAGGTATTACATCAAGGGGTTTGTATAGGCATATTTCCGTAATGCTGATTGAATCTATCACTACATCGATCCCAAATAACTTTTAGTCTATTGACATTTAATCCCTCTTTAGTACATGCAAACTAAAACTTTGAATTCTTCTAGAAGAAAATAACCTAATAATTTTAATTGATTCAATTGAATTATTCTTAGCACTATTATCTTACAATCCATTAATACATGCTACACTCTAAATATTTTTTTGAGATCTCTCATCCTTTCTTATTTCAAGTGACCTTCTCTTATTTTATTCTAATGTTAAAAATCACCTAACATTTAATAACTCATTTTGATTCATATTCCTGTAAACATAAAAAATATTGATGTGATGCATTTCTTATCCTTAAAATTTTATTAGTATGCATTGAAAATTTTTAGGCTATATTAGCCATTAGAAAATTACCCTATAAGCTTTGAGTTTTGATTCTTAAAAGATAGGCTAAAAATTTTTATTCCTCGACTTTATGAAATTTAATGGTTTGTGATATTAATGTAGCATCATAAATTATCACCCTTTAAAATTTTACACTATGTTTTGTCCCCTGTTAAATAATTGAACATAATCAAACATCTAATTTCCTAAATTATGCATTCCATAGCCTACTTTTACAAATTTTTGAGAAATTGCAAGCATTGAACAAATACATTAATTCAATGTTTTTCCCTTGACACTCTAAGTCCTACAAAATAGTGCAATGAATAGGATGCCATTGGGTGTCTCAGTCCCCCTATTATGTTGGGATCCAAATTTGAATTTGTCAATGTCAACATTTTAACATTTGAAATTCAATTTGTAAATGTCGGCTATCAGGATTTATTTTTTAGGAAATTAGAGAAATGCCTATAAATATGTAGTCTTTTCACCTTTGAAACTATAAGGATAATTTTTTAGCAAGAAGTAGTGTCAAGAGGAAGTCAAGAGCAAGTCAAGAGCACCATTTTCAGAGGTTTATTACAACAATTTAATATCTAAGCATCATCAAAAATCCTATGTGAGTTTATTCATGTTTATGTTATTGATTGTGGAGGCTAAGCCTTGTTGTACATCTAAAAGTAATAGAATAAATCAAGCATGAAAGATCCAAGACATTGAGGTGATGTGTATGAATTTTTTCCATTAAGGAATCAATTCAAGGGTCATGAGTTGCATCACTTTGTTAATTCATCATTCCTTCATATCATTTATCATTTTTTATCATTGGCATTGCGATTGTGGAAGTGGAAACACTACATGGGGTTTGACTAAGGTAAGCTCCTAAATGCCACAACATTTCTTCTATTTTTGAATGTGTAGGTTACAGGTTTGAAGAGGATTTAATTAATCTTGAAGATAATTTATCTATTATTTTATTCAAAGCCCTACACCTTGTCAACTCATGGAATCTCACCTAAAAAATTATCCGACAATAATCTGACAAGTCCACAAGAGGAAACAAGGAACTTAGATCTACCACTAGAGGACTATTAAAGTAGAGTAGGAAACCTCTACAAGGAATTAGATGCCCTTGGGTGACATTTTACTCCTACATTGATTGCCACAAAAATTTTAGCATAGGTACACATCACTCTACCCTTGCTAGTTATGCCTGAAAATTTTCATTTCATTTTGTTAATTGTTAGAAGCTTGCAATTATGATATTAGGAAACATAGAATAATTAGATTAATCATGTCAAATTAAATCAAATCCATTCCAAGGCACAAAAGGATGCACATCCAAGTTTGATTGGCTCACCTTCATGGTTGAAAGTCAATCTAATCAGCTTGTTTATCCCCATCTTAATGAAACCCTAGAAGAAGGAAGAAATTAACTTATGTTTTATACATTAGACTTAGGTTTCTCTTTTTCTTTGTTTCATTTTGGTGAACCTTGCATTTTGACATCAAAAAACCTTTTGAAATATGAAGAAATTCACCCTAGATCTTAGTTTTGCATTGCATTATCTTGCATTGATCATTTAGGGTTTCATTTTTGCATCATAAAAGACATTTTTTTAAAATTGCATACAATATTACATTATAGGCTGCCTTAGGGTTTATTTTAGTTCTTTGGATCAAATCTGCATTCAAAATTACTTCACAATTCTTACTTTTTTTTCAAACATTGATACACATTTGAATTTGGGTTGCATTGTCTTGAATTGAACAAATTCTAGGAAAGTATTCTCCATCACAACTATTTGCACATAGACAGAATATCTAAGTAGTCTTATAAATATTCAAACTTTAATTTTTTACCCCCATGTTGGAACACAACAATCTAATGAGAGGGGTGTGAATTAGTAGATCATAGAACGTAGCTCTTAAACCCTTTGTGCAGATTAACTTCTTAAGACCTTAATCAATATTATAGATTAATTCCTCTAAGCACTTAATGCATATTACTAAACTAGCTGAGAGATAACAATACACAGACACAAAAGCCCATAACACATGATGTATGTGGAAAACCCAAGATGGGAAAAACCATGGTGAGAAATGTTGCTAGGATCTACCATCCTAATCTAGCCCCACAATCAAATCCTCTTAAGGGAATCAACCCTAAGGAAGAAGCAACTCCAAGGAGACACCAATCCCCTATTCTAAGCACTAACTCAGTACAAATGAGGAAACAACCTCTACAACATTAAAATATCATATATGCATAAAATTGGTTTTGCATAACCAGATAATGCAACAATACATTTAGTACATAATTCTTGCAACACACTTATCTTTCTCTATTCACTCTTCCCATTCTACACTTACTCTATTTCTCTCCTCTACAATTAGAACATTCACTATTCTACCTTGTTGCACTACATTCTACAGTATCAATGTTAACCCAGATGAGATCATTTTGTTTTGGGTTCTACTCATACATCACTTGTGCATACTCTATCTGTTGCATTACATTCTCTCTTCACCCTATTACAAACTTTATTCCCTCAACACTTGTAGACTCTACACTTTGGCAATTTTTTTATTCTTTTTTTTTCTTGACTCCATCGACCTACAAATGAATACCTTGAGATGTGCAACACCATCTAAATCATCTCTTCAGTTAGGGTTTCCTTCATTTACAATATTCTTTAGCAAGCTATCTATTTCAAATTTGATTCATTGGATACCATGGTGGTTGCTAAAACCCTAAACTTGAATGCATTAAATTCATTTCCTTCTTTGATCATTCTAGTCCTAATCTTCATTGACATGGCTATCTATGCCATCGTTTAACAGATCAAATCTTCACCAACATTGGTCATAGGTGCAATTGAATGAATTCAATTCATTCACTGAGTCAGTTACTAGTCGAAACCCCATTTACATGGACTTATTCATTTGTTATCTTCACATTTGAACTGGGAAATCGATTATGTCTCTTCACACCATGATCCTTTGTTCCTTATTCATCATCAAACCTTTAAAACCTTACTACCAGATAAACAATCTTTAAATATCCATCATTGATCTTGTCCATCACATATCACTTCTTTTATTTTGGCATCACCATTCATTTTCATGATGTGAAGTACCTTAGTGATCACCGTTAGATCTCTACTTTTTGATCTCCATCATTGATCTACATCTCACTTGAAATGATTTACACCATCAAAAAACTTTAACATATTGGGCTAAGATACATCCGGGTCTCTTCTAGAAATACCATTCTCTTCGATACTACTAGCGAAAAACATGAGCCCACATCATCACCACACAATTCACAAGTATGTCAATTTGTCTACCGATCAATCATTGTTCACCATTTTTCATCACATATCACCATAATTTAATGTCACCACCTTTATCGACACTCTACCAGGTCCCAATGTATGACATGTCGAAGGGACTAATCATTTTTTCCTTTCGATATTCATCCTTCTCTCCAATGAGGTGTTGTTGGGATGTCGAAGGAACTACTCATCTAGTCTCACCAATGTTCATCTATATATTCGATGTGATGCCTTCACATCTGCACCATTAATCTTCATTCATTGGGCATCACTGTAACTCATATGACTGCATATATCTTTCTTGCAATGTGACTACATTCAACGATCACCGTTGGATCAACCTTAAAATTATCTACACTATAATATCACTGGCAAAGGACTTGGGTCGACAAAATCCTAACAGGTTGGAGGGCTACTATCATCTATCGTCCTTTGATGTCACCTTCATCTATTCATCGCCCATTGTGATAACCATCCCATTGCTTCGCTTCACAATAGCGATGTGAAGTGACTGAGTGATATGTCGCCACATGTATAGCTTGCATCATTAAGACCCACTACCAGCTTCATGCACCATCCGATCAAAACCTTGTTTGATCTCCACCATTTCTTGCTCCCCATGAGGTATGGATGAGGTCCCACCATAGGTGTCATGGGCTAGCGAGCACTTTTGGATCTTCTTGATCACAGTCATCGATCATACACCATCGCTCATCCCTAAACTATAAGTCAGCTTCTAAGAACTTTTCGTGATGCATGGGACCTTAGTGTTAGCCATTAAATATGTAAAAAATGCACATGCACCATCCGATCTTCAAGGCCCTATCTCCATTATTGATCAAGATGTCATCGCCATGATGAAGGGACACTAAAACAACAAAATTTGATATTGTTTTATCTCTTTCATATATCTTGCAACTTCAATCACCACCATCCGATCTTTACGGCTTGATCACAAACATTGATCAAGCATCATCACTTTTTAAAGGGACTTAGCACACTGTCTCTTTGACAACCCATTGTCACCTCGATGTATCATTGTCTCTCTTTCTTTATCACTTCATCGAATGGACACTAAACCATCTCCTCTCAACATGATGTGGCCTCCTTGATACGAACACATAGACTTCGCCAACCTAGATTACTAGTTGAAGGGGCCAATAACATAATGACTTAAATGACATAAGTTGTAACTTATATGACTAGTAACCTGCAATAGGCAGTCAACGTAAAAAAAAACTTCTATTAGTGCACCATGACTACAAACCTGGGGTTTAACTTGAAAACCATAATTCTAATTAAGGACACAAATAAATCCTTTTTGAGCACACCATACATCCTCTGGACTTTCAACACACATTTTTGTGAAGCTCTTAGAAAACCCATTCAAATCTGGCCATAGATAATCCTTCAAACACCTGGAAGAACCTCTTGCAACTATATGTCAAAATTATATGACAATATTGAAACCATTTAAGAAACTTTGTAACATTTGCAAAACATGCACCTTTCATCAATATCCTTTACTATAACTTCTAGAACCAGATCCATTGCTTCTCCATAACATCTAGTCGCAAACACGAAACTACCTTTTTGAATTAATGACACCTTTTGTCATCATGCCAACAATCCACCCTTTAGGATCAATTCCATCTCACTCCCGATATCCTCTTTGACATCAATGACACTTTTATTTAATTCTAACATCCTAACTTACAGGATCAGTTCCATCTTTCCTCTCATCCCCTTTTGACATCAATGACAACAATATGCCAACAATCTCCCCCTTCATCTTTGATGGAAAAACTAAATGCTCAACCTATAGCCAAAGGTATGATACTAATGGTGGATAATCAGCTGAGCTCACATCTCCTTTGCTCATCTTTATGAGCATTGCATACTTCTCTCCCATGCTAAATTTCTTGAGAATTTGCACAACTTTCTTTCCCTTTGTCATCAATGGAAAACATTCACACTCCTAAGTATCTTGTCTCAGGTCACCATGTTGTTTCAACCTCTACTTCTCTTTAACAATGACAAAGTTGGATTTTTCTCCCCCCTTGTTTGATACCAATTGATATCAATCTATGATCTCATACAAATTGTTTCTCTCAACCTTTGACTACAATAGAAAAACCACATGCTTCAACCTCTGTGTACCAATTACCACTATTTTATGCCAGTTGAAGTGCCATTACATACTCTAAACCAATCATTTCCAATTGCATATGTTTTCACTTTATTCTCTGTACCAATTGATATTCTAGACTACATTGTATTAAGTATAACATTGATTTGATACCACTAGAAACTCCCGCTTAGAACTTGCTCCATTTTACTTCATGTATACTTGATAACTTGCTCCAACTTAGGCTGTATAGGTCAACTAGACTATTAAGAACCAATTCATAATGATTTGAAACCAATTGGAACCACCCTATACCAATTGTAACAAAATAAATTTGAGTGCATATACAAAATAGCTCCTCCTTATATATATCTCCTCTACTTGTAGGAAAATAACATCTATATATTTTATTTTCTTAGTAGAGAACTTGTACAGTTTCGTTCTCCTTCAACTACATATATTTTTCCTTTTGACAAGGCATACAGGGAGAAGGAATGTAATCAACGATCTACAACCATCAAATCATTAGAAATTTGTAAAACACATTTTACCTAACTTGATCTCCTTATCACTTCCAAGGATGAATGAAATACCAATTAATCTCCCCCTGGACTCATGCCCTATCACTAATATTTAGTGATGTAAGGAAATAGAAGTAACACTAGGTATTGCTTGTTGAACTTTCACTCTCCACACATTTTTGTACTTCTTTACTATCTTGTCAGACTTCTTCTCAAAAACATGTGAAATTTTGGCTCGAAACTACATGATTGAATCCTAATATCAATATCATAATGTGAAATTTTTTTCACTCTGGGGGACATATTCCTCTTCCCTTTGTTTTGTTCTATAGGTCTTATATATTTTAATCTACAATTGTTAGCTATGTGACCAAAGTTATTATAGTTGTAGCACATTACATTCATATTCACTACAGGAGCAAATGAATCCTTATTCACATATTTTGTGCTCCTTCTAGGTGTAGCTTTACACTCTCTAGCCCTATGACCAAACTAAATTTATAGATAAAACTATGTGTAGGTGAATTTAATCTACTAAAATGCAAGAACTAAGACTATGCAAATATTAAAGGCACAAGAAAAACACAAGAAATTTTTAAAAAATAGCTTGTTTAGATGATGGTCTTGGTTGGCCCTTTGATTGTTTGATATGTGTACTCCTTGATGGAAAAAATAGCCTAAAACCTAGTGAAAAACGAAGTTAAGATGAAGATGAATGCAATGGTGGATGTGGGTAGTTGGATGGATGCAAGATGAACACTCTAAAATGGTTGCAACAATGGTGGATTCTTGGATGCTTGAGTGCTAAGTGCTTGAATACTAGAATGGATAGTTTATTGCAAAAATGGATTGTGCAAATGGGAGGAATTCCACCATTTTTAGGGGAAGTGCCTCTAAAGCAACGGAGGGCTCAGGTTGAGCCAAGGTGGATGAAATCAATGGCTAGGGTGAGTTGAGAACTCATAAGCCCTCACAAGTGGGGGATGAGATGGAAAGAAGGGGATGATGTGGAGGTGACATGGAGGTACTAGGTTGTACCTTGGGAAGGGACAAGATCTCCTCATAAAGGAGGTCCTTGTCCACATGTGCTTGAGACGACATGTGAGGAATTACAAATTCCTCAAAAATACGCATGGGGATGGGAGAAGGAATTTGAAAATCCTTAAAATTCATTGGGATATTATTTATGTGAATTAAAAATTCACATGGGGAAGGGGGTGCCTTCTCCAAAAGGAGAAATCATTTAATAGGGTTGACTTAGGACACACGCCATAAATGGAATGTAGATTAGGTTAGCCAAATTAGGTTATTAAGATTGTGCAAACACATGATTAGACGAATTAATGATAGATTAGAGGCAAGTGAGAGATTATGGAGGATGTGACCTTAATGATGACTAGGAGTGTGTACATCCTAATCATAGATTGATTAGATTAATATGGATTAAAAAGGATTATGGAGGATGTGGCATGAGGAGAGAGAAAATGATGAATTAATAATTGATTTAATTCGTTTGGGAAAAACTGACCAAATTAAATAAATTGGGATATTTATTTAATTTAGAGATAAAAAGGGGATACATTAGACTGAGAAGAAATATTAACCAAATAATAAATTATTTAATTAATGTGGCTAAGGGATGTGAAATAGAGAAATTTGAATGGTAAATTTGACCATATGGGAGTGGTCACATTCAGGTGTCTACATTTTTTCCCTCGTCAAGATACTATTTGAATAAAAATGTTTCAAAGAAAAATAAGATACAAATGACTCGATAGAAGAAAATAATGTCAAATGATGCCCCAATTTCATAGGGAAGTGGACAAGAAGAAAGAATGCATAAATACAATAGGGTATTCCCTCTCGAGAGGATAGATGGGGAAGAAAGGGAGCCCCAGGTGACGTCTTGATACGGAGAAACAGAGGGTACCACATGATAGAGCACGAAAAACCATGAAGAATGGCTTTTGAATGGAGGAAAATGGGTAAACAAGGTGTAAATGGAATCCCTCAGAAGAAAAAGGGTGAATGAATTAATAAAGGGTTAATTAAAGGGTAAAAATTACTCAAAAACTAAAAGGCTAAGTAGGTGCAAAAGATGAAACTTATAAATAGTAAATTTGAAAAATTACTATTCACCTAATTTTCATTCGCACATTTGGCAGCTAAATATATGAAAGAGAGAGAGAGAGAGAGATAGTGACGAGGATGGAAGATGGGTCTAGTGTTGATGAGGCGTTCATGGATGATGCATTAATCCACCAAGGCGAGGAGGTATGACAATATTACTATGAGTGAGTGGTCCCACGCCAGGTAGGTTTTTGATCCTGATTTGTGATTCAAATTTGAATTTAAGCACATTTTTTAAATTTTACGTTAGGTCTAGACTAGGTATGTGGATTCACCATGGAAGGGAAGATTTTCCCTTCCAGAAGGCATACTCGCCCATCTTGGGGGATCAGTGAAGAAAGGGGTGAACGCATGATTCACAGGCGTCAGCACGCTAGGGGAGGGGCGATTTTGAAATCATCTCTTCTTGAGAAGGGTAGGATTGCACAACACTAGGAAAATGCGAACACGAGTTCAACCAAGGAGTAAACAACCATATTCGAATCCACCTTTCAGGGAAAAGGGTGAATGAAAATTTTCCACTCAGGGAGGAAATGACACAAGGCTGATTGTGAAATCACTCCTTAGGGAAAAGGGTGAATGGAAATTAGCCTCTAAAGAAAAGAGGGGTGGTTTCATACCCAACAAGAAATGGGTGAATTTACTTGGAAAACAGGCAAACCCACCAAAGGACAACAAAGGGGTGAGTGCGCTAGCTAAACAGGCAAATGCACTAGGAAGGGAAATGGGTGAACTTGCCTTGCATAGAGGAAAATTCACCAAATCGAAGGAGGGATGAAAAATGATAGAAAATGAATAAAATTTTGGAAAACTGACATTGTTTCATATGGATGCAGAACTTCGAGACACTGAGGACATGTGAGAGGAACTCAGTGGTACTAGAAGTGATATTGAGGGTGATGAATGCTCACGATCAAGGATCGCTAGTAAAGGCGGGATTGCAACACACGTTGGGGTATCCCAACATCTAAGCGCATCTGGGACTACTGAAAACACTAATGGAGAGATGGAGTTCAAATACTTTGGCATTCCATCTCCCAACAGGGGAGATGATGGTGATTCTAGAGGACGTCTAGAGGATTCTAGTATTTCCCATTCAAGGGCACTTGATCAGTTGGACCTGTAGCCGAGCGATGGATAGGAACTTATAGGCTATATTTGGACTGGTTGAGCTTCCCATCCAAGGGAAGGAGTTAGATCTAGATGCATGTTTGGGACTAGAGGTTCCAGCTTTGCCATTGTACCTTTGCAGCTTGATAAGCAAGATTCTACCACCAAACAGGAGTGCACACTTCTACAGCCTCAAGGTGATTGAGGTTGTCAGACACATTATGGAGCAATGAGAGGGGGAGTTTGTGTGGGTAGCATGTATTCTATCCCAGCTATACTAATACATGGACGTCATCTATTATAGACAAGCCCTCAGCATGACACATGTGACTTTGTTTGGCCTAGGAGCATATTAGTGTCATGAGACCAGATATTTTGATCATTGGGACACAAGACAAGACACTGTCAATGGAATACTAGTGGTGGTTGGAGTATGGTTGGAAAATCCATTATCGGGATGTGAGTGATTTGGAGGCATGGCAGAGGAGACTAGATGGATTGAGGGTAGAGGACATCACATCGAGACCCTACTTGAGGTGATGGTTTGTAGGGTGGAGGGATGATGAGAGGAGATGGAGGGGCTACTTCTTCTCAGTTTTCTATTTAATTGGATGAGACCCTTTTATTGTCGAGCTCCACATACTAGACATGGTCACTAGGTAGTTTGACATACAGTAGGATATTCCTACAGGACCTTAGAGATTTAGATGGATTATTCGGGAGCCAACAACATTATGGGGGGAGCACATCACTATAGAGGTTACATGATAGATGTGAGAGATTTTAGATGACATAGTTCCCATGGAGGATAGGATTGGTGGATGCAGGTAGGACAGTATAGTACTCTGCATGGTGGGAAAAGAGGACACCATGGCAGATCATGACAATGTAGCCGATTATAGGTGCACTGGGATTTGGATCGAATGATGAGAGGGAGCTAGACCAACCACAAAGGAGGAGGATAGGTGGCCGATAGAGGAGAGGGTTAGATGGTGATGCTGAGATGGAGGATTCATGAGGAGAGGAGCAGATGATGGAGGTGGATGTACTAGAGATACACCCATTAGCTATAGTGTCATATGTAACACCGCTACTAGAGGATCCCACAGTTCTACTCACATGAGCCCTGGCCTGATTGAGGATAGCCAAACATCGGCTTGGAGATTCTGAGGAAGACATGGACAAATTATAGAAAGAGGTGGGTAGGCTATAGGTAGAGGTGCAATAGTTACAAACTACACAAGGATAGGGAGATAGGGCCTTTAAGGACTTAGTAGATGAGGCCGCATAGAGGCTACATGAGGTGCAGATAGAGAGATATGATCTGTAGAGGCTAGTGAGGGAGCCATACAAAGGATTGAAAGAGGTTAGGAGGGAGAGAGATGAGCTCTAGGATAGAGCAGAGTGTGTTGAGGTGACCATGGAGGATTAAGGGGGACTATTGGAGAGGGAAGAGGTAGTGAAGGCACATATGTAGGCCCTATAAGGTGAGTGGGATGCAGATGCATACTTGATAGCCCAATTGGAGGGATAGGTAGAGTAGATTCATATGGTACAAGAGGCCTAGGAGAGGGAGAGGAGACACATCATTGGAATGTAGGATAGGTATCAGATAGAGTAGGACCTGGCGAGAGGACAGGTGGCAGATGTGGTTGATACCAGGACAGAGGCCACTTACTATAAGCTTGCTTATCATCAAGCCATTCCAAATCCAGCATAGAGGGTGTCACCATACATCAGAGCAATCCCACAGATGTTAGTGCCATCACACTCAAGGACTATACATACATTGGGATACAATAGCTTCTGTGACACAACCCCCAGAGAGAAAGACTTAGTACCAGACTCCCTGAGAGATTAGATGGAGTGAGCACAAGATAAAGAGGAAATGAAGGGATAAGATTCATATTTTTTGATGGGTGTAGATTGGATGGGCGACATGTAGAGACAAAGGCTATAGATTCTTTATATAGATTCTAGAGATTATTTCATTCATTGATTCGTTTATTCTTTATTCTTTATTCTTTCTGGAGATGTAGTCTTTGTACCTGATTAGAGTTCTATACCTATATGTTATTTAATGGATTTTGGTTTACTTGATGATAGAATCATTATGTTATGTTTTTATGGACTTGTTACAAACTCTTATGGTTTTTATTATGGATTATGATGGACATATGATGGATACTATATACTTTTCGATATATATGATATGCGATGGAAATTTTCAAAACCATATGGTTATTATATGAGGGATGTTTATTATGCTCATGTGTATGTGGATTATTATGATATATGTATATGGTTATGATGATTATGGTGTATTCTTATGTTTATGTTATATGCATTACGTCTAACGCTTTGTGATGCAAAATGTGATGGATGATTTATGATTTTATGATGTATGCTATGGATGTGATACTAATGGTTTGTGATGCAGGTGGCAATGTGAATGTTATTTATTATTTATGCATATGAGATATGATATGATGATGAATATTCTATGGATAGTCATGTATGTACGGTGTGATACAATGGATGAGAATGCAATGTGATGTAATGGATGAAAATATGTGATGTATGGATATGTGATTATGTTGTGGATGGATATGATAAATGTAATGCAATGCAATGCTATGTATGTGGTGGAATGGACTAATATGTTTAGAATAACCAATCTATATTAATCTGAACAACCTAAAATGATAATGAAAATGATGATGCAATGAGATGAAATGATATGAAATGAACCTAAGATGCTTAGAATAACCAATCTAGATTAATCTAAACAACTTAAAATGAATATGAAAATCATAATGAAATGAGATGAAATGAACTTAAGGGTATGTACAGGATCATCATGGAAAAGAAGGCCTTTAAGTGGCAAAAAATTCAAAAAAATCGTAGTTAGGAAATTTGACGTAAAAATTTGAATAATTTATCTATATTATTTCAAAAATATGTAACAATAGAATTTGTAGCAAATTAAATGTAGTTTCTAAACTACTAGGTTATTTTTAAAAAATAAATCTATTTGGTGAAAATTTGAAATTTCAATGCAGTAGTACTTAAATTTTAGGGAAAAAATAAGTAGGTGTCTGTCTAACCACCCTAACCATAATAAAATGATAATATTTTTTTATAATATTTTAGATATAATTAGAGGACTCATGTTTTGATGTGATGCATATTATTTTGTAATTTTATTCCAAGTAAATAATTAATTATAAAAAATTTATTACAAATTTTTAAAAATATAAAATCTCATATGTCTGACCACCTTAACTTTGCCAAAACTTCATGAAATTCATTTTTTTTTAATCCTATAGTATGTGAAGCATAGAATGTGACACATATTTTAAATTCAAAAAATGTGATACCGTTTGAAAGTTATAGATGTTTTTCAACCAGCCTATCAATTAGGACTTTAGTCATAATTCAAATAGAAAATGAATAATGATTATTTATTAAATTCAAAGTAAAGCATAATTTATATTGGTGGAAAGTTGAGAATCTCCTTTAAAAACCCTTTTCATTTCGTCAATTTTGGGTAAAACAAAAGTTGTCAGCCACATACCCTACCCTACATATACCCATCATATCGACACTTTTTGGCCCATCATGATCTTGGACATACCCTTAAGATGCTTAGAATAACCAATATAAATTAATCTAAATAACTTAAATTGAATATGAAAATGATAATGAAATGAATAATATTCCTAAGTGAACAATGATGGGTGTGAAAATGTATCGCATAGCAAGATGAATGATGATGAGTGTGTCATTGTACCTAGAAAAAACCATAGGAATCCTGATAGGAAGAAAAGATGAGGAAAGAGAATTTGTAGAACCAAAATCACTAACTATAGGCTAGGGAAGAAATGGAGAGGGATAAATGTAATGCAATGGGATGATACATGAAATGCAATCCTAATTCTATTTTACCATTTTAGGAGCACTGATTTTTTCTATAGTATAAGACACGATACGTCAGGGTATGTGCAACCAAGGCAGATTAGTGTCAAATGCATAAAAAAACACAAAAAATAAGGAGGCTATCCCAACACCCCAAATCCACAAGTGCTTTGGTCGAGTCAGGTATTGGGATAACCACAAGAACAAAGGATGTCACAGAGTGACACAAGACCACAAGGATCTTGGTGGGTACTATGCAGGACAACCAAGAAGAAAATAATAGACAAAATATCAAGATATTCCCCTAGTTTACCTATCAAAGCGCACCATGATATGATGGATCATGGCGACCCTAAAAGGTATAATAGGAAGCTCAAATGAAAAAAGAAGAAGCCAAAAGCATCAAAAGATCACAATAAATTTCAAATGGCCTTTTCCATAGGATCAAAAGGGTGAATGGGATTGATGCGGTCTGATTAGGAAGGATACATCCTATTAAGACAAAAGATGGAAGATAGATTAGATGATCGACATGACTCAGGATACTCAAAACTGATTGGACCTCATGATACCAATAATTTTTTTTTGTTTAGAACCAGCTAGGTAGGGACATACTTGATGACATGACACGATGAAAAGACACACCCTAAAGACCTAGGGGCTCAAGGGTTGATCAAAGATTATCCTTGCCTACGTGAAAGTGCAAAGTCCTCATAGTTTGATAAAAGACTGACGACTGACCATGGATAAAGGTGACAAGAGGACAATGGAGACCTCGATGGATGACAAAGATAGGATGTACAAATACCTTGGGAGCTAATCAAATTATTAGCCTTGCCTATGTGAAAGTGTAGGGGCAACATAGTTCGAAAAGAGGGACAAAAAATGAGACCTAATGATGACCAAAACCATGAGAGATCCTAGATGAGGACACAAGACCAAAAAATGACACTAAAACAGATGAAAAAAAGCTCAGATTGAGGATAAGAGCTCAAGATTATGGATAGCATATTTGAATCATCCAATTCTCAACAAAAATACACCAAGAAATGGATAAGCTGATACCGATGGGAGGATAGGAGTGATAGGATATGAGGATAAGATGCGGGGATAGGATGGATGGAAGCATAAAGTAACTAGGACGCAAGGTAGATAATGATTAAGCCCTCTATGAATGGAGTTTGTTGCTAGGTTTTCACCAAACATACTTATCCAAGGTGCCACAAAGGGTGGTTTTTACCATAGGACTAATTATTTCTCTTTAGTATTTTTGGTTTTTTTACTTTTTTTATTTTTTTATATTTTTACTAATTTTTAGCTTTTTTTTATATATATTTTAGGATAGGATAACCCAAATAACTTAGGTGTAAAACCTCTTCAGGTGAATGATGTTGATAGGCTCCTCTAGGGGTTTCCCCTCAGATGTAGCAAGCTGATATGCCCCAAAACCATATTTAGTTGTGACAACATAAGGACCCAACCAATTTGCTTCAATCTTTCCTTTCTTGTCGTGATCGTTTTGGGTACGTTGATTCTCCTTAAGAACTAGATCGCAAACATTGAATTGGAATGGACAAACCTTCTTGTTGTAGCTTCTCCTAAGATGATGTTGATATGCTTGTAGATGATTGTAGGACCTGATGCGCATTTCAGCTAGGAGTTCCAGTTGACTTAACTATGTGACTCGAGCATCTTCATCAATGATAATATTCTTTAGAGATATTCAAAGTGATGGGATTTCTACGTCGATCGGAAAGATAGTGTCGACACCATAAATGAGGGAGTATGAAGTAGTACTAGTGGGAGTTCAAATGAATGTGCGGTAAGCCCAAAGGGCAGAGTGAAGATGGAGGTGCGAATCACAACTAGTATTGTTGACCACCATTTTAAGGATTTTGATAAGTGGTTTATTTGTTTCTTTTGCTTGACCATTACCTTGAGGGTCATAGGGGGTGACCAGTGACATTGGATATGATATGTCTCATAAAGTTCTTTCATGTACTAGTTTATAAATGGCTTACCATTATCAATGATGATGGTGGAGGGAATTCCATATCTATAGAAAATATGGAAAAGGATGAATTTGGATATCTGAATACCTGTGATTTGGGAGAGTGGAATTGCTTCCACCCACTTGGTAAAGTATTTAGTGGTGGCTATGATGAAGGAATGACCATTGGAAGATGGAGGTTATATCTTTCCAATTAGCTTGAAACCCTCTTTTGAAAAAGGCCATGGAGCAATGATAGGTTGTAAGTCTTTCACAAGAGCATGGATTAAATCTACATGTTGGCATGGTAGACATTTCTTTATGAACTCATAGGCATCATGTTCCATAGTGGACCAATAATATCCTACTCTGAAAATATTATTTGCTAAGGCCGTTCCATTGGAAAGAGACCCATAGACACCACTATGTACCTCACTTATCACAACATGAGATTCTGATTCCTTGAGACATTGAAGGAGAGTGCCATCATACCCTCTACGATAAATTGTATCCCCTATGATGAAATAGTGGGAAGTGCATTGGATAAATTATTTACATTGATTTTGTGTAAGGTCAGGTGAAAGAATGTTTTCATGGAGGTAGGTATAAATGTCACGATACCAGGGTGATTTGGGACCTACGATATCACACACCATATCACTATCATGGACATCATCCATTAGGATTAAAATTTGTTCGATGAGAAACTCATAGTCCATTGAATCTTTGGGTATGTCGACGAGGGAACAAATTGTAGCCATTGCATCTGCTGCCTTGTTTTGGACCCTAGGAATCTACTTAAACTGAATGAAGGTGAAATACTTCTTGAAGTCTTCCACCATGAGTTTATAGGGTAAAAAATTGTCATATGTTGTTTGAAACTAATCATTGACCTATTTGATAGTCAATTGAGAATTCCTAAAGACATGTAGATAGGTGATATTCCATTATATGTTGATTCTTAGACCAATGATGAGAGCTTCATATTCTGTGATGTTATTAGTGCATGGAAATGCTAGTCTGAATGACTTGGGGATATAATCACCTTGGGGAGTGACAAATAGAACAATTGTACTAGCTCAATTATGTGTAGATGACCCATTAAAGTAGAACATCCATGTATCTATTTCATCGACTGTAAAGATAATTTCATCAGGAAACTCTGCTAAGGGATATGCATCCACCAAGGGGGAATCAACCAACTAATCTGCTATTATTTGTCCCTTGATTTCCTTATGGTCCAAGTAATCTATGCCAAATTCACTCAGTATCATGACCCACTTGGCCATATGGCCAATTAAAGAAGTTCTAGATAACAAATACTTTTGTGGATCAACTTTTGATATTACTTTGATGGGGTGACTAAGCATGTAGTGACAAAGCTCTTGTGAACTAAAGACCACTACCAAACAAGCTTTTTCCATCGGGGAGTAGTTGAGTTCATAACCAACCAGTGTTCAGCTGATGTAGTAGATTGCATGCTCTTTAGAGGACTCATCATGTTGTGCTAGTAATTCCCCCAAATGCAACTGATGTAGCTAAGATATACAAAAAGAGTGGATTTCCTGGAATAGGAGGCATTAAGATAGGTGGATGGGCCAACTACTCCTTAATATTTTGAAATCCTTTATGAAATTCTAGATCCCACTTGAAGGTGGTGTCTTTGCATAGGAGATGTGTGAATGATTGACACTTGTTAGCAAGTTGTACGATGAAGCATCTAATAGACTATAGCTTCCCTTGAAGGCTTCTTAATTGCTTGAGATTACGTGGTAGGGAAATTTCCATTATTTTTTTGACCTTGGTTGGATCTACTTCAATACCCCTTCTAGAGACTATGAAGCCCAATAAATTTCCAAATGTAACCATGAACACAAACTTGTTTGGATTGAGATGCAACTTGTATTACTCTATCCATTGAAAGATTTTCTTTAGGATCATAGGATGCTCTTCTCTAGTTTTTGAATACCCTAATAAGTCATCTACATAATTTTCCATTATGATATGAATGAGGTCATGGGAGATAATAGTCATGACACGTTGATAGCTTTTCCCTACATTTTTGAGACCAAAGGGCATGAAATTATAGCAAAAGGTGCCCCAATGAGTGGTGAAGGTAGTTTTATGTTGATCTTCGGGTGTGATTCTAATTTTATTATAGCTAGAAAGACCGTCCATAAGAGATAGCATGTCATGACCTATTGTGAGGTTGACCAACATGCCAATATTTAGAAGTGGGAAATCATCCTTCAGGAAAGCTTTGTTAAGATCCTGAAAGTCTATACAAATTCTAATATTTCCATTTGGTTTGGTGACAGGAACTATGGGTATGTGCAGGATCATGATGGGCCAAAAAGTGGCAATATTATGGGTATTTGTAGGGTATGTGGCTGACGACTTTTTTCTAATCCAAAATTGATGAAATGAAAAGGGTTTTAGAGGAGATTCTTAGCTTTCCATCAATATAAATTATGCTTTAATTTGAATTTAAAAAATAATTATTATTTATTTTCTATTAGAATTATGACTAAAGTTTTGATCAATAGGCTGATTGAAAAACATCTATAACTTTCAAACGGTATTACATTTTTTGAATACGAAACATGCGTCACATTCTATGCTTCACATAATAAAAGATTAAAAAAATAAAAATTAAATTTCATGAAGTTTTGACTAAGTTAAGTGGTCAGACATATGAGATTTTGTATTTTTAAAATTTGTAATAAAAATTCATAATTAATTATTTACTTGGAAAAAATTACAAACAAATATGCATCACATCTAGACATGAGTCCTCTACTTATATATAAAATCGTATAACAAAATATTATCATTTTATTATGGTTAGGGTGGTTAGACAGACACCTACTTCTTATTTTTTCCCTGAAATTTAAGTACTACTGCATTGAAATTTCAAATTTTCACCAAATAGATTTTATTTATTTTTCAATAAACCTAGTAGTTTAGAAACTACATTCAATTTCTATAGATTCTATTCTTAAATATTTTTGAAAAAATATAGATGACTTATTCAAATGTTTACGTCAAGTTGCCTAACATTGATTATTTTGAATTTTTTGCCACTTAAGGGCCTATTATTTCCATGATGATCCTGCACATACCCCTATATTAGATATCCAATCAGAATAATAAATAGGTATCATGAACCCATCCTCTAATAGTTTCTCCAATTCATTCTTGACGAGCAAGGCCACTTGGGGATGCATCTTTCTTAGCTTCTTTTTAACAGGTTTGGCATCCAGATGAACATACAAATGGTGCATGACCAAGGCAGGATCTAATCCTGACATGTCTAAATAGGTCCATGCAAAGTTGATGATTCCTTCCTTTAATAAGTTGACAATGATAGAATTCTCTTCCTCTGATAATGATTTGGCTATGTAAGTGATTTTAGGGTCTTATATTCCCAAATTGACCTAATGTGTCTCTTCAATCAGGATGGAAGACCATTCAGAAAATTGAGTTCCAACAAGGGGACACCCTTTATTTTGACTTTTGATGAGTCAGGAAGTGCCTCAGAGAGGTTTCACTAGATGACCCTTTTTTGTTTTGCTTCATTTTACATTTGTAGTTAGGGTGTTCATATTCCCCCAATCCCATGAGATGTACGTAAGTGTCCACTGAAGGAAAAGAGTTGATAGATGCCCTACTCTGTAAGTCCCAATAAATGAGGTTGGAATGGTAGAGGGTAAGGTTTATGTTTAAGATGGATGTTGAGTTAAATAGGGAAGGGAGATCTACATCATCATAGGAGAGTATGATGGCCTCTTCTTCTGGTATGTAGTCCAGAAAATCATTATTGGTATTGACATTATTAGAAGTGCTAGTGGATGTTGTGGGCCCATTTTTATTTTTATCATAACCTAAACCCAATTTCTAAGTCATGCAAGTGTGTCAATAGGCTGCAATCTTCCATGTTCTTCTGCACCAAGACTTTGGTATGTGTAGGCTCATGATGGGCTAAAAAGTGGTGATATGATGGTTATGTTTAGGGTATATGGGTGGCGACTTTTTTTATCCAAAATTGATGAAACAAAAATGGTTTTTAAAGGATATTATCAGCTTTCCACCAATATAAATTATGTTTTACTTTGAATTTAATAAATTATTATTATTCATTTTCTATTTGAATTATGACTAAAGTCGTGATTGATAGGCTAGTTGAAAAACATCTATAACATTCAAATGGTATCACATTTTTTGAATCTGAAACATGTGTCACATTCTATGCTTCACATACTATAGGATTAAAAAAATTGAATTTCATGAAGTTTTGACCAAGTTAAGGTGGTTAGACATATGAGTTTTTATATTTTTTAAAAGTTGTAATAAAAAATTCATAATTAATTATTTACTAGGAAAAAAGTTACAAAAAAAGATGCATCACATCAGGACATGAGTCCTCTACTTATATCTAAAATCTTATAAAAAAATATTATCATTTCATTATGGTTAAGGTGATCAGACATAAACCTACTTCTTATTTTTTCCCTAAAATTTAAGTACTATTGCATTGAAATTTCAAATTTTTACCTAATAGATTTAAAAAAAAAATAAACCTAATAGTTTAGAAACTACATTCAATTTTCTATAGATTCTATTCTTACATATTTTTGAAATAATATATATAACTTATTCAATTTTTTATTTCAAGTTGCCTGACTCTGATTTTTCTAAATTTTTACTGCTACTTGAGGGTCTATTTTTCCATGATGATCTTGCACATACACACCTCCCCCCTAATAATTATATTTTTTAGCTAACATGGTTACATGAGGATAAGTCTCTTTAAAATACTCAATAAGAGCAGGCGAGGGCTCGAGTTCTTCCCTATATATCCACTAACTGATGCCATCATCTGGTTGATCTTGTCATGTTCCAGGGGATTGGAAAGTGTTATACCCCATGTTCTTCTAGAACTAAGTGTTATTGTCTTCTCTTCTTACTTTGGTGGAGACTGAGAAGGTTGGACATAGGTAGGAGGAGATATTATCATGGTTGCAAGATTTAGAGTTGTACACATCTCGTATTCTCCACATCCCTTGTCTATGATCTAGACCTTGGTGATTGTGGATTCAAACGTAGTGGATGGAATGGATGATGTGGTGGATGATTAATTAGAGGATGGATTGGAAGATGTTGCCTGAGGTTCCCCCACTTCAAATTATTGACAATAGTTGGAGTGAGGGAAGGATGCTTCTAAAGTGTGGAAATACTCAAAGGGTTGAGGGTCGAAATGTATGGTTACTTCCATCCCATTGAATGGGAGTTTTAGGCACTGATGGTAGGTGGAAGAAACAACCTACATGGCATAAATTAATGGGAGGACAAATAGAGGGTTGTATGGAAGGTCCATATCAAGGGCGTGGCATGTGGTATACTGCACAACATGGCCAACTTGAATAGGAAGACAATTAATTCCTTCAAAATCTCTTTATGTGTTGTCATAAGATTTGATGGTGATGGTTTGATTATTCAAGTCAGCATGGGTGTAGCCTACCTATTTTATAAACTTTAGTGTATAGAGGTTGAGGGAAAAGCCATTATGTACCAAGAACCTTTTCACCTTATGTCGGGCTACAAGGAATTTGATGTGTAGGGGGTGGCTATGGTTTGAATCGATTGAATGCATATCATTTTGACTAAATCCTGGGTGGTATGTGGATGAAAAATGTCCTACTAAGGCTTGAAATTGAGTAGGATCTATATCATTAGGCACATGTGTGTCCTAAAGAGCTTTGGTGAGGATTTATTGATGGACATGGGAATACTTAAGCAAATCCAAGATGGATATTTGAGTGGGAGTCTTTCCAACACGATCAATAATATTATACTGAGAGCTCACATGAGCTAGTTGGGATGACATGGAAAGTCTAGGAATAGATATGCAGGTGTGACACATTGTAAAAAAACATTAACAAGAATCATGGATACACGAGGCTCTACTTGTCTAATGCACATAACTATGCCATCATATTTATAGGGTACATTCTTATAGTTGATATTGTTCATGCTATTATTTTGATTTTTTCTATTGCTAGGCTTGAGATTACAATTGGAGGTATTAGGACCTTGATTGTGTTTGGGGAAAGCATTCTGATATATTTGTAGTTGGGCATTGGATGATTTTGCATGATTAACATCCACTACTATATCTCCTCGATCTATGAGATCTTGGATATACATTTTAAGTCCCTAACACTTGTTAGTGGAATGACCTTTAATTTTGTGAAAGTCATAGTACTTGTTTCCCCTATACCAGGTAGGTCTAGATTTTGACTTGTCAAAAGGCTTAGTCACATGATAAGTGACTAGATAACTCATTTGTAGGACTTTGTTGAAAACAACATCAAAATATTCTCCTAGATGAGTGAACGTACGCTTGTTGTTTCCTTGGTTATATTGATTGGAATGTGGAGGAGGATGTGGTGTACCCCATGGCATGGATATAACTTTAGAAACTAATGGTTGATTGGAAACATATTGCGAACTTTGTGAGGTGTTGGCTACTTGGACATGCTTGGTGTTAGTGACACCATAATTGACAATGTTCTTATTTTTATTCCAGTTGTGGGACTTGTCTTGAGATGACTTATCCTTGTCTGATTTATAAATTTTGATTTGTTCCTTAGAAATTAGGGCCCTCTCAATGATAGTGACCTTTTTAATGACCTCTGAAAAGGTTGTGACACAATGAATATTGAGATTGTGTGCCATATTAGGATGTTCATTTATAACGAAAATGGTCACCATGTCCTTCTTAGTGAGAGGGGATTTTAGACAACTAGGCAAGGCACACCACCTTTATAGCTAACTTGCAATGGTTTCTCCCTCATATTGTTTTTCTTTTAGGAGATCTATAGTATCAATGTCCTCCTCCAAGTTGAAGGAGAAGTGTGTAATGAATTTTTTTGACAGATCAGTGAAATAAAAAATGGACCCCTTTGGAAGACCCATAAACCAGTTTAGAGCTATCCCCATTAGACTCCTAGGGAATAAACACAAGAAATAGTTGTCATCATCTAGGACTTCTTGGCAAAATGTGTAAAATTCTTGAAGATGGTTTCTTGGGCCACTCTTTCCTTTGTATTTGTAGACACTTGAAATATCCTAATTGATATCATACACTTGATTCTAATTTACTAAATTTGATTCTTCCTCGATCACTTATTTACTAACCATTTAATTAAATAATATTTATTTAATTAAATTCATTAAATTTCTCTTTCAATTAAATAAATCAACTTTATTTAATTAAACCCTAATGTCTTCATTTAATTAAATAAATCAATTTTATTTAGTTAAATCTTAATTCTCTCTTTAATTAAATAAATCAACTCTATTTATTTAAATCCTAATGTCCTCTTTGTGATTAAATAAATCAACTTTATTTAATCCTAATGTTCTTCATTTAACTAAATAAATCAAATTTATTTAATTAAATCACTAATCTCCCAAATATCCTCTAATTTGATTTAAATAAATCAAATGTCAAATCAACTAACTTCCATCTAAGTTAATTAAATCCTAGTTAACTCCTAACACTGATCCTCATTTCCTCTAGCTTTTGCAACTTGCACATGTAAATCAATTTATTTGATTTATTAATTCTCATATTTTCATTCAAATGTGGCATATTCTTGGAATATTCCACAAATTTGAATTATCCCTCCCAAAGAAATTTTCTCCTCCAACTTGGCATTTAAATCTCTTACATGTTCTCTTACACAAGCCAACTTGGCATGTTGACAAGTGGCACAATGCCATTGGTTCAAGTTTAATCCCACATTCATCCTATTCTCCATTCTTCCAACTTTCTTCATTATAAATAGAGGCCTTCTCTATTGATTTGGGATCCACAATTATCCATAATTAGTAGTAATATTGATCCACAACTTCATTCGAAGTTATTATCTACATATTTCATGCAATTTCATCAATTTTCATCCAAGTTATCATAGCATTTCTCATCCATAGCTAGGTTATTGACAATTTTCATCAAGAATCTCACATCATCATCAAGCTTGTCTAGGAATTGGGAAAGGGCTTCTTTCAACGTCAAATAAGTACCAATTCCCCCATGTGATGTTGGTTTGAGCATTTTTAATAAGATTCATTAGCTTTAATTTAATTATTTTACTTTATTTCTTGTTCATTGTGTTTGAATGAATTTCATGGGGAATGTTATGCGGGATGTTGTGGATATGGTTGTTGATGTGTGGTTGTCATTGATGTCAACATTGTTAGCCTTCAATACATCAGAGGTTGTATATGCCGAGGATATTGATGAAATTGTAAAAGAAAATATTCCAGGTTCCCAATGGAACTGTGTAGGTCATGAAGGTCTCTTATTTTGTACATTAAATATTAGCTTGTTTGGATCAAAGGGTTTATTTTTGAATGTTTCTAGATCATCTACCAGAAGTTTCAGAGGTCTGGGTGAAATTTTGAGTATGTTGTGGTCTGACAGTGTTTTGTTGGTCTCTATTAGTGTTTCTGAATGAATTTTGTGTAATTCTAGTTATCTTAGGTGTTGTGGATGATTCTCTGTTGTTTCTTAGTGTTCTTTGGTGTCTCTAGACTATTCTCTATCATTGTGGTACGTCCACATTATTCAGAGAGTTCGTGATTGAAGATCTTGTCTTGCGCATGTTCAGTTTTTCATGTTCCTAGCCGACATGTTGATGGTATCATGTTGTGGATCTTCGAGGTGAAATTAGTTAAAGTATTTTCACATTGGAGATGTTAATCTGGGTCTCCACTATGTTGTGGTTGACCTTGGTGGATTCACATTTTAAAAGTTTATTTGTAAATTTGGGCCAACATTGCAAATATATTTTATTTCTCTTGGCCAAAAAAGTAATGATGTAATTTCATGTAGCAGATATATAAGAGTGATTAGTTCATTGTTGAAGAAGATGCTTCATGTGCTCCTATGTGTGTATGTGTTAATATCATTTGATTGCAAAGTAGAGTGTGAAGAATATTGTGCGAATTGTGAAGAAGATTGTGCAAAGTGTGAAGAAGTGTTTAGCTTAACTGGAACTATAATCAGGCTTGTGAAGAAGCTATTTTCTTAGTTCAAATCTTGGATGGTTTTAATCCAAACTCTATTGTTGGACTATGTGTCCTCTTTTGTAATTGAGCAGTGAGCTCTGGGTAGTGTGCCTAAATGCATGTGCATTCCCCTTATTATTTCTTCTTATACTTCTAACAAAGTATAATCTTGTGGACTAACATCCATTGTGGTTTTTCCCCCAATAGGGTTTCCACACAAAAAATCTTGGTGTTATTTGTCTCGCTGATGTGTTAATTGTTCATGATTAATCGCTTATTCATTAGATCTGAGATTAGGTTAAGATAACTAAGAAAAGTTTAAATTTCTATAACAACTAATTCACCCCCCCTCTAAGTTGTTTGTCCTTGTTATTCGAAAATGCTAGTTTAGATTTTTTTATTGGCTGACATTGGATTGTTTGTTCATGTTTGAGCAGGTCTAGACCAAGCATTTACAATATTTATCAAACTCCAGCATTTCAGGTGTTAGAAACCAAGATCATATTTGCAAACCGAAAAGACCTTCCATAAAAGAGAAAATCAGAAAAAGTAGAGAGGTTGCAAAAAGATGTGCAACATAATATTATTCGAGAGTTCAATAATTACATGATAATGATTTGCTTTATAAAAGAAAAGATGCATAACCCTAATCTTATCTTGAGCAACAAGATAGCTCAATAAGATAAAGATAAGAACCTATAACTTAGGAATTAAATAATTACCTAAGTAAACTTATGCAAAGTGTAATTAATAATTAAT
The DNA here is from genome assembly GCA_007258455.2 of Sequoia sempervirens. Classification (NCBI taxonomy): domain Eukaryota; kingdom Viridiplantae; phylum Streptophyta; class Pinopsida; order Cupressales; family Cupressaceae; genus Sequoia; species Sequoia sempervirens. The sequence goes on along the minus strand of VDFB02281492.1, from coordinate 1,006,811,742 downwards.
TACACCAACACCCCCCCATAAGTGCAACTTAGGGAGAAGCAAATTATTATGCAAATATGAGTCCCAGAAATAAGGCCTGATCAGGTACTCATGTACAAATGCAATGATGAGGTAGAGAAGGAAAACCCAGTGGGACAAAACCCCCCTACAATGAGATGACTGTTGCAAGAAGCACTGGAACCGCAATCTGACAAGCAAGGAAAGATACCTCTGTCTACAACTGAAACCAAAACCAAAATCATGATAATGTAACAGTAGACCTGATGCCACGAAATACTAGAAAACTCACAAACTGGAACAACCCTGGAATCTTTGTAGCAAAAGTAGATGAAATGATGACAAAATCTAGAAGCCGTGTATCTCGATGCCGATGCTAAACTATGACTGAAACTCTTCCATGGGAAGGAGTACCAAAAATAGACTCTGGAACAATAACCATAAAAACATGGCCCTCAAACTGAGAAGAATCTGAACCAAAGAGGATCAAGAAACATAATCTCCCAACTGAAGTGTGAACCAATGAATCTAACATGGGTCAAGTTATAGAAAAAAATGTGGTCGAAAGAACAAGGAGACCAGATAACCCATGCGAGTTTCCATCAAAACAAAATGGATATGGTGATCAAAGTGAAAACTACACTCTAATCAGATTTATTTTGTAAGAAACCCTCCTGAATGGAACTTTATCATAGTTCATTTATTACAATAACCTGACAATTGTAAAAGGATTGCATACAAACATGCATAAACATAAAAATAAAATAGACCTTGGATCTGTGTAGAGGACTGAATCAGCTTTCCAATGCCGTAAGAATTACGAAAAATAGATCAGCGAGTCAAAAGATATGCCCTCTAGAGTGAAAATAACATCTGAGTTCAAAGGCTTGCAAAATAAATATGGAGAAAAATATGGTAAAAACACTTGCACAACTAGATCGGTGTCGGAATCAGCTTTCGAATGGTATCTCATTTGTGAAAAACAGAGATCGTATACAAAAAATATGCCCGAATTAGTGAAAATTGCTCCAAAAAGGCCAATAAGGCCTGCAGGTAGCCGACGGGGCTAAAAAAAATTAGCCCATGCTCCCATGCAAGACTAGGGGGTCAGCGGTTGGGGGCTGGGGTAGAGCCCCTGGTTTTCCATCCGACCGGGGCTAGAGAAAAAGGGGCTAGGCGGCCGGTTGGGGGCTGGGCGCATAACGCCTGGTCCCCCATAGGACCGTCGCCTCTGTGTAGGGGCCCCTTAGGGGCTGAGCGGAGGCTCCTAGCGGCGGTGGGCACTACTCAGGGGTGGCGCCACCGGGCCGAGCGGCCGTCCAGTGGTTAGTCGGTGGCCGATGGGCAGCACTGTCCATTTACATTAGGAGCGGAAGATTTTTATTAAAAAAATCAAATTTTTAAATTTTTTATTTTTTTTTCAAAAAACTGTGCCTCGAACTGCGTGCTAAGGAGGCCATATGGGCCCCAAGAGAAAATTTGTTTGCCTCTCGGATCAACTACACCAAAATCGATGAAACAAAGTGCGTTTTTAGGGTTTTTGGCCGCTGCGAACGCGATGTTGACCTCTGTTTGTGCCCAAAATGCTCCAAAATTTCAGCTACCCCCAAATCTTGCAAAAGATCTCCTAACCTGAAACCCTAACAGATCTAGCAAATGATGGCCACAATCTACAAAATAAAAGTCAATCCTGACTTTTTCCAGCACTCTGAATCCAATGGTGAAGCCCGATATGATCCAAAATGCCTCTTAGATGAACTCAAGGCATGATATCCTTGAGGAATCCCGAATGAACCCTACAATGATTTTCTCAAAAATATGAGAAGGGGCTGCAAATCAAGGCTCTCATACCATGTTAGAAACCAAGATCATATTTGCAAACTGAAAAGACCTTCCACAGAAGAGAAAATTAGAAAAAGCAGAGAGGTTGCAAAAAGATGTGCAACGTAATATTATTCGAGAGTTTAATAATTACATGATAATGATTTGCTTTATAAAAGAAAAGGTGCATAACCCTAATCTTATCTTGAGAAACAAGATAGCTCAATAAGATAAAGATAAGAACCTATAACTTAGGAATTAAATAATTACCTAAGTAAACTTATGCAAAGTGTAATTAATAATTAATTACACCAACACAAAGTACTTAGGAAAGGGGATAAGTGAGATGGAGGGATCAAACTGATAGGGACAAATTTCTTCAAAGTTGAAAGACTTTTTGGATGTCCCTGCTTGCAAGTCTTTTAGGGTGGCTTTTATTTCTTCCCACTCAATGACAGGTGCTGAAGACAAAGGATTGGTTGGCTTGGATTGATTGTAACAATCATATTGCTGATTTGATGAGGATGGGGTCATGATAGTTTGGTCATATGATGGAGGAGGAGGATATGAAGGGGATTGCTGATATTGATTGGGATATGTGGATTGGGGATTCACATAAGATTGTTGATAGGATGGCGGGGCTTGATAATAAGAGGTGGAGGCACCATGCTAATAGGATTGTTGGGCTTTGTAATATGAGGAGGAGGCACCCTGCTAATATGATGGTTACTGTTGGGAGTAATATAGATTAGATTGGTAACTAGAGGTTATATGCTATTGGGAAGCATACAAAGGCCATTGCAGATTAGATTGTTGATAGTAGGGATTTTGTTGTGATTGTTGGGGATTTGTGTAAGAAATATGTTGCTAGGATTGTTGGGGATTATGGTTAGGATAATTAGGATTAGGATTGGATGTGGTGGAATATGTAGAATATGTTCTTTTTTTTATGGTAGAGTTATTGGGCAGTAGGGTTTCCTCGCATTTTTTGGAAGGATTGATGTGATTTTGTCAAGAATTGTGTATCCTGAGGGGGTTTTTGGTAAGATGGTGGATGCTAATAATGTCATAGAGATGGTATTTGAGGTTGTTGAGGGACTTGCAGTTGGTCAAGAGGTAACTGATAAGATGATGTTGGCTGATGAGGAGGGGCCTACAATTGGTGAGGAGTTTGTGACAGAATACCTTCTGATTGGTGAAAATGTTGTTGATGCTATGAAGTAACCTATGCATGATGTAGGGAGTTATGAAGGAATTGTTGTATGTTGTGAAGGTTGAGATGGGGACTATTGTAGTGGTTGTTGATGAGGAGGTTGTGATGGTGGTGCCTGTTGTGGATTACCCTGAGGCTGATGCAAGGATGGGATATTGCCCTACGGTGGTCGTTGATATGTAAATTGAGGTTGTGGTAAGTTTTATGCAGGTGTAGATCCATGAGGTGGAAGTGGCACAACAAAAGGATTTCCCCTAGTATTCCCTAGTAGTTGACCCAGCTAGTTTGGTGGAAGAGGTGGTGTAGACGGTATGGGAATTGAGCTTTTGTGGGATTTTCACACTTAGAGGATTGGGAAGACCGTGTGGCATACCAAGACCAAGATGATTGTTAGGATTGGGACCCTAAGGAATGTTAGGATCAGGTGCACCCATAATCAAAATTGGAACTCGAGGAGGTGGTACAAGAGGTATTACTTGATAGAGAATTGCATTTCCAAATCCTGGTTGATACCAACCCTCTTTTGGTGGACCTTGGGGATGTATGAATTTCTTTGATCATTCTGAAAGTTTTGAGGATCTAGTGGCACCAGGGGCACATGAGGTCTAATGTTGACATACTTGGATAAGTCAAACCCTGACGATAGATTGATACCTTTCAGGAGTAATGTGGCAATGATTTTATCCCCATGGTCATTAAGGAGACAATCTATCATTTGGAAATTTGTGGGATTACTAAGGTATTCATCGACCGTGACCTCAAGTTGGTTGACCATGCTTTCATCAGGAGGTGACATAGTGTGGATTTTAGTATTGGATTGCGATGAGCCACTATTGGTGGGTTGATCCTAAGGAGTGTGAGGTTGAGCACCTTGGGACTGTTGTTCTTCCATGAGTTTCTTTGCTTGCGATTGGGTGGTAACAGGCATGAAAATGTAAAACTACTAGGTGACTAAGATGACACTAAGATTTAGAATGCACTTCAATGATGCACTTAAGGATGACTAAGTGATTGAATGGGTAATATTATTGATTCATTGACTGATCAATTGGATGAGATGATCTAGATGACTAATTGGAATAGATTGAATTCGACTAGGTTGATTGAATGGATTGGATAATTGATAGGATTGGATGATTGGTTAGATTGGATTGATTTGATTGACTCTAGAAACTAAGTTTAGGGGTTTGAATAGATGACACATGATGTTGATGATCGAATTGGATTACAAAGAGGATGATTATGACACTGAATCTACCTCAAGATGGAAGCACATTGATTGGGTCATAGATGATTACTAACGCGGGATGGAGAATAGTCCTAAGTAAGAATGAATGATGATGATCAAGATCAAAAACCTAAGACAACTTGGATAAAAATACCTAAAACAAAGTCTAAGAGATTGGGATTGATGAATTGATGATGGATATACAATCTAGAGATATCATAAGATGCACCTATGTGATTTGATTAAGATTTTGATGAATTTTGGAAAATACAAATGTTCTAAAATGATGATTACTAGCGGATGGATGATGATGAAAAAATTTCAATCACAGAATCAAACTCAGAAAACAATAGGCTTTTAGTGACCCAAAGGATTAACTCTCAATATTTTTTTATCCGAAGTGCATTCACCTCTATGTTTAACAAGATCACCCCTCTAGGTGACATTATTGCCTATTTAAAGGTCAACAAATTTTAGTCTATGTATAGCAACTTCACCTATCTAGGTCACCAAATCACCCTTCCAAGACATAGAATTGCCTAAATCTTTTGGACACCAAAAGAAACAGGTGGAAATGTGACGCAAAATTTCCTCTCTAAGGATCAGGATTGCCTAAATAGTTTGGACACGAAAAGGAAACAAGTGGACATGACACACAAAATCACCTATCTAAGGATCAGGATCGCCCCTAGCTTGAGAGGTACATACACTAAAAAAAATACCTATCAGGGTGACAACATCACCTATTTTCTCAAATGTATAGATAGGGGACAAAAACACCTATGACAAGATCACCTATCGGACAAGCAGGATCGCCTATGTCTTAAACTATATGGGAAATATGGTACAAATAGACATGGGACCACCCCTATGGATATCAGGTTTTCCCAAGAAGATGATAGGGTCACTTATTCTTAGGGAATAGGTGAACACAAAAGGTATAGATTGGACAAAAACATGGCTATGGGTTGTGTAGGATCACTTATTCAAGGAACAGGAAGACACAGGGTCACCTAACTAAGGGACCCACAAGAAAATTTTCCCTTGACAAGGATGAACTCACCTAAAGGATGACCTAAATTGGACTTAGACACAAAATTGCCCCTTTACAAGGTAAGAACCCCTATCAACAATGCAAGTTCACCTTTGTGCAAAGAAAACTCACCACTGAGGGTAGGGATAGACTATGGCAAAGTACAAAAACATGAAAAATGAAAAGAAGAATGGGTAGACTTACTCGGATTGATGACAAGCACTAGTATCACACAAAGAAGACATGTCAGGTAGTACAATCCTAGAATTAGTGTCAAGGGTTTACAAACTTGATGTAGGCCCGCCACCTTGAGGGAAAACCCAAGGTTAATACTCCATGATATTGGGGTGGTTCTATGGATCACCCTTTCTCACGAAGGTGGATAGCTAGCGATTTAGTGGCATAGGGTCATCAACAAATTCCACGGGCTCATCTTCATGCTCTCTCTCAGAGACTATTGTAGTCCACTGTTGTGCATGTTTTGCACACATGCCCCACCGTGGGCAGGGACCCCCTCTTTTCACTCCCAATGGACTGCATTTCTTCTGCCTTGTTTTGTGCACCCCTTTTATGGAGCCTAAATTGGTCATGTGCCTTCAAATGTTAAAATTTCCTTGACCAAATTCACCTACCTGAATTTTGGTAAGTCTTCTTCCTTTGCAGAGATCCCTTGGCAGTTTGCTTTTGGGACCCTGTTAGCTCTCAGAAACGCAGGCTGAATGCCTCAAGAGGCTGCCAATCTCTTGATATGCTTTAGAGTAATAGAGAAGGCCAAGAGAACTCAACCTTCTACTCTTTAGGTGCTGCTAAACCCAGGCGGGTGTACCTTTTGAATTGAGCAGGCTTATCTTATGATATTCCATTACAATCGGGGTGCATATTTATACCCAACATTAAGAAAATAAAGCATTTGAAACTCAATGTCGACCCTCCATAAAATTCGAGCAAATCTGTGTCGGCTAGCAACGGTATTTTAGAAAATCTCATGTCGACCAACAACATTTGACAATTGTTAATCACCAATGGAACAGTCTCTAGGACAATCAACAAGTATGTCGAAGGCAAAATATTGTTCATCACTGCTTTGGTCCTTGTCGTGCTCCCCTGTTCCTCACCCAGACTCTACATTATAGGCTTTTGCAGTGACTGAGCCAAGTCATGGAGAGATCATATAGAATACACTATGTTTCACCGAAGACAAGAAGCAATTGTATGTGTGTTTCACTGTAGCTCAACAGAGTCAGAGAGAAGTCATAGAGATTCCTTATGTCTCCCTGAGATGCACTTTGTCATGTTTACATTTGCTGGGACACAGGAAGCATCATACTGATGTGTTCCATTGCTTTGCACACAGTTGCTGTGACACTCTGATATTGGGGAGACGTCCCAAAGACCACATCACATTGTGCCAAAGATCTTCATATACATTCAGGTCACTGGGACAATCCAATTTTCTCACTGACACAGTCCATTCATTATACCTATTGGCAGGAACCGACAGGCTTGCCAATACCACATACCGAAACAAAAGTATCACCGAAGCATCCCGAACTTACATTAGATTGCCAGGAGAATCCCCTAGCTTGGCCGATAGATATCCATGTGCACAGTCGGTGAAACATTACTTACTCAATGAGACCACATATCGACACAAATAAGTCACACCAAGCAGTACCCTTTGTTATATTCGTCCTTGCCAAGACACTCAAAATTTCTCACCGAATGAGCCTCTGTTTGAAAAGTAGATATGACACATAGGATTCGCCAAGACCATAGGCCAAAAGTTTTAACTCATACCGATAAGTTCCTTCACAGTGTTTGTCATCGAGACCCCAGAATTTGCCAGGACACTGTACCGACGCTGCAATTCTAGTCGAATGGATGTCACTGTTCCTCTAGTCCGTAAGATAAACAATACTCACCAAGACCCCTCGCTGATACCCATAGCCTTCACTGATGAATCACCACAAGTATAGTCAGGGAGACATATTGGATTCGATAAAACACTACCCTGACGTCCAAAACATATGCCGATAGAAACCTCTATGGTCGCTGAAACAATAAAAGTGTCCTGCCGAATGAAAAATGTAGAAGACCTGTGATCGTCATGACATCGGATGAGTCTTGCTGATATACAACATAGACTCATGTAGGAAGAAAACGTAACATGAGTCGGGGAAATAGTCATGGACCTTCGCCAATAGGAACTAGAATGCAGAAAATGCATGACCCAAGGGAACATATGGAGTAATATGGCAAGAAATAAGTAAAAAGCCAATGATGAGGACTCATGTAGAAATATTAGGGCTATGGAACCTCATACGGCCAAAGAACCTCATCCTTCCGGCCTCCTAGGTCCACCGTCATCTATCCACTGGAATCCCAATCTAAATTCTAAATAGCCTCGCCCCTCCCAAGCCCTGACCTCAAGAGCTTTGTCCCCTCTCCACCACTAAAATGGAAAATCCTCCCCAACCTTCTGCACATTGGGCTTCAGTTCCCCATTGCCGTGAATACTCAGTAAGAAAATTGAACAACCAACACTGATGTCAAGCCCGGTTCACCTCTTGGAAGTCGGTGAGACATTTGAAATTCGCCGAGACCTCACACCGAAGATCAACCTCTTGCCAAGGTGCTTGTTCGGCAAGACCTCTCACCGATGAGCATTCTTCCCATCAATTGGCAAGACATTCAAATCTTGTTAAGACATCTCCCCACCGCACGAAAACTCCTACCGACGTGCTTAGTTGGTGAGACACAAAATTCTTGCTGAGACCTTTCCCCGAGGGAGACTTTCACACCAACTGAAACTCCTAGTCACCGAGACAATGAGTGATGTCTCACTGATTGGCTATCAGCAGAATGAGCTCCATCTGCCTGATAGAAAACCAACAAGTGAACTAATGGCATCCTCCCCTCTTGGGCCCAAAACTCCAAACTTTCGTCTGACGATTTCCATCCTAAACGGAAAAAGCACCACAGCATCCTAGCCCTATGAGCTAGATCACATGAAAATGGTGAAGTGTTGGCCACCCTTTGACCTGCCAGACCCCAGATCCTGGAGTTTCTATCTCAGAACTCCGTCTTTGCTTGTCCATTCCAAACAGCGATCTCTAGATGGCTTTCCGGCCATGGACCTCCGGATGCTCCTAAATCAATCCAAATAAGCTCAAATTTGAAATCTAAGCTCAACTAACGTGCCTAAATTTGACCCTCTCTATCATCACCCTCCTGTACTATTGAGATTCGGTCGGGCATCCATTCATCACTGTTGTTCATCGCCTTTCGTTCGCCACCCACCATCCTTCCGGCCCTTCGAGTCCGCTACTCTAAAGTGTTGTTTGTCTTTGCCATCCGTCGTCTGTCGTTCGTCACTCGTCGCTTTGCTGTCCGTCATCCATCTATCATCCGCCATCCATCGTCGTTCACCATCTGTCGTCGCTTCATCATTTGTCGTCCGTCGGCCATCCGTCTGTTGTCCGTCGTCCGACCATCCTTCGTCACTTCGTCGTCTGTTGTCCATCATCCGTTCGTCATCTATCTGTCATCCGCCGTTCGTCCATTCGTCATCCGTCGTCCGTCGTCATTCACTATCTGTCATTCGTCTGTCATCTGTCTACCGTCCATCTATCGTCCATCGTCCATCCATTCGTCGTCCATCGTCCGTCAGTCTACCGTCCACCCGCCGTCCACCATCCATCATTCGTCTGTCATCCATTGTCCATCCGTCTATTGCTTCATCATCCATCCCCTGTCCACTGTCCATCATCCATCTGCCGTCTTGGCCTCCGGAGCCCAGCCACTCTGTGGTCATTTTGAGCTTCCAGTTTTTGTAAAATGAGTCCAATCTTAAGGAAGTTTTCTGGGCACTCTTCCTTCCCATTTTCCCATGTGCTATAATTGAAAAATATGGGTTTTGCTATGTTTTGTGGGGTCAGGGAACTTCACTTCCAGTTTGTTGTCCCTTGTTCAATGCCCGCCCCCTTGGGCTTGCATTAATGGTTATGGTCCAAATGAGCTCTGAATATGAATATTATGATCTTTTGATGATGCATGGATGAATCTAACAAGGTTTTTGCAAGATTTGACTAACGTTTTCCTTGTTTTTTGTATGAAAGCACTTACAACATTTCATGTACGCAAGATTCAAGGAACCTACTCCACATCTATCAGGAAGACCCATTGAGAAAGCTGAACAAGGAATGCGCATACCTCCTGTCACCATTCATTTTATGACTGCCTTTCCTCGTAGCACCCATCAATAGGGTTGGCATTAGAAGAAGGCCTTTGCCAAGGAGGCAAAGGATAAAAATGCAAGGGGGTGGCTTTGAATAAAGCATAAGGGAGATGTCCACCCGAATCAGGGGCAACCAATCCATTGATGCCAATCGTCGACAGGCTCATTTGATCCAAGGAAGAACACTACAAACACATCAAGTAAGAGGGAAACTTTCAAGCAGTTTTAGCTACAGTAAAAGGGAAATCAGCTAAATGACAAAACAGCTACAGCACCTGGGCACTAGATGACAAAACAGAGAAAAGACAAGGAATGTATTTTTAATTGTTGAATATTGTGGGGTAGGTGAAACCCTAGTGTAAATCAAATCTATGCCATTCATTGCAAATTGATCCTAGCCATTCATTTGGGATTTGGAAAACTATAAATAGGGCCTTTCCCCTCATTTGTAAGGGTTGGAGAGCTATTGTAAAAAGCATTTGCAGCAATAGAAGACAACATTGCATGATTTTACGGATGTTCTCTTTGATTTTTCTCATCTTGCATGCATGGTTCAACTTCCCTATTAGTTTAGGTGTTAGTTTTTTTTTTGAATGGAAGTGGTGATGGTGATTGTTGTTTTAGTATTTGATGGATTTCTAGCTCATGCTTTTTGTGGTTCATTGATGATGAGTCACTTTGCAAAGCTAGTCTGAGTTCATTACTTCATTGCTACAACTTAGTTCAATTACATGTGCATGATGTGTGTGTGTAATCTAAAAATATGTAGTCCTTAGAAGATTGCACTAGTTTTGTGCAACTGTAGGTTTCTCTTGGCCAAGCAAAACCCAGTTTGGGGAGTTTTTCTACTTTAGCAACCACCATTGTTACTATTCATTCATAGCTTAGGATTACAATAACTTTCTTAACCCTTCTCCTTTTGTTGTTTCTTTTAATCCTTGGTTAGAGTAGGACCCAAAGCATCACCATGAAGCTAAATGAAATGAACTTGATGAGTTTCAGCTTACTATTTTGAGTGGATAGCCGCTGTTCATTCACTTCCAGCATTTTGAAACTACATTTGCAAACCCAACTTCCCATGCTTTGTAACTCATCCGTAAGACCGCCTTGTGATTCCAACAAATCACATCAAACAACTGAGATTCCAAGCACTGTCAAGACCTGACATTAGAGATCTTGGGATAGTGTTCTACAATCTGATTGTGGAAGATTGTCTTTCAAGAGAGGTAGTGCACCTATGCACTGCCTGTGTTGAGAAGTGCATAAAAAACACATCAAGATCCACCACAAGGATTTCCATCTCAACCCTAGGGAGTATGTGGTGAGTAACTTCAAGGTACGGTGCACATCCCCTACACTACACCAAGTTGCGGCTAAAACATGAGCCTCTATCTAGGCTATACAAGGCTATCTTATGTGTCCTTAATATACGGTAGGTATGTGATGCACAACTGTGAACAACAACCCATCACAAGCATGGATCGAGAGCCTTGATGAGGCAATAGAAACTTGAACCAACCCTTCACATCTTATCTAGGTATCACCCTAGATTCGACACTTCGCTAGACACGACGTGACTAGGTGTGGGTACAAATTTTGTTATCCCCCTTTATATACATTGTTGGTAACACGCGGTTGGAATCGTCCCCTGAGTGATGAAATCCCAGGCACGTCCCACTAAAGGAAGGAAATTCTAGACACTTTGGCTAGTCCCTAGGCTCACATGTAGCATGAGGGGAGAGCTTAGATGCACTAGCACTTCCTAGGTAGACTGAACTGGACTGGAATGAATTACAATTTCTCATCGACTAGGATCACCGAAAAGTGCAAGGGGAGGAGATACGTCAACAATTCTCTCCCAAACACAACAAACAAGGTTTATTGACCCTTTTATTAATCTATGTGTATTTAAATTATTGCAAAAAACAAAATAAATAGCTAATTAAAGGCTTTGAATGCTCATCCTACAACACACGTGTTCGTAGTTTTGACCTCAAATATTGGATAAACGTGGGGTAACAAGCTGCAAAGACCATTAGTTAAAAATCATAAATCACTAACAAACAAGTTATCTGGTTAGTACCTAAAACCAAAATCAAATTGTAGCTTAAATTGAAAAATTAACAGTTCTAGATTACCGCAGATTTTCCTCTATGTGAGACAAATTTTCCCTTTTCTATGGGGCAATAATTCCTGTCTACTAGAAAAGGTGGATTTGTTTTCTCATGTTGTACGAAGAGGCGTATAAGCCTTCACCCCTATGATTGGTGCAATTTTTCGTCTATGCTAGTCAGGTCCATCTCTTCCTAAACTTCTAAGTGTATTTGCCTCTAAATTGGGAGATCTGGGTCAAGAGAGTCAAGTTTTCCTCTTTTTCAGAAGAGTGAATGCAAATTCTCCTATGTTTGATGGAGATCCACCTCTATATCTAGAAAATTCACCCTTCGAGGGTGGATTTTCCCCTACATGTAAAATTGAACTTGCAAAAATTGAAACAACAAGCAAATAGTAAAAATGACCCATGTCGTGGGTCCCACCAGGCATGCCAGAAATGTGTGTAGGTGAATTTAATCTACTGAAATGAATGAACTAAGACTATGCAAAGATTAAAGACACAAGACAAACACTCAAGATTAGGCCTAGTTAAATTAAACAAAACATAAGAAATTAAAACTTTTTACCTTGTTTAGATGATTGTCTTGGTTGGCCCTTTGATTGTTTGATATGTGTACTCCTTGATGGAAAAAATAGCCTAATACCTAGAGCAAAATGAAGTTAAGATGAATATGAATGTAATGGTGCATGTGGCTAGTTGGATGGATGCAAGATGAAAGCTCTAAAATGGTTGCAACAATGGTGGATGCTTGGATGCTTGAGTGCTAAGTGCTTGAATGCTAGAATGGATAGTTGATTGCAAAAGTTGATTGTGCAAATGGGAGAAAGTCCATCATTTTTACAATAAGTGCCTCTAAAGCAACAAAGGGCCTAGATTGAGCCAAGGTGGATGAGATCAATGGCCAGGGTTAGTTGAGAACTCACAAGCCCTCACATCTTGACATGTGGCGAATCAGACGGAAAAAAGTACTAGATGATGTGGAGGTGACATGGAGGTACTCGGTTGTACCTTGGGAAGGGAAAAGATCTCCTCATAAAGGAGGTTTTTGTCCACATGTGCTTGAGAGGATGTGAGGAATTAAAAATTCCTCAAAAATCCTCATGGGGATGGGAGAAGGAATTTTAAATTCCTTAAACTACATTAGGAGATTAAATGTGAATTAAAAATTTAGATGAGGAAGGGGGTGCCTTCTCCAAAAGGAGAAAGCATTTAATAGGGTTGACCTAGGACACATTCCATTAATGGCATGAAGATTAGGTTAGCCTAATTAGGTGATTAAGATTGTGAAAATGCATGATTAGATGAATTAGTGAAAGATTAGAGGAAAGTGGGGGAATATAGAGGATGTGACCCTAATGATGATTAAGAGTGTGCACATCCTAATCACAAATTAATTAGATTAATCTAGATTAAAGAGGATTATGGAGGATGTGACATGAGGAGAGAGTAAAGGTTGAATTAATAATTGATTTAATTCATTTGGGAAAAAGTGACCAAATTACACAAATTGGGATATTTATTTAATTTAGAGATGAAAGGGGGATAAGGTAATTTAATTGATTTATTAGATACCTTAAGGACATTAGATTGAGAAGAAATATTAACCAAATAATAAATTATTTAATTAATCTGGCTAAGGGATGCAAAATAGAGGAATGTGAAGGGTGAATTTGACCATATGGGAGTGGTCAAATTCACGTGTCTATAATAACAATATCCATAAAAGTATGAGGAGTACCTAGTCATGTCTTTTCTTTATGAAGGATGAGGAGGTCTTCTATGCTTTGAATTCTTTGCATATCTCATCCTTGTAACTCTTTTTGCATCAGTTCCCCTTGTATGTTGCTTCTTCTTCAATTGTTCATGGATTGATTTTTCCATCTTATCTTCTGTAGGCATCTTCTGCTGATAATCAAAAAATGAATGGTTATTGTTCTTCTTGTTTGTAGCATGTCTTTTTTCTTCTTCAACTATCTTCTTATCAGCAACACACTTCTTTTCCTCTTTTGCTTCCGTCACCTTAGTAGTTCCTTTTTCTAATTTTTCATTTCTAGGTGCATTTTCCTTGGTACAACTTGTGCATATTTTCTCTTTCTTTTTGCAATATTTTTCTTCTACTCTAAATCTATCATACAATTTTGCAAAAGTACTATAAGAGGAAATAATTCCCTTCTCAAACCCAAGGCTATATTTTTCTATGGGTTTTGATGGCTTTTGTGATTTTACTAGCTAATCTAATATCTCAAAGCCACCATTCAATTCTAGGCATTTTTCAATCTTCTCTTTAGCATTTTCTAAATATTTTCTAAGACCCACAATTTCTTCCTCCAACTTCATGCACTCATTATATTTAGACTATAGTCCAGATTTAACTACATCTTCTATCCTTTTTGCTTCTTGAACTTGCATTTTCAAACTAACTATCATTTTATCATAGTATGTAAGGTTTTTAGTTAGTAGCTCTATCTTCTTTTGTGCATTCATTTTCTTTTCTTCATTCTCCTTCTTCAACTTATGAATCTCATCTAGAGCACATATGAGTTTTCCTTCAAGGTCCATGTTTTCTTTTTCATTAGAGTTCTTAGCTTCTTCTCTCTTTTTACTAGATCTTTCAACTTCTTCATCATAAGTTGTTCCAAAATCCATGGATGGAGATTCATTTTCCTCAAACTCATAGGAACTCTCATGTTCATCATCTAAGCTTCCAAAAACATCTGTTAATTTATTTTCTTTTCTTGTGTGCAGATTCTTCTTATCAATTTGCTTAATATTTTATTTCTTAGATTTATGATTTTTATCATGAATGTATTTAAAACCAAGATAAGAAAATTTACCTGTACATTTTTTGGAGCCTTGCCTTAGTCTTTTGATAAAATTAGCTCTCTTTATGAGCCTTCTCAAATCCAAATGTAGATGTTTCTTCCTCTTCCCTTTTGGATGCAACATCTCTCATTGATGTGTTTGCAATCTTCTTATCTTTGTTTTCGTACTTTTAGACTCACCTTCATACATCCTCGTTAACTCATTACATGCTTCATGTGCAGTTACATAATGCATGACTTTGTCAAGCACAGATCTAGACAACATGATCATAATGGAAAACCTTGCTTTAGCATCATCTTGAAACACCTTATTTCCAACCTTAGTAGTTTGAGGTGTAGCAAGAACCTTGTGTCCCTTCTCAACTAACATCCACACATTAGACCCTAATTATTTCATATATTCTTTCAGTTTACTACTCCAAAACTTATAGTATGATCCATGAAAGAGAAAAAATTATTTTGTAGATGATCCTTCCTAATTAGCCATTTTTGTGTTCACATAGCCAAGATCTACTCGAGATGATTAAGATTATCCTAGGGAACGTAGGGATCTAATACCAAATGCTGGAACACAACAATCTATTTAGATGGGGGGTGAATTAATAGATCTTAAAACTTAGCTCTTAAACCCTTTGTGCAGACTAACTTCTTAAGCCCTTAATCAATACTGCAAATTAATTCCTTTAAGCACTTAATGTAGATTACTAAACTAGAAGAGAGATAACCATACACACATACAAAATCCCATAACACATGATCTACATTGAAAACCCAAGATACGTAAAACCACGGTGAGAAATGTTGCTAGAATCTACTTTCCTAATCTAACCTGATAATCATATCCTTTGTTACACTGTTTAAGGGCATGAACCATAAGGAAGCACCAAATCCAAGGAGACACCAATCCCCTATTCTAAGCAACAACTCAATAAAAATGAGGCAGCAACCTTTGCAACATTAAAATATCATATACGCATAAGATTGGTTCTCAATAACTAGATAATGCAACAATACATTAAGTACACAATTCTTATAGCACACTTATCTATCTTTTCTCACTCTTCTTGTTCTGCACTTACTCTCTCTCTCCTCTACACTTAGAACATTCCTTGTTCTACCTTGTTCCACTACACTCTACACTATTAATGTTAACCTAGATAAGATATTTTTGTTTAGGTTCAACTCATGCATCATTTGTGCATACTCTCTTTGTTGCATTGCATTCTCTATTCACCCTATTGTAGAATTCATTCCCTCAACACTTGCAGACTCTACACTTTGACGATTTTCTGATTGTTTTATTTTTTCTTGACTCCATCAATTTTCCAATCAATACCTCGAGATGTGAACCATCATCCAAAAAATATATTCTATTAGGGTTTCCTTCATTTACAAGCTTCTTCAGAAATTTATCTATACATCAAGCTATGTGCCAACATATATTTCAAATCTAATTCATTGGATACAATGGTGGTTTGCAAAACCGTAAACCTGAATGCATTAAATACATTTCCTTCTTTCATTATTCTACTCGTGATCTTCATGAACATGGATATCTATGTTGTTGCTTAGCAGATCAAATCTTCACTGACATTGGTCACAGGTGTAGTTGAACAAATTAAATTCATTCACTATGTTGGTTACTAGTCGAAACCTTGTTTACAAGGAGTTAGTCATTTGATATCTCCACATTTGAAATTGGGTCATCGATTCTATCTCTTCACACCATGATCCTTTTTTCTCCATTCATCATCACACCTTTAATCTCCATCATTGATCATGTCCATCGCATACCGTTTCTTTTCTTCAGGCATCATCATTCATTTCCACATTGTGAAGCATCTTAGAGATCACTGTAAGATCTCTACCTTTTGATCTCCATCATCAATCTCCATATCACATCTATTTCTTTACACCATCAAAGACACTTTAACATATCGGGCTCAAATACATTCAAGTCTCTTCGAAGAGAGTGGTGTTTATCGAAGAGACACGATCAATAATCCTTCACCATTTATCATCACACATCACCATACTCCAATGTCACCACCTTTATAAACACTCTATTAGGTCCCACTTTATCAGCATGTTGAAGGGACCAATCATTTTTTCTTGCCGATATTCATCCTTCTATCCAATGAGGTGCATTTGGGATGTCGAAGAGACTAATCATCTAGTCTCACTGATGTTCATTTGTCTCTTTGATGTGATTCCTTCACATCCACACCATTCATAATCATTCATCAGAAACCATTTTAACTCATATGACTTTATATGTCTTGATTGTGATGTGAATACATTCAGCGATCACTATTGGATCAACCTTCAAACAATCTACACCATTCACCACTATATAAATGGCAAAGGAATCAAGCCCATAGAATCCTAGTAGGATGGCGGGCTACTACCATCTGTCCACCTTTTATGATACCTTCATCTTTTCATCACCCATCATGAGAACCATCCCATCACTTTGCTTCACAATAGTGATGTGAAGCTAGCGAGCGATATGTCACCATGTGTCTAGGTTGCATCATTAGGACCCACTACCGACTTCATGCACCATCTGATCAAAACCCTGTTTGATCTCCAAAATTCCCTACCCCCCCATGAGGTATTGAAAGGGTCCCACAATAGGTGTTGTGGGCTAGCAGGAACCATTGGATCTTCTTGATCACACCTGTTGATCATACACCATCGCTCATCACTAAACTATAAGTTAGCTTCAAAGAACTTTCCATGATGCATGTGACCTTAGTGATAGCCATTAGATGTCTAAACATTGCATGTGAATTGTCTCATCTTCAGGGACTGATCTCCACCATTAACCAAGCTTTCATCGCTATGTCAAAGGGACACTAAAACTACTCACTTTGATAGTGTGTTGTCTCTTTGATATATCTTAAAGCGTTGATTTCCACCATCCGATCTCTAGGGATTGATCACAACCGTTGACAGAGCATCATTGCTTTCTTGAAGGTACTTAGCATACTATCTCTTTGATAACCCATTATCACCTTGATGTATCATTGTATCTCTTTCTTTATCACTTCATTGAAGGGAAACTAAGCCATCTCCTCTTGAAATGATGTGGTCTTCTCAATACGAACACATAGAATTTTCCAACCTACAGTACTAGGTGAAGGGTTTGGTCACAGAATGACTTAAATGACATAAGTTGTAACTTATGTGACCGATAACCTACAATAGGAAGTCAACTTCAAAAATAACCTTTGTTTAAGTGCCATGACTACAAACCTAGGTTTTAAGTATAAAATCCTAATTCTGACTGAGTAGACAAATTAATCCTTTTTTAACACACTATACATCCTCTGGACTTGCAACACATTTTCAAGAAGCTCTCAGAAAACCCATATCAAATTTAGCCATAGATAATCCTTCAAACACAGAAGAACTTCTTGGAACTATATGTCAAAATTTTATGACAATACTACAAACATTTGAGAAACTATGCAACATTTGTAAAACATGCTCCTTTCATCAACATCCTGCACCATAACTTCTAGAACAAGATCCACTACATCTCCATAACATCTAGTCACACCACTGAACTACCTTTTTGCATCGATGACACCTTCTGTCATCATGGAAAAAATCTTCCATTTAAGATTAATTCCATCTCACTCCTGATATCCTCTTTGACATCAATGACACTTTTCATTAATTCCAACATCCTCACTTGTAGGATCAATTCCATGTCTCCTTTCCTCCCCTTTTAACATCAATGAAAACAATATGCCAACACCCCAATACAATACATGATCTTGATCTTTCACAATCTAATTTTGATTTGTTTGAATTCGTTGCCAGCCATGGA
The DNA here is from genome assembly GCA_007258455.2 of Sequoia sempervirens. Classification (NCBI taxonomy): domain Eukaryota; kingdom Viridiplantae; phylum Streptophyta; class Pinopsida; order Cupressales; family Cupressaceae; genus Sequoia; species Sequoia sempervirens. The sequence continues at coordinate 1,006,793,437 of VDFB02281492.1, read as the reverse complement.
AATGTTTCCACGGAGTGCTAGAAATTATCATATTTGTAGGAAAATTGTTTACATTTTCTGAACCATTGTGTAATTTTTGTAAATTAGTTTTCATTGTTGAAAAAATTAAAAACCCTAGGTTGTTACAAAATATTAAAAATTTGGAAACTCATAAAATAGAAACAAAATTAATTCTAGATCTGGGTTTTCAAGCAATCACATAGTTAATTCCTATCACTAGAGGATCTAAAAATGAAATCTTAGAAAAATACCTAGTAGGACATAGATTCCCTATGGTGTCCCAGTATTGCAAAACCTATTCTAGATCCCATAAATATACTAATACATGTGTTAATTTGAAAAACCTAGAGTCTGATTTCTAGATTCGATGCCTTTTTTTGAATTCTATTTTTAGACCCATCATATTTTGATCATTTGATCATTTAGGCAAGTAGCAACATGTATCCTTTTGAAATACATGTTTTTTGTTTGGTAACACATGACATGTATAATTTTAATCTCTCTAGTTATGAGAAGAATACATATAAATGAAATAAAATCATTGACAAGCATGTTAGTCATCCTCCTAATATCTCTCATAATTGTGAGAGAATCTTGGCACAAGAGAATGAATTAATTAACATGTTTATTAATATCACACTACCTAATATTCATTCACCTTGTAACATCTCTCCCACTTCTGAGAATGTTTTGGTGCAAGAGGATGCAATCATGGATAATCATGACAATCATAATTTTTCTTCTCCTGATACCTCACCTAATTGTGACGAAGGTATCTTGGTGCTAAAGGATCCAATCATTGACCATCATGAGAATCTTGTTTGTTTCTCCCAATACATCTCCTACTTGGGAAGATATTAGGTGCAAGAAGATTAAATCATTGCTACATTTATTTCAAAAGATAGTAAGAGATATTACATAGATGAAGATGCTAAGGTGACATTAGATTCCCCCTTCATAGAATATCATCAACCTTGAAGTCCAATCCATTAAGGTTATTAATGAAAAATTGGCTATTAGATATCCTTTTATTTTTGGACCTCTTAGATATCCTTTTGGAATTTCTAAAAGGGATCTAATTATTAGACCTCCTAAGTCACCACTCATTTTAGGACCCCTAAATCTCATAGCCATATATTAAACTTCACAAAATAAGTCACTAGTAATCATGTGTCACAACAACCAAGTTATCACACAATTTATCACACATATAACACTAGAACAATAAGTAACCCAAAAAAAAAATAACATTCATCCCATTAGCTCAACCGTAGCTTGCACCTACACCTAGCATTCTATAGTGTAGTGGTAAATAATGACCCTTTGGAACAACTTCACAACACTCCTGCTAATATTTCCTTGTGGGATTTAATTCAAACATTTCCCATGTTGATCATGATATGCTTCCAAATTCATTCCAAAATTCTCTATTGTCCCTCTTAGTACATCCAAATGATGTAGAAACCCGAATTGACTCGTGATGAATTCATGACTCTAGACAATTTTGTGATTTTATCAAGGATAATTACCCCCTTTGAAATGAAAAAAAGATTCCCTTTGATGATACAGCTAGTATTAACAAGGGTGGGATTAGGTGTATCTCATTGACAATGGTTTAGGGATTAATGTTTCTAGTGTAAATGTTTTGGATAGAATTATGTTAGAAACCAAGATCTGATTGCAAACCAGAAAAGTAACCTTCCACATAAGAGAAAAATGAAAAAGAAAAGATTTTCAAAACATGTACAAATTGATATATTCGAAGGACAAAATATTACAAGAGATAATTTTCTTTATAACAGCAAAGATGCATAAACCTAATCTTATCTTGAGCAACAAG